>JARHVA010004924.1:447500-1047500 GCA_037957365.1 Torreya grandis | reverse complement strand
ATTGTCACATTCTCTCACCTAGTTGTAGCTTCTTCTTGCAGGGAATGTGATGTGTTCCAAGAAATATCAAAGTTTAAGTGAGTTGGTTTCTTTATTAGTGTCATTTAAGTCCTCTTGTCTAGTCCTCTTAACTTTTCACATTCATCCATAACCTCACAATGTAACATTGATGAAAGAAGACATAGATTAGAGAGTGTATGTTTAATTTTCATTTGATTTCAAGTGTAATATGCATATGGTTGGATGTCATCATTAAATTTGGTGTATCACCTCCCTTACATTAGTTTGATTTTAGTTATCCTTCTCCATTTTCACCCTCCAAATTTAGTATTATTAGCAATACAAAGTGGTACATCAAGGGATCTATCCATATCTAGAGACTCACCTCATTCCTTAGGTTGCCCACAAGCCTAGAGGTGATTCCATTATGCCATTTAGATGAGGAGATCCTTGCATCTCCTCAAATGGTGAAAATACAAATGAAAATAGTTCCTTTATTATTTTATTCTTGTATGTGTATGACATATTAGTTGTGGGAAAGAAAATATAACATATGCATATGCTCAAGAAATAGCTTAGTGACTCCTTTTCTATGAAGGATTTGGGTGCTGCAAAGCAAATCCTTATTATGAAAATATCTTGTGAAAAGGAGAGAAAGCTAATCTTATGCCAATTAGAGTATGTGAAGAAAGTATTGGAAAGGTTTATCATGTTGGATACTAAATCTATTGGTATTCCTTTGGTAGGCCACTTTAGATTATGAAAAGAGTATTGTCCCAATATAGATGATAAAAAGCTTAAGATGTCCAAGGTACATTACTCATCAAAAATTGGAAGCTTGATATATGCCATGGTTTGTACTAGGATAGATATTTTCCAAGTAGTGGGAGTTATGAGTAGGTATATGAGTGATCCTAGTTATGAGCATTGGCAAGCAGTGAAATGGATTATTTGGTATTTGAGAGGAACCATGGATTTTGCATTGTGTTATGGTGGATCAGATACCACTTTGCACGGTTATGTGGACTTGGATATGGTAGGGGATATTGATAGTAGGAGAAGTATGATAGGCTATATATTTACTATTAGAGCTATAGTGGTTAGTTAGATTTCTAAGATACATAAGGTTGTGGATTTATCAACCATAGAGGCAGTGTATGTTTTTTCCATGGAGGCTATCAAGGAGATGATTTGGTTACAAGAGTTGTTTCAAGAGTTGATGCATGAGCATGAAGTTGGGAGACTACACAAAGATAGTTAGAGTGTTATTCATTTGGCAAAGAACTCCACTTTCCACTCAAAGATGAAACACATTCATTTAAGTTATCACTTCATTAGGATAGCTTTGGAAGAGAACTTGGTGAAGTTAGAGAAGATTAATACTAACCAAAATCATATGGATATGATGACTAAGGTGGTCACATTAGACAAGCTGAGACTGTGCTTAGATTTGGTTAGCCTTAGTGGTCATGGAGTAGTGATAGATTTTATTTAAGGAGAAACGATCTCCAAGTGGGAGATTGTTGAGTGTGGAGCTCTTTAGGGATATCACATGACCTTAAGAGTATATTTTTGGGGCTTAGAGAGCTCCACAAATGTGGAGAGCATAGTTCTCCCTACTCCACCTTTTATGAAACCTTGTTCCACATGTGAGTGGAATATTCTTTGTATTTTCTAATTTCTATATTTTCATATTTTATGGAGTTAGTTGTTAGATGCCTTTTCCCATGTTGACTTCCTTGATCTTAAGGAGCTATTTGTTTATTGGAAAATGGGATGCCTTCCTTATTTCAAAGAGTTGGTTGTGATCACATGTTGTTAGAAAATGTGCCTTAAAAGGTAGAGACTCTATCTTGGTGTGTTCCTTACTGGATGGGTTTTTGGATGAGCTTGATGAGGTGGAACTAAGGTTTCCTTAGTGGATAATGCTTATCTTGGATAAGCATGGTATAATTTATCCTCATTTTGTGTATTTTCCTTCATTTTCTATATATACAAGTGTGGTGTGGCTTTTAGAGGTTAATAATTTATTTGTAGGGCATGGATTTGAGGATCAAATTCAAAGTGTAGATGTTTTTGTAAAGTTTAAGTTTTTATTGTAGGGTGTGGTATAACATCTTGTGATATATAGTAAAGTTCAGGTGTAGGTTAAAGTGTAGCATTTTCTACAGGAGATTTTCTATCTCTATGAGATTTCATTGTAGTCTTGTTTTTTATTATAGTTTATATTGAAAACTTGCTTGGTGGATGTAGCCCACATTAGGTGAACCACAATAGATCTATGTTGTGTGTTTTTTTAATCTTATTCTCTCCATTTATGCTTTCATAATATATATTATTTGAGGAATGTTTTCATGATGCAAGCCATTGTATAATTTAGATTTGATTTATGGTCATATTAAATCTGGTTTAAAGGTTTTTAATTCTTAACAATATAAATGAACATCTACCTATTGACCATTATACGTAGGGAATAAATCTTTAAGGTTTAATACTTTCTTTGGAGCTCCGATCTTGTCTTGTGGATAAGTATTTTGGATGCTTGGATAGGTTGTGTATCCTAGAGCTGATTTATGTTAGTTATCCTTATATACCATGACAATATCTTATGAAACACCTTGGCCAAGGGGGAGATTAAAGCTCGGTGGGTTTGTCTTCAAAGGTAAGTATTCCTAACTTTATTCCTCCTTTGTAAGAGTATATAGACAGTGAATTTGTACTCTTTTCTTCCATGTATTAGGATTTCATATACATTGACATTAGTATATGTCTTCTATACATGTTTAGTTTAGTTATTTTTTTAATTTCTAACCCTGACTTTGTGCCACAAGCTTTAGTGCACACTAGATTAGATTTACTTTTCTTGTTATTAGATTAGTGAAGTATTAAATCATAGGACTCTTTTAGGGTGGTTGTATGATTGTGTTAGATTTTAGGCTTTGGAACCTTACTTCACATGGTGTGTTGTGACAAGTGATCCCCTAATCGAGTTTATAAGATTCTCACATTGGTCATGATCTCACTTAACAATTGTATGATCCTAATTGAAAGTGTAGGTTTAATCTATCCCATCTAATTGAGGATTGATTTTAGACATGATGCATTTCCAAATGCATACATTCTAGTGAACCTGACGTGAATCAAACCCTTGTAGGATTTATTTTAATTATTTCATTTTTATTCATCATTATTTTTATCATATTTTTATTATATTAGATTGACCCTATCGACCCAGGTTATTTATCTCTCTATACAAGTATGTAGGAATAGGTAGTTGGATCGACTAGCTTAACCTAGTACAAATTTCTAGACTTGCAGACTTTTATTCAGGTAATTAGATCAACCAATTCACCCTAGTATAGGTTTTAGTTTTCTAGACTTCCATATTAGCCTATTAGGTTGACCAGATCAACCTAGTGCATTTTTAGACTTCTAATTCAAACTACTAGGTTGAACAAGTCAACCTAGTGCATTTTTAGCACTTTTTTAGTATTTTTTTGTATAGTTTGATCAACCATCTCGACCAAGTTTGAAGGTTTTTGTTAGTTTTCTCCAAGGTTCTTGATCAAAAATCTTATTCATTTTCATCTCTGATCCACCAAGGTTAGATTTTATTTCCTTTATATCTTTATTTTTTTGTACTTTCCTTTCAAGTTTGTAGTCTTTAAAACTACCCCTACATAGTCAACTAGGTCAACCATATGGACCTAGTTCTATGTTCTATGTTTTTGGAAATAACTAGGTCGACCTCATCGACCTAGTTCACTTTTCTATATAATTACCCCTATAGTTTCTCAACTATACCTTGTTTCAAAGTTGGAAATAACCATATATGTTAGTCACATCTTTCTTTTAAGTTTTTTGCATGCTTAAAATAGCTCACATAGTCTAATTAGAGGAGTTTCAATCAATCACTTAGTTGCACTATTTTTATTCTTTTGCACACATGGCCAAACCATATAAAATCAACAAGCATTTAAACATTTGACTACCCAGGTCTACCTACTTAGATTTCATCACCAAGGGGAAGTTGACTTGATGTTCTAGTCAAGTATAAAGCATGGTTAATGGTATATTTTAGCTAATCACTTATTACCCTTATTGTTACGGTGTGTAAAGTGAGGGGGTAGGCCCCAATACCAAGCTTGTATCATTGCCACTACAGTCTCTTTCATCTTAAAATTACCTAGAATTATCCATAGATTGTTATCTATTACCTTGATTATAGCCAATCTCCCCTTTACATTTAAAATCATTCTTAATAATCTAATCAAAATTCTAGGTTGACCAAGTAGCTATCTTTACTTTCAATTTATTTTCTTTCTCTTTGATAAATTACATATACAAAACCTTGCATTAGCTAGTGTTAGTGTAAGATTTTGCTTTGTGTGTATCAGTTTTATTATCTAGTGTCAATTAAATATACTATTTGTCTCCATTTTCAGTATTTACTACTTTCTTACATTACTTGCAATTATCTTACTTCAATTCATAGCTTGTTATCAACTTTATTTTCTTCCTTGTCTTTTATACTAGGTTGACCCTATCGACTGTGTACCTTTTTTATCCCTTGTACACTATGATAGGTTGACTTGGTCAACCCTATACTATTTATAACATCTTTACCTCTTTTTTATAGTCACTTTTCATTGAATTGGGTTGACCCTATAGACCTTACATAGTTTTATAGCCCCTATTTTTGCTTTAGGTTGACCAAGTCAACCTAGTATTATTTCAGTCACTTTATGATTCATTTCTTTCTCATCTTGCTTATATTTATTTCATCGTGGACTTTCTATTTGGTGACAACACTAAAGTTTAGTCAATAGACATGATAGAATTCACCAATCCTGATAGGCTTTCCCATGGATAAAGTAGGTCTCCTTTCATGAATGCTAATAATGTTCATATTGTAACCTGCATGATGAACTATGGGACCCCTCATACTTTTTTATATCAAAACCCTCCTCTTCTCTTATAGGATCAGCTTGAGTTAGATTATACTCCTAAAATGCTCTTCTATATCACATAATTCCATCAACATAGAGGGAAGGATCCTTCCACCATTTATAACCTCATGATTAGCCATCAAGTTGAATAACCTCATTCTCCTATTCCTAATTTCTCAACTAGATTTGGGGGTACTAATTTATTTGCTTCTCAACCTCTTCCTTTAATCTTGACTCCTTATTATGGTATGACATCATTTTCTTTAACTTCTTTTACCTCCATGCCTAGTATCTCAACTAGCATGGTAGGTTCTACCTCTAGTGGGCCTCTCATAAGATCCACTATCCTTAATACAATCACTAGTGCTTTATTTTATACCCAAGGCACTCATGCTCTAGTGCTTCATCTCCTCAACCATTTACTAGTCCATCTTTTGCTTCATAAGCAAATTTTTCCACTAGTGCTTCAAATTCTCATAGCTCTTCTCAAGCTCATATCAACACTAATAGTGGTAGCTAAGACACTAACACCAAAACAAACATCAATACTTCTTCTAATAATACCAATCAAAATCATCAACTATTGTTACAAACTCTTAATCAAATGAACACATTCCAAGCTTATAATATGAATCAAATGATGAGAATGCAAAACTACCTTCTTAATCTTCAATACAATCCTTAACCAATGACTTAGGGCACACATAACCAAATTTTTCCTCCTCCTCCTTTTTGAGATTCTAAAGGTAATCTCATTACTCAACCTCCATTGGTCAACAAAGCCATCAAGAATTTACAAAATAAACCTCTTACCACCCAAATTTCTAACATTGACATTGGAGCTATAAAACCTATAATTTCTTATAATGGATCAACCAATCCTACCCTTCACCTCACGACATTTGGAAATCTTTAAAAGGATTGGGTTAAGCTAAATACCTTTGCCACTACCAAAATCTTAACCAAAACCTTCACAGGTGATGTCTTGGATTGGTATAATCAACTTAGAACACATTCTATCACTATTTTGGAATAATTAGAAAATGCTTTAGTACAATAATTTCAAACTAGTGATCTTTGAGAGAATAATTTGGCCCATTTCATCAATTGCAAACAAAATGAAAATGAAACTGCCCAAACCTTTGTTAAGCGATGGAAGACTTTGTCAAATAAATATGAACATAACATGGTAGATGAAAATCTCTTTCATCTCTTCATAAATTATTTATTTCCTAAATTACAATGTCAAGTTTTTACCCTTTCTCCATGTACCTTGGAGGAAGATATCGATCAAGCCAAAAGATAATATCTCCTCATGCATCAATTCGAGCCACCCCAACCTTCCGTGGGCCCTTGCCTATTAGTAAAGAACAAAAAATTAAACATTACCAATGATGATGTTACTGATTCATTTGATACCATTCATAATGTTTAAGCTATTGTTCTTACCCCTTATTTAGAACCATCTCCTTCTCAATAATACATTAATACTCATTTCTCAATAAACAACATTAATGTCTATAAACCTTTATCCATGAATAAATTACTTAAATGTTTACCTAAGATTCTTCTTTGAGAGTTTGACCCTACTCGACCCATGAAATCATGGTATGATCCTAAAAATTTCTATTGGTTTCATGCTAGCTGGGGTCACTCTTATGAGACTTGTAGATAGCTCCATAATTTAGCTATGGATTTTCTTCTCAGCCCAAAATTTGATCATGACTCTATTATTCATAAGCATGAATAAGACTATGAGAATGTTTTCAAAAACTATAAATCACATGATAAATCTCAAGCCTTAAATCAAGTAAATGTTCATTTAGCTATCTATAAAGACCCCTTGCCTAATCATCAACCAACCAAGAAGGTCAAGATAAGCTCACTTCTTCCACCAATAATGTAAAAAGTATTGTTGAACCAAATTTTGAAGAGAATGTGGTTAGCATGACTAATATGTTAAGAGCGGTGGCCTTCATTGATTCACAACCTATTTACACTCCTCCTTCTTATAAGACATATTGTGTTATCTAAGATCCTTCTCCAACTCATTTAAATGAGTTGGGGAAAGAAGATATTATTTCTTTTGATGATCTTATTTATGATTATCCCTTAGATGACACATCCTATGTTATATCTACTTCTCTTCTATGATCTTCTAATACTAATGAAAATCCAATTTATATTAACACTTCTTCCAAACTTCAAGATCAATCTAAAACAACTAATTCTTCATCACCAAATGATTTACAACATTCTTCTTAAACTTCTCATTCTTATCAACATAAATTTCAATGCTCTTTAGATCCACCTTTCGAAGACCTTATTAATCATTATGAACCTATATCTAAGAATATTCTTATGGATTATGATGAGTGGAATCCCATTACGAAACTCACTAATCTTCCATCTCAGATACGTTTCCTTGACCTCATGAGGACATCTCCATGTCATAGAAACTACCTCATGCAACTCTTATTCAAGATGAATATCCCTTGTCTTCTTCTAGTAGGATGGGAGGCCACCTTATCTAGATCTAAGGATAGTATCTTACAATAATATGAAGAGATGTTTATTAACATTATTGAAACTATAAACACTTCTCTTTCTTTATGATTACCTATTGCATCTATGATTCTAGATGAAATTCTAATTCATGTAGATGATCTTCCATTATTTATTAGCATCCAAATCAGTGATATCTAAATTAAATGAGTATTGATCGATGAATTTTTTGACACCTATGTCATTTCCATTGATTTCATTAAGACTCTTGGATATTCCAAATGTAATCTTAATTCTAAATGTAGCACCTATCAAGGATATGATAAAAGGAAAATAACTCCCTTAGGGTGTGTGGCTTCCCATTACCATCCCACCTATCACCATACATGTGAAGGTAATGATCTTAAAATTTCCCTTTTCATATACCATCTTGCTTGGTAGACTATGGACTCATCATATGCAAGCTATTATATCTTTCGCTTACTAATGCATTAAATTTCCTCTTAATGGAGACATTTACATGATTCAAGGAGATATTAACCCTTGGAATTTTGAATAATTCTAAGATCATGGTGTCTTCAAGATTAATAATCCCGAACCTTTGCTTAGTGTTCCATTTCATGAGTCATAATGTCTAAACTTTCTAATCAACTCTATCAAAGGCTACAATGGGCATCCTCAGCTCATTAGTAACACTCCTCCCAACCCTTTAAACTTTGATGATGATGAGCCTGATGAGATTAACTTAAAAATCAAAGATTTTTATCTCTTTCCTCATCTCATCTTATAGCCTCATGCTTCCTTATAGCCTCATTCTCGCAAGCCTCCTTATGATGATAGTCCCATACTGTTAACCAAGTCTAGGCACTCTATTCACTAAGCTTCCTCTGATGATAAGGTCATCTTGACCTATGTAATCAATATTCATACTCTAGATTATGATGATGGTTATTATTTAGATGATCCTCTTTTAAACAGCGTTGTCTAGGCTTATGATGCTGATATTATTTGTTATCGCTCTTCTTTAATTGAGTCTTTTTGTGTATCTCATCATTATTTTATATTCATAGTTCTTAATTCTTACATTTTTAATCTTTATTTTAGGGTAGAGATGGTGATGATACCTCTAGTTTTTTAGGAACCACTTATGACCATGATCTTGGATCATGTTATGACCAGATCTTATCGCTTTACCATACCTAAGGCAATTCTCCTTAGACCTACAAATCTCACCCCTCTTTTAGCAGGGATAGTTATAGTTGATCTAGGATGATCCAAATTCACTATAAAATATAAGTCATCAAATTATATATTTATCATTGGCACAACATATATCTCATTGAGATCTTTTCAATGGTATGCAAAACTTTAGAAATAGAGCTCATATGCTCATTGTGTAGTTGGTCAAAGTTCTAATCAAAGCTAGTACAAATGGTCAAAGATGGTAAAAATAAAAAAATTGACCATAATATAATATTTTAAATCTATTTAAATGATGTATATCTCATTTTAATTTTTTTGTCACATTTTATGGTTTAAAAAATGGAGTTCGTACGCAAAAGTTATGACCAGTCAAAGTTATGGTCAAACTCGATGATGTGGCAATAAAGTGATATGGTAATATGGTTCAACCCAAGTATTTAATATTTGGGGATAAACATATTTCATAATATATTGTGGAATAATTATCACCTCATATTTTTAAATGAGATGGATAATTTAAAATCCTATAAAAATTGGGTATGGGATAATTAAGAAATTTATTAAAAATGATTATGGATAATCATCCCAATTAGAAAACATGGACCTCCCACAAGTATATAAATGGGTGAGGGATTATTTATAAATCATTGGTAATTGGAATTTATTTAATTCATTCCAAAGTCTCAAAGCTCTCATGGTAGAGCCAAAGCTAAAGAGTCGAGAGCCAGAGCTAAGAGCTAAGAGCCAGAGCTAGAGGCGATTCTAGCCATATATTGAGTGTATAAATTTGAGGTATTTTGATGCACTTTTTAATGTCTCAAAGTTAATAATATAGTAGAATATGTAAAGGCCATAATAGACCAGTTTGTAAAATCCCAAGTTTTGAGGGACTTGGAGATATTTTTGCTTCTCAGTGTAAACTAGGGATTTGTCCTAGAATCTGAGACGATTTCAATGGTATGTTGAAAACCCTATTATGATTTTTTAAGATCATTTTATAATTCCATTTTCAATAATTTTTGGTATAAATCCATAGGATTGTGAGATTGCATTCATGTGATAGTAAGGTGGAAGGTCTTTCATGGGTTTACCGAGACTTTTTGAAGCTCTATTGTTTGAGTTGTGTGAAATATTCGATTATCCATTTGAAAATCATGAGGAATTGGCCATGTACTCAATTTTCAAAGAAATGGATCAGTTTGTACTATAATAAAACCTAGAGATGTAGGCATTATCAAACTTCATTATCATGTGCTTATCGTGAGTGGATTCTATTTGTGCATTCTTTTTTCATATTTTGATTAATCTTATTTATTAATCATTATTGAATGCATAAACAACTAATATAAGATAAAAGGGCAAATTCAATTTCATTTTCATGAATGTTTCAAGAAATTATATGATTTTATGAAAGGATCCAAGGTAAACATTTTTTTACATAAAAATTAGTGCCAGTTTATGGATCAAGTTTGGTATCAAAGTAGTTAGTGTGCAGGGTTAACTTATAATTGTATGGATTGATATCAATTGTTTTTAGTCTAGTTTAGAGTATTATTATAGACTTTTGGCCTTGTTGATATTCTATTTATAGTGTGTAATTTTTTGAATTAGGTTATTTTTAGGGAACATGAAGCCATGAGCAAAGCCTTGAAAAGAGAGAGGCTTAATGAGCTTGAAGCAATTAATTGGTAGATCTAGGAAGAAAATTATTTCTTGAGAGCTCATTTTTACTCCTTGGAAGAGGATATTTCCCACTTAAAATTAGAGTATCAAGCCAAGGATGAGATCTTGGCATCGATGCAAGATGAAGAAAAACACTATCTTCATCAATTACCTTCCATTATAGATGTAAGCACTATGACTGATGAGTGCACTATAAGTTGTTTAACTAGTAATTCCTTTCATGCAGTTTTAGATGTTTTAGATATTGCTTTTGGTAGTTTTGAGAAACAAACTAAGGGTATTAGATCTAAACTATTATTTAAAATAAGATTTGAAGGAAGGGGCCTTGGTAAGAATGGCCAAAGAATTGCTAACCTAATACAAAAAGATCATAGATATCACCATGTAGGATTGGGTTATGCTAGTGAGAAATTAGATGTTAGAGAGAATCCCTCCATTGTTGAAAGAGGGAAAGCTTCTGATAACCAATATCTGAGGCCACTAGCAGAGCTAAAAAATTAGGTAAAAGAGGTATTGAGATTCCAATTCTTTGATCTTACACTAGAAAAATCACTAATAGTAATGTTAATTCTAAGACTTCTAATTATTTTTTACCACTTAAGAAATTTTGTTTTGATATTCAGAAGATGTGACATGCTTTTCCCTATACATTTTATGGATTGAATAACCATTGTGCCAC
Source organism: Torreya grandis (assembly GCA_037957365.1). NCBI lineage: Eukaryota > Viridiplantae > Streptophyta > Pinopsida > Cupressales > Taxaceae > Torreya > Torreya grandis. The sequence goes on along the minus strand of JARHVA010004924.1, from coordinate 1,036,481 downwards.
ACATTTTTGGAAAAGACAAGCTTTACTAAAATAGCCTGTAGGTGCTAAAGATCATTTTCATACTGTCAAAGCAAGAAATGGCAAAAGGGTAACCTCACATAAGAAGATAGATGTTTTCACTCATTGTCATGTGAGTGGACATTAGGTTGAGAAGTATTGGAAACTTCAACCATCCCACCATCCTAGTAATGGCAAGAAGAAGATGGTTTATAAACCTATTGATAAGGTAATTAATGAAATTTTTCATCAATCAACCCATTCAGATGTCAATACATCCACTAACAAAATTAAACACCCTAAATAGGAGAATCTAATAAAGAGGATTAGTAAACAATTTATTAATTTCATGATGTCATGCTTAGTGGATTGATATATGCATTTATGTTTCAAAGCGATTTTGAGATTCTTGTTGTATGTTGACAAAGGACATTTACCCATGCTTTGATACATGCATTTTGGAGCTACTATAGTGGGAACACTTTAAGATAGGTTAATTATGTGAAGTTTTTAATTCTCACACTTATTTTTTGAAAATATCTATTTTTTGGAATCTCTAGTGTTAGTTTCATGAGTTTCCTATTGAATTGTTAAGGAATTTAACTCATTGATCAACTTGGAAGATTTGACAGTAGTTACACATGTTATTGGGTAGAGTTTGACTTTCTTGCAATACTTATTTTAGAATAACTATTATTTTAGGATGCATCTATTTATGGCATGTGTGTGATTGGATGCATTGATAAGACCCATTGGGGAAATGTATTGCAACATAGTCATAACTAATATTGTATTTTTTTTTTGCAAACTTGTCTTATAGTTTCATTGGTGATTGTTTTAGTATTTGGTAGTTCATCACTTACAAGATGTGATCGTGGGTGGATAGTTTGATATATTGTGATCTTATTGGTAGTTGCAAGATTCAATATAACTCATGCCTTATTTTAGTATTTTTATAGTTTTGATTTATGAATCATATTTTTCCACTATTATTTCTATGTTATGATTTGAATTTTGTACTTGATATGTTGAAGAGGACCATTAGGCAGCAATAGAGAAGATCACTAGGCTTATCTGTGTAGAGGCTCCTATGAAGTTATGTAATAAAGGAAGTCATCACATCCTAGTTCTATGTAGAGGCTATTGATGGCCATATAGAAATAGAGGGTATGCATAAGATGTGATCAATCAGTTGTTTGAAGAGTTGTAGGTATATTTATGTAACCTAAGTAGACTGAAAAAAAGACCTATTAGAATTCTTCAAAATTGACTGGTATTTTAGAGGATCAAGTTGGGTACCAGTTTTTGATGGACCAAAAGCCCTCTTAGTAGGGAGAATTGATCCAAGAGGATCCACATTCAATATAAAATATAAGTCATCAAATTGTAGATTGATCATTGGCACAATTTAGATCTCATCAAGAGCTTTTTAACGATATGCAATACTTCAAAAATAGAACTCATATGATCTTCGTGTAGTTGGTCAAAGTTCTAGTCAACAAGTGGTCAAATATGGTTAAAATAAAAAAATTGACCATTATGGAATATTTTAAATATATTTTCATGATTTATATCTTGTCTTAATCTTTTTGTCACATTTTATGGTTCAAAAAATGGAGTTCATATGTGAAAGTTATGACCAGTCAAACTTGATGATGTGGTAATAAAGTGACGTGGCAATATGGTTCTACCCAAGTATTTAATATTTGGGGATAAAAATATTCCATCATATATTTTGGAATAATTTTCACCCCATATTTTTAAATGTGATGGATAATTTAAAATCCCATAAAAATCCGATATGGGATAATTATGAAATTTATTAAAAAAGATTATGGATAATCATCTCAATCATAAAACATGGACCTCCTAAAAGTATATAAAGGGGTGAGGGGTTACTTGAAAATCATAGATAATTTTAATTAGAATTTATTTAATTCATTCCAAAGTCTCAAATCTCTCATGGTAGAGTGAGAGCCGAGAGCTAGAGTCGAAGAGCCAGAGCTGAGAAGTAGAGCCAAGAGTGAGAGCTAGAGATGATTCCAACCATATATTGAGTGTCTATATTTGAGGTATTTTGATAAAAATTTTAATGCCTAAAAGTTAATAATAGATCAGACTATGTATAGGCCATAATAGACTAGTTTGTAAAATCCCAAGTTTTGAGGGACTTGGAGATATTTTCACTTCTCGGTGTAAACTAGGGATTTGTCCTAGAGCCAAGAGCCAAGAGTGAGAGCTAGAGATGATTCCAACCATATATTGAGTGTCTATATTTAAGGTATTTTGATGCAATTTTTAATGCCTAAAATTGAATAATAGATCAAACTGTGTATAGGCCATAATAGACTAGTTTGTAAAATCCCAAGTTTTGAGGGACTTGGAGATATTTTCACTTCTAGGTGTAAACTAGGGATTTATCCTAGACTCTGAGATGATTTCAATAGTATGTTTAAATTCCTATTATGATTTTTTAAGACCATTTTATAATTCTATTTTTGATACTTTTTGGTAAAAATCCATAGGATTGCGAGATTACATTTACACAATAGTAAGGTGGAAGGTCTATTTGTGTGTTTACTAGGACTTTTTGAAGTCTATTGTTTGAGTTGTGTGAAATCTTAGAGTATCCATTTGAAAATAATGAATATTTGGCCATGTAATCACTTTTCAAATAAATGGATTGGTTCATACTATAAGTGAACCTGAGATGTAGGCATTGTCAAACTCCGTTATCATGTGCTTGTCGTGAGTGGATTCTATTTTTGCATTATTTTTTTTCATTTTGATTAATCTTGTTTATTAATCACTATTAAATGAATTAATAGATAAAATAAGATAAAAAGGTCAAATTTAGTTTCATTTCTATGAATCTTTCAAGAAATTGTCTGATTTGATGAAAGGATCCAAGGTAAACATTTTTTTTGCACAAAAATTAGTGCTAATTTATGGATCAATTGTTAAGTCAGTTATTTTTTCCACTATAGTTGAACCTATTTCCTCTCATACTATTGTCGATCCTCTTATTACTTCAAATCTTAGTGATCCTCTTGTTGAGTCTAGTTTCACTCTTTCCTCATCATCACCCTCTCTTAGTGATGGTTTGTTTTTGTTACCTAAGATGGCTACTTTGCCCACCAAATGGGTTGATGAGTCCTCTTCAGCTTCTTCCATTCCTATTTCACCTCCTTCCTTGAGTGCTCATAAAACCACTCAAAAGTGTATTTGTTGTTCTTATCAGACAAATAATCACTCTTATACCCATTGTCATAAGTTGCGACAATGCCTTGATACCTTGCATCTTTCTTCCCTATCATCAGACAAAGCCATACCTCACTCGAAGGTAGTTATTGAATATTTACCAAGTATGGTGAGGTATATTTTCTATGACACATGTGTGGTATGTATCACACTGATCATTGCCACATTTTTCAAAATCTTAAAGTTCACCTTATATCCATCCCTAGACCTTCTACCATTCCTCCCATAGGTCATTCTCACAAGAAGGATCCTCCTTCTTCTCCTATGGCTCCACCTCCAATGGTTCCATCACCTTTTATGCCTCCACCTATGATTCCTTCACCTACGGACCTTCCCTCACTTATGGATCCTTCTCCACCCATGGATCCTTCTCCACCCATGGATCCTTCTCCACTAGTGATTCCTTCTCCTCATATAGATCTTGTTTTCACACATTCTCTTGACTAGCCTTTGCCTAAATTTCCTAATCAATAAGATCCTTTGAGCATTCCTACTTTTTTAGTTGAGGAGATAAGAAAATATGTATTTACCCAGTATTCACTAAAGATTGATGAGACCTTATCTACAGTATACATTCCGCTTCATAGAGACTTATCTAATGTATTGGATAATGTGTGTGGATAGATTTACCAACATTTATGAGCATATACATGGTGATTTCTCATTTATTTTTGGATTGAAAGTGTGATCCAATCTTATTTTTATCTGTTATATCATTTGACACTGTGTCAAATTTTTGCTTATTTTATATCATGATTTCTTACTTATTATACTATATCTTGCTTCTATTATCATTTATCTTTTGCATATGATTATCTTTTGTTTTATAATTGATTTCCCTTCCCTTTTTCTTGGAGTTTTTCTCAAAATTCTCTTTCTTGTATCTTCATGATTGTTTTGCTTTCTTATCATTATTTTTCATAGATAATTTATCATGGTGATTTGGTTATACTTACCCTATTCCCCTTGGCTATTATCTCCCTTTACCATGTGATTAGTTAGCAAAAACTTTATCTCATTATTATCTCCTTTTACCAGTCTAATTTTGATCTCCTTTTTCCCTATTTTCTTTTTCTATAAACTAAGCATATACATAGTTGAGACTTGAGATCACATTCTAGTTCATTATTAAGCCTAAGTGTCCTAGTCAATCTTTGTCTTTGGTTACTTAGATTCATTTAGCCTTGGCTTACAACTCATTCATGTGTATCACTATCTCTCTCATGATTGGTCATTCTAAATACATATGGAGGAGGAATATTAAAAAGCCTTTAAAAGAAAGTTCAAAGAAAAATCATTTAAATAAAAGGCAATGATATCAAAAGGCAAAAATATAAAATATTTTTAAAAGTTGAATCACACTAAAAGATGTGATTCAAAACACATATCCTTCTTCTATTCAAACCTCAAACTCCATAGTTGGCCTCATGGTAGAGTCGAGGTCCTTTGGGGTATGGTAGGCTAGTAGATTAGAGAAGGAGAATAAATTTGTTTTTAGTGATACCTAATTTCTCATGCAAGTACCCAATCTTTTTATTAGACCGATGGATCTATGAGGGGTCTTGAGAAGAGGGGAACATATCGTGGGAAGGTAGGTCCATTTTTTTTTCTTGTACCACTCTACTGTCATGAGTTGATATTAGTAGCACACCTATTTGCCTACAAATCTTTATGTCTTTTACAAATAGGTTTTCTTTATACATAAATGACCATGAGTCACTTAGTGTCTTTTCATGTCTTTATTATGCCTCTTGCATTTTAAGGTCTTCTATTAAGATGCCTAAGTCTTGCTTCTTACACCCTTTTTTCATTCCTTTTCTTCCATGTTTCCTCTTGGGAAATATTTTTTTACTTACTGATCACTCCCCATGGGATATCATTTATGATTTTATTTATAAGACTATGGATAGGACCCAACATCCCTCACAAACTACCATCATTTCCATCCTTTTACCCATATCCTTGATTTACCATTACTTATCCTTGTACTTACCAGTCTTGTTTTGGTTCCCCTTGGGTTTTTCTTTTGTGAGTTGTAGTGTAATACCATGGATAGGACCCATCCCTCCTCACAAAAAGTTTCCAATAATCCAAAAATTACATGTGTCAAATATGAGATAAGATTCGATTGATTATGAGCTTACATGTCATTGACATGATTCTTATCTTGAATTAGTATGTTTTATGATTACTTCATTTTTATTTCACCCTTTATCTTCTTATTTTCTGAGTGCATGTAATATTACAACCATTTATTGACCTTCTCATACTTCCCAACTTGAATAAGGATGATAAATTTAAGACAATTTTTTTGGAAATTTTATTTTTATTTCATACTTCCCATCATGATATAATATAATTGATTGACTTAAATTTGATTTGTTTTTATTGCCATTTGTACCCGTTTACATACCTTCCATTTAATTATACTATTTTTAATACTTCCCAATGTGATATTCAATATGATTTTACTTGTTTTAATTTGGTGTAAATATATTTTACATTGGTTTAAAAATAAATCCCTTTTTACCATCTTGTTTGCCATTTTCTTGGACCTTTATACTTAGTCAATTTTTGTTATTACACATCTCCCAACTTGAACTAGTGTGTAGTGTATTTCTTTTATTGATTGTATTTTTCCAAGTCCTTTTTGCCTATTTGTTTTAAACCATGCATGTCTACTCCATAATGATAGAAAAGAAACCACACCACATATATTTCCTATAACATATATAACAAAGCTAAATATATCTACTAGAAATAAAAATATCCAAAAGCATCCACAAACACAACCATCATAAAGATAAACACAACCAATACCAATAAGACAAAATGACACATCATATATATATATATATATATATATATATATATATATATATACCATGAGTTTGATATAACATATACAACCATATATAAAGCCCTAAAACTAGGGTTGGTATCCATCTTGTCTATCTCATAACCTAGCCACGCTACCTACTGAGGCCTCAGTCTGACTCCTTAAAATGGTATGTTGTAACAAGGTAGTCTAAGATATCAATCCCTCTACCTATACCTATAGGTGTGTTATCTACACATGTGCCTACACCAACTCATCCTGGGCAACTATATGTGCCTGTGTTAGCTGAGTCTGCATCATTGTATATGCATGCATCATCTATGCCATTATATCTAGATGCACAAATATCTCATATTTCAAGGCCTACCAGGCCTATTTCTCACTTGCACCCATCTCTACTAATGTTTACATCCTCTCTCTCTACACCTATATTCGCCTTGCTACCTTACTAGTTAATCTGAACTAGCTCACACGAGCTAAGGTAGATGGTACACTCAGATCATCTAGTATCATGGGGTCGTATGGATATAGAGTCTCATCTAGGATATCATGGAGTGATCCCCTCATTAGGGAACCCCATATTTCCTCTTCATCCTTAGGTACACCTAAAAAATCACACTAGATGGATATTAGATCACTATCATATCTCACAATATCTATCTATATCTCTCTATTAACAAATAAAAACTTAAGAAATAATTTAATAATATTCATACCTATCTATGTCTCAACTCTTATAATATCATCATCTACATGATCACCTAAAATAGTATTCCCATCTGTTTAGCCTCCTCGTACCTCCTTGGTAGGTTACCTCCTTAGTTCAAACCTAACTATCATGGTTTATGTCTCTCCTCTAGCTCATCTATGGGATCATCTAGGATGTCTATAGTCTCCACCCTCTCGTATCTCCATCACCATCGAGTCCTTAATGTTTATTTATCATCTCATTATGGGGTTGGTGGTGGTATTTATGGTATCTCTACCTCCTTTGCCTCCTCCTCTACCACTCATCATGCTTGACTAGTTCATGGTCACTCCTGATGTGGCCTCAATATCAGCCTCACTATTAGTGGTCCAAACCCTCTCATCTTTTATGCCTCCCTCACATGTCAAGCCCATTGGTTAGGCATCAATATCAATGTCATTGAATGAGTTAGGCCCATATTTCCTAGCACCTATGATATTATATGTGGCTCTCTCCACCATGTATAGTGTTTAACCACCTCTCTCCTCTCTAGTGTTGGTACAACTTTGTGCCAGCTTGCCCATGTAGCTATTATGTGCCCATACAGCCATAATATAATGTCCACATGTTTTACTGACTATATCACTAACATGTGGGGAATGGCATATGCTAATTAGTCATCTCTCCATCTCTGCACTTAAGGTGACCTATCATCAACCACATGGGGCAACCCAACCAATAAATACATAGGAAATCTCTCATATATCCTTATTTTTGGTAGTATGATCGATCCCATAGTCTTCTACCCTCTAACCAACATTTTGAACATATCATATATGAGTGAGACCCATATGATAGAGTCTAGATCATATAATACTCCCTCCTCTAGTATCATCCTTCACAAGGCTACCATGAATAGTGGTACCTTGCCATCCAACTTGTGATAGAGCACCCACTGTGTCATAAGGCCTATCACTACCTTTTGAAGGTCTAGAATCTATGATATATACACATCATCCATACTAACTCTCCACCCTCTAAATATCATCTTTGATCCTATAGAACACATGGATAAGGTTCTCCTCTCCTCTAAGCTATCTGGTATCCCTATGGTCACTGATGTTCCTGCTATGGGAAACCTAAGGATGGCATGGGCATCCTTTAGTGTGATGACCACCTCTATCATATCCCCATCCACCTCCCATTTGAAGGTATTAGTCAATCATTCCTATCATCTTAAGAATGTGACTAATAAGTCAACATTGATGGGGATCCTTCATATATCAGATATACCTCTTAAACCCATAGCTACTAGTCTAGCTCAATCTCCATCTAACAATCTATGTAATAAGTCTGACAACCAAGCCACATCCACCAACCTCTAAAATCTTGATCATCTCTGTAACCAAGAAACAACAAATATGTATTAGTTCTTTTATGTCATGTATAATCACAATACATTCCTTATAGATCATTTTAAAAAATTTAATTAAAAAACAAGCCTAATTACTTTTACTTTATTCATTTTATCCTTTTTCTAGCTTACTTGGTCCCTCTTGCCCTCCTTTGGTCATTTCAGGCCATTTTATCTCTCCTTCATATTTTGACATGTTTTTCTATGCTTATTCTAGTTCCTTGGTCAACCTAGTTTAACCAAAATTTCCCTATTTTTGTCATTTTCAAATTCTAAGTTAACCCTCTTATCTTACCCTCCCTGGTACTCAGTTTTCATTATGGCCCTTATGAACTAGTTACTGACTCTTCTAAAATTTTATCCTATATATTACACTAGGCCCACCCATACCTATTATTTAGACCATATGGATTTTTCCCTATTTTATCCTACTAGATCGACTTGGTAGACCTAGTGCATTATGTGTGCTGACCTAGTACATTTTTCATAAAATGTGCATTTAACTCACTTTCTTCTTAAACCCTTCAAACCCATTTCCCATCTTCCTATTTTCTATCTTTAAAATCTAATTTTTCTCATTTTTTACATATATAAATTATTAAAATCAAATTTTATCAAAAATTCATTTAATTTAATAAAAATTTCAAAACTCGTTTAAAATTTGTAGTTGCATACCTATAGTATACATGTTACCGCCTCTGGGTGACCTCCTCATCTTGCATGTCGTTCCCTCATCATCCTAGCCTTATATGGTCTCAGATCTCTCTTTCCTCTCTTTCACAATTTAAAATACAAAATGAATTCTCTTTTTCCCTATTTAAAAACACTTTTTAGGAACTCCATTCTTTGATTTATTTTTACACAAATTCCTTATTTTGCCTCTATCTTTAGTTCTGCTAATTTGTTATAAAAACTATAAAATGTGTTAGAATCATGATGACGTAGAGATTATTTTCCAATATCATATGTATATCTTCTAAATATTTTATTTTTTGGATATTTTCTACACTAACTTCTACAGGTTCACCTAGTGTACATTATATTGGACACCTTCACATTTTTTGTAGTCTACTTCTTTATCTACAATATTAAGGTAAGTTAAAGGTATGTGTTTTTAAATACAGTTCTTTAATTTATCTTATTTTTTTCTCACTTCACCATACTTATGATCAACCTTTTGTGTTATTATTTTCCAAAGCACCATCCCATGTTTCACGTGTGTGACATGTGATGAGCTTCGACTAGGGCATATGTATACACATAATATTTACAAACCTTTATTTATTACTAACACTTTGTATATTTTAAGAACCCATCAAGTATTAATCTATTTGAGTGCATGCCTTAAGGGGTACACCAAGAAAGGGATGTAAAAACCATCGATGATTCATAAAATTATTATTCCTTTTGCCATTTGTCATTCACACACTAGCCTCTTGAAACCATTGAACCCCAAGCTTATTATTCTTAGTTATACCTATTCCTATCACTTGATATGTTTTATCCTTTATTTCTTACCTTATCACCCTTTGGACTTGTCGATTGTGTTAGGTTAACCAGGTCAACCTAGCATAGTTTATGTACTTTTTCTCTCTTTTAGTTTGTTGGCCTCCCAATCAACCTAGCATAGACCTAGTGAGTTAGCCCCAAAAACATGCTAGATCGATCAGGTCAACCTAACATAACCAACATATATAAATTATTTTAAGGTAATATATTAATATATATAATGCAAACACCTAAATCTAGCCACCAATGACCTCTATTTAGGCTTTTGACCAATTTCTACCTAAAATGCACAATTTGGCCTAAAATCACTAAAACATGCTAAATGAGTTAAAATTGACATATTCAAGTGCCGATTTTGGCTAGGGTATCCTTAAATAGGGAAATACAATTTATGGGCTAGCTAACTTTGATCAGATCATTTTGAGTCAAAATGCCAATTTCATAGTTAGGTGCTCTACATTGATATTTCCTATCAAATATTCTGCACAAGACATATGCCTTTCTTATATGTTATAAATAGAATCCTAAATGAGATAACGATTCCAACACATCTGACATGGACTTCCAATTCCAATCTAGTAAAATTTTAGATTGATAACAAGACATTCTGATCAATTTGAGTAATTTGTGCACAAAATGCTTAAACAAGTTTAAGAGCTATTAATCCAAGTTAGAGGACTAATCAAGAAATCCATGGAAACTTATTGAATAATTATTTTTGGAAATGAATATTGAATATATACATCATCAGGTGATCTCATTTCTTGGAAAGACATCCCTAGGCCATAAATTCCATAAATATCAAGATTCATACCGTCCATGCCTCATCAACACCTTCCATGATGCCCTCCATGCCTCTTAATTACCCCTTATTCTAATGTCATGATGAGGATAATTATAAACTTAATTCCAAAAATTGAATTAATCCTCAATCTTAGGATGGATGGTTTAGGTTGATTCTAGACATTTACAAAAACTTATAAATAGAGGGCCTTACCACATGAATTTTAAGTCTTGATGATGCAAATTTATAATATACAAATGATTCCAAAATCCATTGAAATTAGTGTTACCATGACAAATTGATTCCAAACCAAGCCAAGCCACAAGCCAAAGTTGCCAAGGAGAGATGGAGATAGCCAAGCTTCCATTGCCAAGGACTTCATGGGCACAAGCCGAGTAAGCCACTACAACAAGCATTTTGGAGCATCTAAGGGAGGTAAAAGAAGGTTTTATTTTGCATTTTAATTGTGTGTTTTATTCATGTTTGTTAACTAAGCTCTCTCTAGTGTCTAAGCCTAGATATGCTATGCTAGTTAGTGTTTTTTTTCTTTTATTTTCATTTTGAAACTAACACCATACTAACCATCCTCTCTTGAGTCAAATTCCTAGATTCACATATGGCACACTCAGTGGGGATAAATGCATCCCACACATGAATAAGATCATTATATAACTTTAAAATCTTCATTTGGATCATTAAAACTCTTGAAATTTGATTTTTTAACTCTATTTTTCCATTTTTCTTTGTCACGAGTTTACATAGTAATCGACATCAGTTATTAAAATTGTCATCGATTGGCATAGGTGTCATCGATTACTATTGGTATAACTAATGTTGGTTAGATAACCATCATTATTTATTAAGTGTAATTGATGTCAGTTATATAACTGACGTCGGTCACTATGTTTTCTTAAAAACATAAACTCGATAGCTATTTTAAAATGCTTGGTTTGGGGTCATATGGACTCCATTTTAGATAATTTTTTCTTAAAACCACATGTTTCCTCCTAAATTTTTATAATTTGACATTATTTTAGCTTAAAATTTCATATATTTTTTAAAAAAATTGGAAAATCTATTTAAAATGTTTCTAATCTAACATATTTGCTTTTGGGGTGATGCCTTAAGGTTAGACATGTAACTAACATATTTCAAGTTCGATAAATCATGTTTTAGAATATATTTTAAATGTTTTAAAATGAATTAAGAACATTATTTTGGTGCTTAAAGTAACATTTAAGGTTCTTGAATAAGTTTTTTTATCATTAGTTTTCAAATTTATAATGAATTCCAAGGGGTCAAATGAACACCACCTTATTTTTTGAATTTGGACTTAAAAATGAACTCACCTTTCCAAGATTTTTGTATTCACTTAGTTGTTTAAATTAAAGTTTTGTTTGGAAAAAAGAGGGGTGTTACATGTATAATCTTCCATTTGTCCCCTTTAGGGAACCATTGCAATCAAAAGAACCATTCCTATTTCAAAAACCCTATTTCAAGGCTTAGAAATAATGTCATCTAAAGTACTACCCAAAAACTCATCAAAGTTTGGGTGACCTTGAAAATGACCCTAAACTCTTTCTCTTAGTCGTTTATTTTTATGCAAACTTGGCTTGCAAGGGGGATGCCATTACCTCCTGTGAGTTATTTAGGGAAGCTTTGACCTAGGGTTTCATCTCCTAGAATTGACTTCACTTACTCCTTCTAAGTTGCACATGGGACGTATTTGCATTTGGACATTGCACTACACTAAGTGAACAGTAAGATGTAGTGGTTATAAAAAGGACTAGAAATTTTTACAACTAACCAATGCCATGATCACCTAATTTTTGTACTTTTATTTTGCATTATTTGACATGAAATTTATTGTGTAATTGATTCCCTTAGAATGATAAAAAACTAATTAGTTTAGTCAACCCCACATTGACATACCCTTGCTAGGATTTAGACAATTATACTTAGTGTATTTTGGTCATTTTTGCTTGGTATGTTTTGAGACTAAAACTTGTTTCTTTGTTCATAAAGCTATGTCAAAACAATGTATTTGAGTTGAGAAGGGTAGTGTTATGCTACCCAAATCATGTCAAAAGATTTTGAATCTTTTTGATTCTTTGAAACATAAGATAGATCACATCATTTGAGCATGCTTACATTGTTAGGCTACTCAATTTATTTCAATACTTGTTTTGCCTTGTATCAAAAACCACTTATTTCAAACTATTTTGTGTAGACCATTTATACCTTTGTCTTATGATGTCATGTTGTCCAATCTTGTCTAGCTTATTTGGTCAAATCCTATTTTTCAACATTGATTTTTAAATTAGCCTTGTTAAGTTTGGATCCAAACATCAATTGATTTACATTTAGTCCTTAATTCATGGGGCTGATACATATATCTTTCTCTTTTGGGTTTCATAAATTTGGTTAATTGATTATCCAAAATTGAAAAATAATGATGGTGTATTTATTCAATGGCTATCCTCATCATTGTTTATGCCTTTATTTGGGAGAGAATAACCTTTATCAAAGAGCCTTTTGTCTTATGCCTTATGCCAACTGATCATGTTGATGATTGATTCCATGTTTTAGGTCTATGTCAAAGTTATTTCCAAACTTGTTAGATTAAATCAAATCCTATTAGTATTTATTTCAAGTCTAGCTTTTGATGTTATTTGGCCAAAAGTCTTAGCACATGCATGTTTGTTTGAACCTAGATTTTCACTCCATGTTTGGATAAAATACCTAGTAACTCAACTTTTTCCTTTCCTAGTTTAGACCTTATTTAGAACACTTTGACCTAGACCTTTGACATGTCAATTTTTAATCAGATGTTTGACCTTTTTTTTGTATGACATTTGACGTTAGGCTATTTTATGCCAAGTCTTAGCATAAACCATTTTGGAGATACATCTCCACCTTTAGACCACATTGGAGATATAACTCCACCCCTTCAATCAAGATTGGACCAAGTTTGAACCATTTGTCCTTTGGATCATTTTTCAAAGTTTATATAACTCTAAGCCTTTTTATTTTTTGAGCTTTAATCATTTATGTAGACATGTCTAGCTACATTTATGGTGGAGTCAATTACACTTTAACTTATGATAGAATAGCCACACAAAATGACTTTTATGGATTTATTCAAGACCCTAATGATACTAATATGATTTTTGAGATAAATTTATATCCACCTCATATTAATCATTCATGGGAATAAAGTCACGAAACAACTTAAGATATAATTTGAGACCTTGATTCATATGAATAGGATTATGAGGAGGACTTTCAAGACCCAACTACAGATAATATTATTTAGGATATAGATCTGTACCCTCTTTACAATAATTGGTACATGGAACACAATCAAGAACCAACTTATGAGCCAACTCATGATTGGGATGATGTGGTTTATGAGGAAGACTTAGATGCTTTAGCTTATGTGAGTAATCAAGCTCCACCACATCATAATATTTATATTCCAAGACCACAATGCCTAACCATTTCTATACTATGACCTCATCCTTTAGTTTGTGCAAGTAACCAAGATCCATAATTCCCAACCATTTCTATACCAAGACCTTATCCTTTGGTTTGTGTGAGAAATCAAGCTCCACAACGCTCCTTCATCATTTCAAGACCTAGTCCTTTGGCTTGTGCAAGTAATTAATCTCCATGATGTCTTATCATTACCATCTCAGGACTTTGTCCTTTAGCTCATGTGAGTAGTCATGCTCCCCAAGGCCCTACCATTATCCAACCATAAGTCATTCTGTGTCTAGTACCAATCTTATCCAAACCTCAACCCATCCAATCATTCAAAGTCAAAGCTATGCTCAAAATTTGTATTTTTCAACTCATTAGAAACCAAATCCAAGACAAGCAACTAATCTAAGATGTTTTTGTTGAACCAACCATTTATGATAAGTCAATCTATGATGAATTGCTTATTGATCATATACCAGTTGTCAAGGAGTCTCACTCTAACAAGCTAGTCTTTGTTGAGTCACTTCTTATGATTATAACTACCTTTGATAAAATCATTATCTCAACTATATACCTATTTTTCAAGAGCCTCTTATTGACAAGCCAGTCTTTGAGGAGTTGTCTCTTGACCTTTTTCCCATCTTAGAGGAGTCTCACTTTGACAAACCAATATTTATGGAGCCCATCATGTTGTTACCAATTTTTACTTATCCAATACTAAACATTCAACAAGATATCATTATAATAGCGTACCCATCAGATGAAGAATTAGAGTTAGAGTTAGGTTATATTCTTGAACTAACATCTAATTTAGCATTAGAATTAGAATCAATGGCAGTCTCAACATAAAATTCAAAGTCTTTTGAGTTAGAATTAGATTTAGATGATGAATATGTTCATAGTTGTTATGATATTGGTTATGTATGCCTTATAAATTAATTTGAATACATTTGTGATCCTTATATAGATTTTAAGGATGAGTTATTTAGCTTCAACACAAGTTATCCTAGTATCTTCTACAAGGATTGTGTAGCCTCTACCCATTCCATTACCATTCCACAAGCCATTACCATCAACCAAAATAGCCATATTATTGACATTCCATCTCCCACAAGTGTTGATTGGGATCAAAATAATCACACTTTTTTGAACTGCATCCATGGTGACATAGAAGTTGAAGAAGAGTTAGAGGCCAAGACCACATTCATATATCAGAAGAACACTCTCCTAGTGAAACCTTTCCAGAGGTGATAGAGGATAATCAAAGTTAAAACTTAGCGTCTTCTAGTGAAACTTTTTCAAAAGTGCTAGAAGAAAATCAAAGTAAAAAGCCAATGTTCATGAGTGAAACATTCTCAAAGGTAGTATGGGACAATCATGCCAACTTCATTGGTTAAAAACTCTTTAAGGTACCAATAGTTTAGCACAATTTTTTTTTCTTCTTGATGAAGACAAAATCAAAGATCAAATCAAAATAATTTCCAATCTAAAGCCTAATCAAATGGTAGCTACTCTCAAGATCAAACAACAAAAAAATTTGGCAGTCCTATCGAGAGAATATTCAATGGTCTTCAGCCCCACCACAACCAAAATTATGATGAATCGAGCATCAACAACATTACATGTGACTAAAGGTCCTAATATTCATTTGTTTCCCCACAATTATACATTCTATTATCATCTACCATTCCATTTCAAAATCAAACCTACCATACATTATTTGTCCCTCTTCACCATCCATGGTCACACTTTCCTTTGCAAAGGCTAAAAAGATACCTTGTCTTGATGTTTTAAGGAATCATAATCAATAACCAATGAAGATCACAAAAGAATTCTTGACAACTAAATTTGTAGCCAGTTCTTGATAGAGCAACTATCTAGACAAGATGTGGGATAGAAATTAACATAATCAAGTATTCTATTTGTATCATTTTTTTATTAGGAAGTGTATATGCCCATCAATAAGAACAATAGAATTAAAAACCACACTCAGGTCAAAAACATGTACCATGCCATTGCCATTATTACATATACATTTTCAATTATTGTAGATTACTACCATTCACCCCATCACTTGGGGACAACCCTCCTACCATTTTAACCCAATTATAAAACCATAATTATCCTAAGCAAGACCATACCATCCTATCTAGACCAAAGCCTATTTTTAGTCATCCTACCCAATCCTATTTTGATCTTGGTTCATTTGGCTCTTCCCACACCTTTTCATGGGGGGATTCTGATCAAGTTTCAACAATCAATCCAATCTATATTTATAATGATAGTATATGAAAGTAGTGTGACAATTGGTCTGGCAAGATATCTTTCATCCTATCAAGTTTGTTTATGTGAACCTGATTATAACTGCCTATGGGCAAATCAATGTCTCACTAGTCTTGTTACTAATTATAACCACCTATGGGAAAATTAGTATCATTGACCTATGTTTTTGTATCCTAGTTATAATAACCTATGGAAAAACTAGGGGCAACACTCATTTACCATGCATTTCTGCATCACCTTGCCATTACTATTTATCAGATTTGAGAACTTGTTGGGACATAGTTGGTTTTTCCCTACCTTTCATGTGGATGGAATTACTATAAATTAAGGTCATTTTTGAACTTTGTAGATCATTCTTAATTCATGTTGAGGTCACCTCAGTCCCCCTTTCCATACGCTCTCACCATTTTGTGAGCAACCTAAGCCAAACACTCTCACCATTTTGTGAGCAACCTAAGCTAAACACTCTTGCCATTTTGTGAGCAAGTATCTTCTCATTCTATAACAAATTAAGATACCTCAAAATTCCAAAAACATTCATAACATTTAAAAAAACCAAAAATATTTACCCTATCTAAGCCTAGTCAATTATCCACGATCCACCTTACTGGGACATGGTCATTGTTAGGATGCTTTCTTTTGATTTTATTTTTAGGCTTTCTATTTGTTTGTTTGTTTATTTGCTTGCCTATTTGTTTTCTTTTAGCACTATTGCCTCGACTTGGTCTATATGTATGTATTAGGTGATTCCTTGCACACATTATTCTTGAGTCTATCCATATTCATACATCAACATTGTCATCATGGTTTTTTATCATTGGTCTATTATTTTCAAGTGTTTATTGGATCGAGAGTTAGTCTTTACACATATTTTAACCAAGTATTCATAATGTTCTATTATGATTCCTACCATCACATGTTACAACAAAAATTAGCTTTAGAAAGGTCTACACTCAATGGAGCTATAGAATTTTCTCCTTGGCAACTTGGCAAATCCTTCCATCCCACCCTTGATCAAATCAACCTAATGACCATTCTAGTTGTATCATTTCTTTTCACGATGATGATCCAAAACTCAAAATCTTTAGTTGAAAGATAATTCAAGAAACAAGAACAATACAATAACAACAATGTTATCTCTGAGAAGAGATGTTTTATTCATCAAATTTATAGACCCAAACATATGCCTATCTCTAAGAAGAGATGTTTGATTTTCCATTTTAGTTTACATCCTAATTTATACATGTTTTTAAGGTATGAGGAGGACGTGGAAGGTCACCAATCTCTAGGGAGATTAAGTTTCCACAATTTATAATAATATAGAATTTGAGGAATTACTATTTTTAGACTACACTACTAAAATTGAAATTTGGGGCACTTCCATTTATTTTTCAAGGGTTAAAACCCACTGAGTAAAGCTCAATGCCATTTCACAATGTTCCCCTCATTCTTATATTTTTAACAATTCAAATGGGGAGTCAAATGGAGCTATGGTGCAAAAGTTATGGCTCCCAAAAATTCTACCACCAATTGGAGTAGAACCATTGCCTAAATTATCACCTAAAATGTTCAGATCACAAGAGCATCTCACCATTAATAGGTACAACTAAATCATTCACACTAATCAATATTATTCCTATATCTATCTATTTCATCACTTTACAATTGCTCATCTTTAATCTATATTCCAAGTTATATCCTTGAGTTATGCTTGCTAATCAACCCTAACTAGGGCACAATCATCTTTAGACAATCTACATCCTCCTAATGATTATAACCACTTATGGGCAAATCATTATTTTGACTTTTATTTATGATTATAACTACCTCTGGAAAAATTAGTAATCTTTTTAAATCAATTCATGCAAGCATTTTCTTGTTTGGATTAATCTCAACCATGGGTTAATTTCACCTTTCTTCTTGATTCTTTTCAAGGGACCGTCCATCAGCAAATATGATGGCCACTCCCTCAAAGGGGCATCATCATAGGATTCCCAAAATCATTTGGAGCTTTGTTCTTCAATCATCATCTTTTTTTTGGCATATAATCCATTTTTCATTCTTTGAGAAGACATTGCTTTTCTTATGGTTTGCAACATCTTCCCAAATAGGGACAAATTGTAGACACCTAAATCTAGCCACCAATGACCTCCAACTAGTATTTTGACCAATTTTCACCTTAAACACACAATTTGTCCTAAAAACACTAAAACATGATAAATTAGTTAAAATTGACATATTAAAGTGCTAATTATAGCTAGGGTATCCCTAAATGGGGCAATGCAATTTATGAGCCAGCTAACTTTGATCAAATCATTTCAAGTCAAAATGCCAAATTTGGACCTAGGTGCTTTGGATTGATCTTTCCTATAAAATATTATACACAAGACATGTGCCTTTATTATTATTATTATTATTATTTAGTAGCATACTAAATGGGATAATGGTTCCAATGCAAGTGAAATGGACTTCTAATTCCAATCCAGTCAAATTTTGGACCAATAATAAGAAATTCTAATCAATTTGAGTAATTTGTGCACAAAGTGCTTAAACATGATTAAGAGATAATTAATCCAAGTTAGAGGCCTAATCAATAAATCCATGGAGACTTGTTGAATACTTATTTTTGGAAATGAATATTGAATATCTACATCATCAAGTGACCTCATTTCTTGGGAAGACATCTCTAGGCCATAAATGCCATAAATATCAGTATTCATGCCTCATCAATACCTTCCATGATGCCCTCCATGATTATTAATTACCCTTTCTTCCAATGTCATGATGTGGATAATTATAAAATTAATTCCAAAATATGAATTAATCCTCAACCACACATCTCAATCTCAGGATGGACAGTTTAGGTTGATTCTAGACATTTGTAAAAATATATAAATAGGAGGCCTTACCACATGAATTTTAAGTCTTGATAATGCAAAGTTAGTTTGCACAAATGATTCTAAAATCCATTTAAATTATTGTTACCATGCCAAATTCATTCCAATCTAAGCCAAGACATAAGTCAAAGGTGCCAAGGAGAGATGGAGGTTCCCTCTATGGCAGGGGAGGTTCCCTATTAACTATTGTATACACACACACACACACACACACACACACACACACACACACACACACACACACACACACACACACACACAGAGGGGTAGGATAACACCATCCATCTCTCTCTTTTCAGAGATGATGTTGACATAACAAAAGAGAAATCTTGGGTGATTGCTGAAGATACTTATCTTCTTTCAAAAGTAATATCTAGTCAACAGCCAGATTCCTTCCTAGTTGTAAAATGCAATAAGATGAAGTAACACAGTAGAATGAGGTGTAACACAAAGTATCCACCTCAACTGCCAAAGAGTAAAAGATATGAAGGATAATGGGGGCACAAAATCTTCCCAAGATCCTTTACATAAAAATAAAAAACACACACTAAAAACAATTTTGGCAGCTCAAAGTCTCCCACAATTGGCTTCAGGACACCTTTCAGATTACTTCCACTAATTCTACTTATTTAATTAAATGGACAAGATGATATTCAGGAAACAAACATAAGAACAATCCCCTAAATAACACAAGCTATCTCAACACAAAGTCTGAAAGGTCATTTGCTTTTTCATTCATTCAAGAAAATATGATTAACAATCTGAGCTCAAAGTCTCAATAATACCTTTCAATTTGAGTAGAGTTTTTGTTTTATATCAGAGAGATCTCCCTTCTACAAAATGAGAGATTACAATATATAGCAGCCAAGAAAGGCTTGGTACTTTGTTTCAAAAAATAGCCCATGCCACATTCAATGCCTTGAATGTGTTTGAAATTTTGTCAAGGGGCCATGTTGGAGCAGGGTATCGGCCTTAACTTTGGTGCTCTAATTTATCTCAAATGTCTCCTCCAAATTATGGGCTGCTTGGTCTTTTTCAAGATATTTGCACAGCTATCCACTTGCTTTTATTCAGAGGGAGAAAAATAGGTTGTGTCTTTGAATGTTTACACACTCTGATGCCTATTTAGTGGACTGTTCCACCTATTGGAATAACTCTTGTAGATATTTCTAGTCTTCCTATAGTATTTCATCCTTTTCTTGTTAAATTTTATCCTTCCTTGGTGATCTAAGCTCTTGGGCTATCTTCTCACCTTTAGCTGGGTCTTTTAGCTTCTTCTTCAGTTATTCATTGAGTTTATCTTAAGGTTCTATGCCATATTTGAAAATCAATGGACATTTTATTACCCTAAATTTTACATCCACAGGGACGTCACTGGTCTATGGTCGCTTGAACCACTTTGAACCTTGAACCTTTGAACCTATGGAGTGCATTGGTTCAATGGTTCAACAGTTCAGACGGTTCAATCAGTGTCTTGGCTCAATCAGATTCCTTGGTGAACTTCTGCTTGGTTTAATTTCTCCTTGGTTCAATCTCTTTCTTTTCCTCTTCAGTTGAACTATCTCTTCGAACTTGTTTCTAGAATATTTTTCTTCCTTCAATCACTCAAAGCCTTCTTTGAACTTCTTTGAACCTTTGAGCCTTTGAACTTTGAACCATTTTAGTTCAAATTTCAATGGTTCATTCTCTTTCTTTGAATCCTCTTGAAGCTTCAAACTTTATGGACCCTTTCCTTTTCTATCAAACTCATGAACCTTTGAACTTTGAACCTTGCACAGTTTAAGGTTCAATGGTTCAATCTTAAATCTTTGAATCCTTTTATTCTTCTAAGTCCATTGAACTTATTGAACTCATTGAACCTTTGAAATTTGAACTCTTTTGGTTCAAGGTTCAATGGTTCAATATTTACTCTTTGAAGTATTCTTTTTCTTTAAGTCTGTCGAAGCTGATGAACTTTGAACTTGCCGAAGCGCTTAACTCTTTTTAAACCTTTAAACTCGTTGAACCTTTAAACCTTGAGGAGGTGGGGTTTAATGGTTCATTTCTTCAATGGTTCATTCCATTTATTTGAAGACCACCATTAAGTCTTTTGATTAAACCTTGGTGTTGAACCATTCTTGAAATTGCCTAAGTGTTGGAACTTATTTCTTTGTGAAATCCCGCTGGTTGAACTTGTTGAATCTGTTGAACCTGCGAGTTCCTTAGCTAAAAATGCTTGAATAATTGAAGAACTTGGCTGCCCAAAACATTTTTTTTGAAAAGGGAAGAGACTATTTTGGCTTGTAGGACCAAAATAGTTGATATGTTGTCCCCAAAAACAAGTGACAGATTTTGGGAACAATAGCTGGCTTTAGTTAGGGAACTTCCTTTGGTTGAAATTTTGAAATAGCCAAAGGGAGTAGAAACTAGAATCTCAGTGCCTTCATGTATTCCATTGGGATATGGAGTCATGCTACCTAAAAATAAAGGCACCAAAAACAAAAATGAATAATGCAAAACAAAAACTCAAGACTATACAAAAATTATACATCTGTACAAGTTAATCTTATCTGATACTTCAAGAATTGAAGTGCTTTAGATGTTACCCATTATGAGATAGAGAAAAGGGCATGCCATATTGATACTTCAACAAGAAACTATTTTCACCATTAAGCTGATGAATAGTAAATGGGCCTCTCCATAAGGAAGCAAATTTCCCATGCATTCCCTTTGGTTCTCTCCTTTTGTCTCATAATAGAACTTTATCTCCAATCTAAAAATCACAAGTTTTTGCTTTCTAGTCGAAGATCATCTTCACCAAACTTTGATGCGCAATAATTTGGTCCACCACCACAATTTGCTACTCATCAAGTTTAGTTAGGCACATGATCCTCTTGTCGATGGCATTGTCAAAAGTTGAATCTTCTACTACTTTTGCCAATTTTAATCCTGGTAATTCTAGGGTGATGGGTATCTCTACATCAAGACCATAAAAAAGTTGGAAAGGTGACATACCTATCAACCTCTTGGGTGTAATTATATCTACCCATAAAGCATCATATAATGCTTTATGCTAGGTTCTTTGGTTATCATCTACCAGCTTCCTGATAATGGTCACCAGGTTCTTGTTGCTTGATTCTGCTTGGCCATTTACTTGTGAAAAATAATCAAAAGAATGGGAGAGGGTGATCCCATAATAAAATTAGAACTAGGTAATCTCATGAGAAGAGAAACAGGTTGCATTATCTATTATAATCTTGGTTGGGACCCCAAACCTGGAAATGATGTTTTTTTTAAAGAAATTACATACTACTTCTGAAGTAGCATGCTTGACTAGGATACTTTCCACCCATTTGGTGAAGTAGTCTATGGCTATGAGGACATAATCATGTCCAAAACTTGAAGATAGATTTACAACACTAATGAAATCAATTCCCCATTGTTGAAATTGCTCTTCTATTACTACTGGCTTAAGAGGTAATGCAACTAATTTGGGTCTTGCAATGAATTGTTGACAAAGTTCACATCTACGTACCCATTTTTATGCATCTTGAAATAGAGTAGGACAATAATACTTGGCTCATAGAATCTTATGGGTAGTCACAAGTGTAGAAAAATGTCCTCCACAGGCTAGATTATGGAAGGATTCTAGAAGTTTGTTTTGCTGCTCTTTATCCACATAGTGAAGGAATACCCCATCAAGGTTCCTCTTATATAGACCATTGTCCCATGAGAAAAATTTGATAGATTTCAACTTAACAATCCTCTTTTCTTTATGAGATAGGTGAGTAGGACACTCACCATAGGTAAGGAGATGATAAATATTCAAATACCACTCATTTGTAGTGGTGACAAAGAGAACATTGGCATGTCTTTAACCTCTATTTCTTCATTAATGTTATCAGCAATTAATTGGTAGAGACACCTTCCCTACACCAGCTTCATTAGTTTGATAACTAGATCAAACTCCTAAATTTTAGCAATCCAATTTCCCCTTTTGGTTCTAAACTCTTATTGAGTCAATATGGATTTGACTATTGTATTAGGAACCAGGGTAACAATGTGTGAATTTAGAATGTAAAAGTGGAAGTGTTTTACTGCCTTTACCACATCATAAGCATGCTTCTCTATGTTTGAGTACTTCAAATCATAAGCTTTGAGCAGACAACTCATGAAGGATATGGGATATTCCACACCTTCTTTGTTCTGCTGAACTAGAATTGTTGAAAGTGTGTGTTTAGAAGCATAACTGTACATTATGAAACCTTTGGTATAATCTGGACAAACCAAAATTAGGGCATGGATGATAGTTGTATTGATGTCTTGAAATGCTAATTTGCCTTCTTCAATTTAGCTAAAAGTGGTATTTCCCTTCATCATGTCTACAATGTGGCAAGTCTTCTCTACAAACTCAAGAATGAACTTTCATAGAAAATTTACCTTTCTAAAGAAAGAGTGAACTGCAGTCTTACTAGTGGGCAGAGTAAGCTCTTGGATGGATTTGAATTTTTTTGAGTTAATCTTTATGCCTTCTTGAGATACAATGTGTCTGAGAATTTTCCCTTCTATAACCCCAAAAATAGACTTCTTGGGATTTAGAGAAATGCCATTCTGTTGACATCATTCCAGCACTTATTACAAATGATATAGGTGATCAGGATGATGCTTGGAAAAGATTATCAAATCATCAAGGTATACCATAATGAACTTACCCATTTCATCTTTGAAAGTGAGGTCCATCACTCTTCAAAAGGTGGTGCCAACATTTATCAAGTCAAAAGGCATTCTTCAATATGCAAAGGTGCCACAAGGTGTGGTGAAGGTAGTCTTATGTTGGTCTGCTTCACCGACTTCCACTTTATTGTACCCTGAGAAACTATTCAGCAATAATAACATCTCTAAACTAGTCACCATTTGAAGGACTTGATCTATGATGGGCAGAGGGTAGTTATCCTTTAGGGAGGATTGATTCAAATTTCTAAAATCCATGCAAAGGCAAATTTCACCATTCTTTTTTATCACAAGAACTATGTTCGCAATCCATGTAAAATGATGGATTGGAAAAATTATTCTTGCATTTAGCATTTTTTATATTTTAGATAGAATAGTATCTAATATCTTTGGGTTATACTGCTTGAATTTCTACTTGTGAGGCACTGAATCACTCTTGAGAGGAATTTCATGGCAAATTTCTTCAGGCCTGAGTGACTTCATACCATCATAGGAGTATGCCAAAAAATCTATGTAATGGTGAATCAAGGCAATAAATTTGAGCTTTTCCTTTGGAGTGCAACACTTCCCAATGTTCACCATCTTGAGATTTTCCTCAGTACTCAAATTTATTTGATCAAAATCCTACGAGGAGATTGAATCTTTTTGCTACTGCTTAATGAACCTGTTGTGCTTATCAAACAATTTCTCAAGAGAAACTAATCCTTTGGGAATTTTATTCCCTTTTAGCTATATGAATTCTTCACCTATGTTTGAGCTTATTTCTTGAGCTGATTTCCATGGTAGAGGTTCACTACCTTTGAAATGAAGCTATTCAAAGCTATCTTTTTATTCTAGAAAGGCAATGATTTGGTTGTCGCCATTGAACACTTGGTTAAAAGACCAGTTTGATGGTGTACCTATCTCTTTTGAAATCTTGGTGAGAAACCAAGAGAGTCATTAAAACAACCAATGCATCAACTCGGTCATTGAACTCTCTAGGTATTGTATAGATATTGAAAGCATCTAAGCTTTCAATTTGATCCCAAACTAGATTGTGATAATGGTGCAATCTCTCATTTTTGATTTGATACAAGTTTCTCACCTGAAAAACCACTAGCTCAACATCTCCTTTGGTCTGAACAAGCTTAACACCACTGTCATTAGTATCCTTCAATCTAAGTAGTAGTGATTCATATTCAACAGTGTTGTTGGTGTTGTTGAACTACAACTTATAAGAGTAGGGAAAAAAATCTCCCTAAGGAGATATTAAGACAACTCTAGCTCTAAAACTGGAAGAAGAATAACTGCCATCAAATTCCAGTATCCATACATCATCAAGAACTGCTCTTTCCTCAAATTTTCCTTTGTTTGGAGGGGAGGATTCTTCTACTATTTTGTCTAAATCAATTATTAGACTATCACATTCAAAAATTTTGTCAAATGTCACATGAACCTCCTAGATGGATAGGAAGTAATTACCCATTCCTGAAGACTCAAATAGAATTTGAGCTTCAGAGGTTGATGTCTAGGTGACAATGTACTTTGACTCTTTCTCAGGGAGCAACCTCTACGTGACACCTTTGACAAGGATCCTTGCCTTAGACAGGTCCATGCTTAACTCACCACCAACATCTTTTTATAAATTTTGACCAAGAAGGATGTCGTATGAGGCTGGGACATCGGCCACCAAAACTATCATTTTGATCCTCTTATCTGAGAATGCCATAAATGTAAACTGGGCATCCTTGATTTGTCCTAGCAAAGGCACTTGTTTGTTTTCCATGGAGAAACATCTCTTGAAGGTCTTGGTCAGTGTGATACCAAGAGATTTTTCCACCTTGGCAAGCATGACATTGTTAGAGGTGCCAAAATCTATTATACAGTTGCTTAACTTGTGATTGTTTATCAATAGGAAAACATAGAAAGGCTTTATTTTTCCAAGGGCAGCTAGAGGAGTAAACACAAGGTTATTCTGAGTAGATGTATTCTTGGGGGGACTAGGAGTTACCTTCAAAAAATTTTGTCTTATAGGGATGGTTTTACTCTTCACACATTCAACTAGCCTATCCAACTACCTAGGGTTGGATTGCAAGAATTCAAACTCAGACATTTGAATTTTGGTCTTCTTAACATGGTCGACTATGTCAAATGACTGGAAAGGACTGATGATAGAGGAAGGAAGTTTATCCTTTTATTTTATTTGGGGTGTAGGACTAATCTATGAATTTGGAGCAAAAGATGAAGGAAAAGTTGGAGTACTTACTTTTTTACTACTTACCAGGTCCTTTGATTGAAAAGGCAGAGTAGTCCACTATTTAGCAATTGAAATTGTTGGTCGAGATCCTTCCCCTATTTTTTTATCAGCTTGCTGAACTGACTAGTTTTATGGCCTAGTAAACACTGTGTATGATCCATCAAATGCTTCACCTTTACTTCTGGGTTCATCTTGGTAATTCAAGAAACCAATATTAGAGTTGCTAGTTGATTCTTCTTAGTCTTATGTAAAGAGATCAGTGTCATTTTCTTGGTTCAACTTAGGTTGGAAAGAGAAATTAGATTTTGTTTCAAAGTATCCAACTACTGAGTTGGCTAGAGCTGCTTCAATGGTAAGTTTCCCTAGTTGGGGAGGAAGGTGATTTGGCTGCCCTTGATTCCTGATAGCATTGCCTTGATATGACTAATTGGGGAATGTCCTCCTTGGTATATCTTGGTACAAAATAGGAGTAGACATCCCTTAAGCTATTTGCTTTTTGAGAGCTAACAACTCATTTGCCAGCTTCTGCACCATAGGGTCAGTGGTGCCTGTAGATGAATTCTCAGAAGATAAAGAAGATTTACCTCTATTATGATCTCTTCTTATCTTTCTTGCCAAGATAAGATCATCTTCCACCTTAGTGGCCAAATCTTGAGCTATAACAAGGTCTATGTGGCTAGCCCGTCTCAATAGAAAACTCACTTCAGGCAGCTGAGAATTGATAAAAAAAACATTTGAGATTCTCAGTTGTTGGCTAAGCAATTGCAGGAATCCTATTCCTTAGTTTGTCAAATTTAGCTATGAAGTCCCTCATAGGTTCATGAGGCTCCTTCTTCATCTATGTGAGCTGAGATAGTAGGGCATGCACATCTTTTGTAGGCTTGAACCTTGTTTTGAACTTGGCTTTGAGGGTGTTCCAGTCAGTTATTATTTGAGCTTGAAGGTGGTAAACCCAATTTGTGGCAGTGCCTTACAAAGTTTCTACAAATAGTCTAACTGCTACATCCTCATACTCCACACATATCACACCAAAAGCTATGCTGAAGGCTATAATATGTTCATTAGGATGAACTCTCCCATCACCAAATAACTTAGGGAAATTCTTCCTAGAACTATGAGGCAGTTCATGTAGAGGTGGAGTTAGATTGAGTGGACCAAAAGAATTACCCCAAGGGCCTTGAGCTGCCATTATATGACTATGGAAAGGGGGAATAAAAAATATGGGTGGAGTATGTGTAAGCAAAGCTCTACTAATAGATGGAAAAGAAGCTTTGCCTTGTATTGGAGACCTGGTGTTTGTAGGAGGAAGACTCCTAGTTTGTTGAAGGTGAGATGGTGAAAGAAACAGATCAAAATTACTTTGTTGTACCAACTCAAATATAGGGTCAACAATACCTTTAACTCTCTAGCTTCGTGTATATAGTGGATCTGTCAGAGTGAAAAATGAAAATGGATAAGGATAGGAACTACTTCAATTTGAAGCTTGAGGCTTCAAACTACATATTTGATCCCCAGTAGAGTCGCCAAAAACTGTTGGGTGAATATTTTTTCACCAGCTAACTGATAGCAAAATAGGTGTTCAAACCACATCATAAAGAGATTGATCAACGAAATGTGCAGGTCTACCACATCAAAATGGGATAAATCTCTCCTCTCATCAAGGGGAGGTTCCCTATATGGTAGGGGAGGTTCCCTATTAACTATTATATATATGCAAAAAATAGACATAGGAGTAGGATAACACCATCCATCTCTCTTTTTTTAGAGATGATGTTCACAAAAAAAAAGAGAAATCCTGGGTGATTACTGAAGATACTTCTCTTCTTTTAGAAGTAATATCCAGTCAACATCCATATTCCTTCTTAGATGTAAAATGCAACAGGATGCATTAACACAGCAGAATGAGGTGTAACACAAAGTCTCCACCTCAACTGCCAAAGAGTAAAAGATATGAAGGATAATGGGGGCACAAAGTCTTCCCAAGATCTTTTACATAGAAATAGAAAACACGCATTAAAAATAATTTTGGTAGCTCAAAGTCTCCCATAATTGGCTTCAAGACACCTTTCAGATTACTTCCACTAGTTCTACGTATTTAATTAAATGGACAAGATGATATTCAAGAAATAGACATAAGAACAATCCCCTAAATAACACAAGCTATCTTAGCATAAAGTCTAAAAGGTCACTTTCTTTCTCATTCATTCAAGAAAATATGATTAACAATCAGAGCTCAAAGTCTTAGTAATGCCTTTCAATTTGGGCAGAGTTTTGCTTTTATATCAGAGAGATCTCCCTTCTACAAAATGAGATATTACAATATATAGCAGCCAAGAAAGACTTGGCACTTTGTTTCACAAAATGGCCCATGCCACATTCAATGCCTTAAATGCATTTTAAATTCTATGAAGGGGACATGCTAGAACAGGGTATCAACCTTAACTTTGGCACTCTAATTTATCTCAAATGTCTCCTCCAAAGTATGGGCCACTTGGTCCTTTTCAAGATATTTGCATAGTTGTTCACTCACTTTAATTCAGAGGGAGAAAAATAGGCCATGCCTTTGAATGTTCGCGCACTCTAATGTCTATTTGGTGGATTATTCCACCTACTAGAATAACTCCTACAAATATTTCTGGTCTTCTTATAGCATTTCATCCTTTTCTTGTTATGTTTTGTCCTTCCTTGGTGATATGAGCTCTCAGGCTATCTTCTCACCTTCAGCTAGCTCTTTCAGCTTCTTTTTCAGCTATTCACTAAGTTTGTCTTTAGGTTCTACACCATATTTGAAAATCAATAGACAATTCATTACATTAGACATCTGTGGGGATGTCACTGGTCTTTGGTTGCTTGAATCAATTTGAACCTTGAACCTTTGAACCTATGGAGTGTATTGGTTCAATGGGTCAATGGTTCGGATGGTTTAATCAGCTTCTTGGCTCAATCGGCTTCCTTGGTGAACTTCTGCTTGGTTCAATGTCTTTCTTTTCCTCTTCGGTTGAACCATCTCTTTGAACTTGTTTCTGGAATCTTCCGCTTCCTTCTTTTGCTCAAATATTTCTTTGAAATTCTTTGAACCTTTGAACCTTTGAACTTTGAACCATTTTAGTTCAAAGTTCAATGGTTCAATCTCTTTCTTTGAATCCTCTTGAAGCTTTAAACTTTTTAGACCCTTTCCTTTTCTGTCGAACTTGTTGAACCTTTAAACTTTGAACCTTTCATAGTTCAAGGTTCAATGGTTCAATCTTAACTCTTCAAATCCTTTTATTCTTCTAAGTCTGTCAAACTTATTAAACTCATTGAACCTTTGAACTTTGAACTCTTTTGGTTCAAGGTTCAATGGTTCAATCTTTACTCTTAGAAGTCTTCTTTTTATTTAAGTCTGTCAAAGTCATTGAACTTTGAACTTGCTAAAGTCTTGGAACTCATTGAACTCTTTGAAGTGGTTGAACTTTGAACTTGCCGAAGTGCTTAACTCTTTTTGAACCTTTGAACTCTTTGAACCTTTGAACCTTGAGGAGGTGGGGTTCAATGGTTCATTCCATTTGTTTGAAGCCTACCATTAAGTCTTTTGATTGAACCTTAGTGTTGAACCATTCTCGAAATTGCCTAAGTGTTGGAACTTGTTTCTTTGTGAAAGCCCGCTGGTTGAACTTATTGAATCCATTGAACATGCGAGTTCCTTAGCTGAAAATGCTTAAATAATTGAAGAAATTGGCTGCCTAGAACATTTTTTTTGAGAAGGGAAGAGACTATTTTGGCCTACAAGTCCAAAATAGTTGATATGTTGTCCCCAAAAACAAGTGACAGATTTTGGGAACAACAGGACCATCCATCAAAAAATGTGATGGCTACTCCCTCAAGGGGGCATCATCATAGGCTTCCCAAAGCTATTTGGAGATTTGTTCTTCAATCATCATCTTCTTTTTGGCATCCAGGCCATTTCTCATTCTTTGAGAAGACATTGCTTTGCCTATAGCTTGTAACATCTTTCAAAACAAGGGCAAATTGTAGACACCTAAATCTAGCCACCAATGACCTCCAACCAGAGTTTTGATCAATTTCCACTTAAAACATATAATTTAGCCTAAAAATACTAAAAAATGCTAAATGAGTTAAAATTGACATATTCAAGTGCTGATTTTAGCCAAGGTATCTCTAAATGGGGAAATGTAATTTATGGGCCAGCTAACTTTGATTAGATCATTTTGAATCAAAGTGCCAATTTTGCACTTAGGTGCTCTAAATTGATCTTTCTTGTCAAATATTCTACACAAGACATGTGCCTTTGTTATTTGTTTTCAGTAGCATCCTAGATAAGATAATGGTTCCAATGCATCTGACATGGAATTCTAATTCTAATCCAGTCAAATTTTGAACTAATAACAAGACATTCTGATCAATTTGAGTAATTTGTTCACAAAGTGATTAAACATGCTTAAGAGCTAATTAATCCAAGTTAGAGGCCTAATAAATAAATCCATGGAAACTTGTTTAAACTTATTTTTGAAAATGAATATTGAATGTCTGCATCATCATGTGACCTCATTTTTTGGGAAGACATCCCTAGGCCATAAATGCCATAAATATTAGGATTCATGCCCTCCATGCCTCATCAATACCTTCCATGATTCCCTTCATGCCTCTTAATTTCCCCTTCTTCCAATTTCATGATGATGATAATTATAAACTTAATTCTAAAAAATGAATTAATCCTCAACCACACATCTCAATCTCAGGATGGACATTTTAGGTTGATTCTAGACATTTGCGAAAATCTATAAATTGGAGGCCATACCACATGAATTTTAAGTCTTGATAATGGAAATTTATAATGTACAAATGATTCCAAAATCTATTTTAATTATTGTTACCATGCCAAATTGATTCCAAGCTAAGCTAAGCCACAAGCCAAAAGTGCCAAGGAGAGATGGAGGTAGCCAAGCTTCCATTACCAAGGGCTTCATGAGCACAAGCCGAGTAAGCCACTACAACAAGCATTTTGGAGCATCCAAAGGAGGTGAAATATGTTTTTATTTTGAATTTTAGATGTGTGTTTTATTCATGTTTGTTAACTAATCTCTCCCTAGTGTCTAGGCCTAGAGATGTTATGTTAGTTAGTGTGTTTCTTTTATTTTGTTTTCATTTTGAAACTAACACCATATTAACCACATTGGGGAATTACTGTGACTTGAGGTCATTTTGGGACTTTTTAGATCATGATTAATTCATGTTGAGGTCACCTCACTTTCCTTTTCCATACGCTCTCACCATTTTGTGAGAAACCTAAGTCAAACACTCTCACTTTTTTATGAGTAGGTATCTTGTCATTCTCTAATAAGTTAAGATACCTCAAAATGCCAAAAACATTCATAACATTTCAAAAATCTAAAAGTATTTGTCTTGTCTAAGCCTAGTCAGTTATCCTTGATCCACCTTATTGGGGCATGGTCATTGTTAGGATGCTTTATTTTGCTTTTGTTTTTAGGATTTCTATTTGTTTGTTTATTTTAGTTTGTTTTTTTGTTTGTTTATTTATTTGTTTGCCTGTTTGTTTTCTTTTAGCACTGTTGTCTTGACTTAGTCTATATGTATCCATTAGGTGATTCCTTACACACATTATTCTTGAGTCTATCCATATTCATATGTCAACATTGTCATCATGGTTTTTATCATTGGTGCATTATTTTCAAGTGTTTATTGGATCTGGAGTCAGTCCTTATGAATATTTTGGCTAAGTCTTCGGGGTGTTCTATCATGAAGCCTACCATCACATGCTACAAAAAAAATTAGAATAAAAAAGGTCTACAATCAATGGAGTTGTATAAGTTTCTCCTTGACACCTTGGCAAATCCTTCTAGCCCACCCTTGATCAAATCAGCCCAATGACCATTCTAGTTGTATCATTGCTAGTCAGGATGAGCATCTCCTCATTGACAGGTACAACTAAATCATTCACACTTATCAATATTATTCCTATATCTATCTCTTTCATCACTTTTCACCCAATCATCTTTAATTTGTATTCCAGGTTATATCCTTGAGTTATGCTTACTAATGAGCTCTAACTAGGGCATCATCATCTTCAACCAATCTAGGTCTTCATAATGATTATAACCGCTTATGGGCAAATCATTATTTTGACTTTTATTCTTGATTATAACCACCTTTGGGAAAATCAACATCTTTTTTACATTAATGCATGCAAGCATTTTCTTATTTGGATTAATCTCAACCATGGGTTAATTCCACCTTCCTTCTTGTTTCTTTTTTAGGGACCACCCATCAACAAATATGACAACCACTCCCTCAAGGGAGAATCATCATAGGCTTCCTAAAACTATTTGGAGCTTTATTCTTCAACCATCATCTTATTTTTGGCATACAAGTCATATCTCATTATTTGAGAAGACATTTTTTTGCCTACAATTTGTAACATCTTCCCAAACAGGGCAAACTGTAGACACCTAAATCTGACCACCAATGACCTCCAATAAGGGTTTTGGCCAATTTCTACCCAAAATGCATAATTTGGCCTAAAAACACTAAAATTCATTAAATGAGTTGAAATTGACATATTCAAGTACTAATTTTGGTTAGAGTATCATTAAGTGGGGCAATGCAATTTATGGGCTAGCTAGCTTTGATTAGATCATTTTAAGTTAAAATGCCAATTTTGCACTTGGATACTCTGGATTGCTCTTTCATATCAAATCTCTTATACAAGACATGTGCCTTCATTATTTATTTCAATAACATCTTAAATATTATAACACATCTAATGCATCTGATAGTGACTTCTAATTCTAATACAGTCAAATTTTGGACCAATAACAAGACATTATGATTAATTTAAGTAATTTGTACATAAAGTGCTTAAACCTGCTTAAGAGATAATTAATACAAGTTAGAGGCCTAATAAATAAATCCATAGAAACCTTTTTAATACTTATTTTTGGAAATGAATATTGAATATCTACATCATCAGGTAACCTCATTTCTTGGGAAGATATCCCTAGGCCATAAATGCCATAAATATCAAGATTCATGCCCTCCATGCCTCATCAATACCTTCCATGATTCCCTCCATGCCTCTTAATTTCCCACTTTTCCAATGTCATGATGAGGATAATTATAAACTTAATTCTAAAAATTGAATTAATCCTCAACCACACATCTCAATCTCAAGATGGATGGTTCAGGTTGATTCTAGACATTCTCAAAAATCTATAAATAGAAAGGCCATGAAAATAATTTATAAGCTATTTTGGTGCAAAGTTATAATGCAAAAATATTTTCAAGAAGCCATTTAAATTAGTGTTGCCATGCCAAATTGATTCCAATCCAAGCCAAAGTAATAAGGTGCCAAGGAGAAGAGGAGATAGCTAAGCCTCCTTTGATGAAGACTTCATGAGCACAAGTCTAGCAAGCCACTACAACAAAATTTTTGGAGTATCTAAGGAAGGTAAAAGAGGGGTTCTTTTGAATTTTAGTTGTGCGTTTTATTCATGTTTGTTAACTAATCTCTCCCTAGTGTCTAGGCCTAGAGATGTTATACTAGTTAGTGGGTTTATTTCATTTTGAAACTAACACAATACTAACCATCCTCTCTTGAGTCAAATTCCTAGATCACATATACAAGGTCATTTTCCACCATTTTATATAGAGAAGAATTAAGTGAAGAATTGCAAATGAACATCTACCTATTGACCAATCTACTTGGGGAATAAAGCTTTAGGGTTAATAATTTCCTTAGAGCTATGATATCATCTTGTGGATAAGTATTTTATATGTTTGGATAGGTTATGTAGCTTAGAGATAATTTATCTTAGTTATCCTTACTACCATGACAATATCTTACAAATCCCCTTGTTAAGGGGGAAATTAAGGCTCGATGGGTTTGTCTTCAAAGGTAAGTATCCCTGACTTTATTCCTCCTTTTGTAAGAGTAGATAGATAGTGCATTTATATTCTTCTCTTCCATGTATTAGGATTCCATATACATGACATGAGTATATGTATTCTATACATGTTTATTTTAGTTGTTTATTTGTTTGTTTATAACCCCCACTTATGCCACAAGCTTTAGTGCACACTAGATTAGATTTACTTTTTTTGTTATTAGATTAGTGAAATCTTAAATAATAAGAATCTTTTAGGGTTGTGAGATTTTTTTAGAATATATGATTTGGAACCCTACCTCACGTGGTGTGTTATGATAAGTGATACCCTAATCAGGTCTAATAGATCCTCATATTAGTCATGCTCTCACTTAATAATTGTATGCCTCCAATTGGAAGTGTAGGTGTGCTTTATCCCATTTGATCTAGGATTGATTTATGGACATGATACATTTCTAATTACATACAACATTTGGCCTAAATAATTCACCTACAATATTTTCATGTGTAGTAGTTACAACATTCAAATATTTCATCCATGATTTCCTAGAAGTTTACTTTGATGATTGGGCAGCCTTTTCTCTATTCAAAGAGCACTTTTCAAAGCTATGATTAATGTTAGAATGATGTCGAGCTCTACGCATTGCTCTAAATTTGAATAAATGCTTAGTTGTTACACCTTTTGGTGTTTTATAGTGATGGCATCTTAGTGGATCAGGTTAAAATCATAGTAATCTTAAGTATGCCCCCACCTTTTAGTTCCACTAAAGTGTGTTCCTTTCTTAAACACATGACTACTACTATAAATTTATCAAAGGCTATGCAACAATTTTATCTCCATTTTAATCCTTACTACACAAGAATGTTAAGTCTATATGGACATTTGAATGAAAGTTGTTGAAATAATGACTAGTCACTACACCCATACTTGTTTTCTCCGATTGGAGTAAGTCATTTCATGTACATATAGATGCTTCAGGCATCACATTTGGTGTTGTAATTGTAAATCCCATAGAAGGTGCACTTGATCATCCTATCCAACTTTACTAGCCAAAATTTATCTAATGCAGAGAAAAATTATACAACTATGAAACAAGAAGCGTTGGCCATTGTATTCTCACTTTAAAAATTCTATCACTATCTTTTGATGACACCATTTGAAGTTTTCACTAACCATCAAGCCCTATGGTATCTAGTCAAAAAATTGATGTTAAAAGGATAAATATCTTTTTGTTTGATGTTGTTTTAGGAATTTTAATTTTTCATAAATATAAAACTAGGCAAAGAAAATATGAGCCCTGACCACCTCAATTGAATTTAAAATGGTGAGGATCTAGAATAACTAGAAGAAGACTCACCTGATGCACACCTCTTCTATGTCTCTATGATTCCTAAAAACTTAAAATATATTACCAACTTCTTTGAGTAAGGAATCTTCCCTGCACACTTTCAAGAGTGGGATAAAAAGTAGTTTGTGACTAGAGCACCACCATATACCATCATTTATGGACTGCTATATCACTTGGGAAATGATGAAGTCTTGTGCATGTTTGTCCTCAAACATGAATGACCTCAACTCTTATAAGAATATCATCAAGGAGTCACAAGAGGACATTTCATAAGAGAGGATACACATAGAAAGATTGTATAGAGTGGACTATGGTGGCCGAATTTATTCCAAGATGCACATAGAGTTGCACAACACTGTGATGTTTACCAATGTATGAGAAAATTGATTTATAAAGATGAGATCTCATTGTAACCCCTATTAGGATAGTAGATTTTTGAATAATGGGGTATTGATTTTGTCAAACCAATCAAACCACCATGCAAGCACAACAAATCTAGATACATCATTATTGTGACATATTATTTTACTAAGTGGTTTAAAGTTATTACCATACCTAGTTATGGTGCAAAGGACATAACAAAGTTTTAAAATTAAATCATCATTACCAGGTTTAGAAGTCTGATAAATTTGGTCAGTGATAGAGGAATGCACTTCCTAAATAATATTATCAAGGCTTTGACTGAAGAGTTTATGGTCTATCATCATAAAATCACTACCTTTCATCTGCAAGCCAATGGATAGGCTGAAGCTTCAAATAAGGTACTAGGGAAAATGCTTACTAAAATCTATGATTTTAAGTAGGATGATTAGGAAGATAAAATTTCTATGATATAATGGGCATATCACATAGTTTACAAAAGGTCTATATGATTTACAACATTTTAGTTGGTGTATGGTCTGAAAGTAGTCATACCAATGGAATATCTAGTACCCAACCTACACATCATTATGGTCATGCATTTAGGAGATTGTAAATCTATTAATAATCAGATATTATAAATAAATATGATGGATGAGTTCATACAAAGAGCAACATGGACATAAAAAGTGCACAAACAAATCCAAAAAGCATGGCATGATAGGAACTTACATCAAAAGGGATTCCATAAAGATCAGCCAGTTTTGTTGTATGATAGCTAGTTCAAAGCATTCTTAGGTAAGATACAAATAAGATGGAAAGGGCCTTACATTATACATTACTTAATGTAGTAAATAATGGTAGTTTTAAGGTATTTTTAGGGAACTATGTTTCTAGGGTGAGTAAATGTATATAGGCTTAAGCCTTACCACCAATAGTCTATTCATCTCATTCCACAAGTTGAGTGGGTGCTGAGTAGGACCATTTAGATTAGGATTTATCTATTTTGTAAGTTTTCTATGTGTGTTTGTTTTCTATTTTTTTTGTTTGTAGATGATATCAAGAAAAACATTGGTAAATTACAAAGACCAAGCATCTCATGCACCAAATGTGCTTAGGAAGCTCCATGTGTACTATCAAAAAAGTCAAAGAGGAGAGATTAAAAATATTAAGTTTGAGAAAGATGCTAAAATGTCACATCAACAATATATCCATCAGATAATGGTAATCCACTAGAAGTAAATGCAAGAACCAAGGTTCGATGGATGTGATCTTCAATAAATTAGTGGCTAGTTAATATCATCTACTCATACCCCTTGTATATATACCTATGGTAATAATGATGTAACTCCACACATGCACAAATGACTAACTAATTTAATGGCTAGATTGAAATTTGATTTATCAAATCTACCATTGCATTCAAGATGAGTGGATAACTAGGCATAGCTTGGATGCAAAAGCCAAGAGGCATGAAAGCTATAAAATCTAAGTTCAAAATCCAAGTTTTAATTTCATCCTTAGCATATTTTTGAGAGCTACAACTATCAATAGCTAAATCATTTTCATTATACATAACATTTAGAAGCATTCAAATTTCTTATCACATAACCATGGATACCATGTATCTAATTTGACCCCTCTCTTAAGCACAAAAGGAATCCATGGGTGGTAACATGACACTTCAACAGACCAAGTATAGCAATTAGGAGACATTTTAAAACCTCCATGAAGCTAAACAAAACATCTTCTATCCTGACCCTATTGATGTTGTGCAGCCAATTACCTTTACAGCTCCCCATAAATTCCAAAACATGGATGTTAAGTGCCAAATACAAATGCCAACCTTTAGAGACATGGGAGAGATCATTCAAGTATTTCTTAGATGATATAATGATGGATCAATCTATTTGGGTCTAGATGAGATGGTGGTTATAAATACCCAAGCTATGGCCCAAGCCTTGGGCATGCCTACACGAGAGAGACTCCCTACTAGCATACAAGACCAAAACACCTCCTATTTTCCCAAAGGTTTGGGACTTGTATGTGTAACAAAACTAAAGGAACCCCATCACTAAGATTACAGATGAACCTATGCACATTCTCATCTAGTACATCACCAAACAATTTTGGCAAACAACTAAGTCTACCAAATAAATACCTAAGGGAGTTATAGAAACCACTCATAAGATGATTCACCAATAGGAAGAATTCAAATATCCTAAATATTTTGTGCAATAATTGACCACAATTATTGAGAACTATCACACCAGCCATAAATAGACCTTTTAATATTAGTTATTAATCCTTTTACTTTGTTTTATGTAATGGAAATCACCTGAGGGGGAATTACACTCAGACATAGACTACTAGCCAACAGAGTAGTTCTATAACATCATATGGATGAAAGAATGTGTAACATTCACATATGAGGTAAAGTTCAAATCTTGGTTGGAATAATGTTTAGACCTCATAGCCACACACATCAAAGTGCCACCAGACATCCTATAGTATTTGGGACAACATGCCACTATCACCCTCTTACCTAAGGGAGTATTTATCACAATTCATGAGTTATCATACTTACCATTTAAACCACTCCCCTTCTTCATCATAATGGATATGGTGCAGGTCAAGGTGGATAGACAAAAAGAGCATACAATCATGTGAGAAACTCCTTTACAATCTATACCACCAGACACAAACATTCATGTTGTGTAACTATTAGAGCCAACATCTAGCTCACAATAGTAGAAGGGGAAGTGCAAACCATACCCTCATTTAGTGTCACCTCCTCAAAAATGAAAAATATGTACCACTATGATTTGGAAGGATGACATGAAGGTACCATAGATTATTGGATCTTGTGACCTCATGGAGATGGGAACTGATGCACAAGAAGTCTACCAAGTCATGTTGGCAAACATGGCTGAAGACTATTACAAGAAGGAGAAAGAAAAAGAGTTCTTTTTATAAAATATAATGCACATAGTGTAAATCCAAAAGTATGTTCCACCTAAGCTATGGGTGGAAATTCTAGATTTCCCACCTTCCATCATTGGGGACATGGTCCAAGAAGAGGTAGAGCAAATGTAGCATATAATAGACTTCTTCAAGCCATCAATTGCTCCAAAATTTGTACCTGACATTAGTTTTACACCCCTATCATGAATCTACTAGAATAACTTATGCACAAGCCAAGAACATGATGGGAGGTAAGAGTCTCCCCTAACTTGGAGGAATGCACATTTGGTAAGTTAGCTGCTATATAAGAAGCAAAACCCTCTCCTGAATCTTCTACATCACCATTATGGCACATAATGGCCACTCTCAACATAAAAAATCAATAAGTTTCAAGTTTATAGGTGAAACTAAAGGATTCCTTACATCACAATAGGTGTAAGAGGTTGAAGAAAGTGCACTGAAGTAGCTAATAGTAGTAGAACAATAGGCCACAAGGAATAATCCACTCGTATAGTTGAACATAGGCACATGAAGAAGAGAAGATAAATAAATAAGAAGCACAACACCAACATACAACATAGAAAGGTAATGAAGTTAAGGCATCATAAAGGCCAAACATGCAAAATAAAACTTATAGAAGGATTAGGAGGTGGCCCAAAAATTCAAAAAATCCACCAATGCACAAAAACAAGTGCAAGAGAAGAAAGAGAAGAAGGAAAAAGAAGAAGAATAAAAATGACAATAAGATTAGTAGAATGGGTGCAACAATAGGTAGAGAAAGCTGTTAAGAAGAAGAAGGAGGAACATGATGAAACCCTACTATAATAGTAAGCACAAGAAAAAGTATAAGCCTAGGTGTAGGCCCAAGATACATAAGAAGAGAGAAGAAGAATAACAGAGGAATAAGGAATAACAAGGGAAAAAATAGGAAGAATAAGAGAAAAAGTAGGAAGAATAAGAGAAAAATATGAAAGAAGAAGATGAGAGACAAAAGAAATAGAAATAGGAAGCTGAAGAGAAAAATAAGAAAGAAGATGAAGAGAAGACCAAGAAAGAGGAAGAGGACAAGAGAAGAGAGGAAGAAGAAAAGATGAAGGAAGAAGAGGAGTAGAAAAATAAGAGGGAGGAAGAAGACATACAAAATAAACAAGAGGAAGAGGTCAAACATAAGATGAATGAGGATGTTGTACATCAAGTTAAGCTAATAATAGAGGCCACAATGTAGTATCAAGAATCAACCATGATGTAAGCATAAATGTAATCACCATAGATTCCAATAGGTGGTGTATGGATCTGGGATATTCCATCAGTCACTATTCGATACACCACCTTTTCCCTTTCAGTTGCCCCCATGCCATGTCAAGATCCTATATCAACCACAAACACACTAACCATCATTCCAATTAGGCAAGAGGCCTCTTTAGATGTCTCTTACTTGCTTTTGAAGAAACAATTATAGGGTGTTGCATCATTCCAAGAATCTATCACATAAAAGGCTACCTCCCTAGACTAAGAGTGGGACCAATAAAATATAGATAACATGAAACTCAAGGTGTGCATCATAAATAAGAGAAGATAATTTAAGATAATTCCCCGTCCTTGGCCTCTTGAGTTATAGGGGAATAAGTCATGTCAAACTACAATCGAATCAAGACCTTGGTCATAGAGATTACAAAAGACTGGTGTGTAATGTAGTAACTTCATTCACTTGGTAACTTGGGCTAAAATTTGAAGACCGACACCATGACTTTGATTAATCTACTAGAGGAGTATCAAAGTATGCTTAACATTGTAGCCCTACAAGCCCATTAAATCACATGTAATCTTCTAGACTAGAAGTAACAAATTGACAATTCCCTTACCAGCTCTAATACATACTTCACCATAACTACCACAACTATCATAACCATGCACAACCAAACTATATTAGCTAACAAAACTAAACTTTCTCTCTATCAATCTTTTAATGTGAGGTATAATGTGCACGACCAACTCCTCAACTGATAATAAGACCTATGACATAGTGTATTTAAGAGGCTCCAAGTAGAAAGACATGTAGAAATGTTGGAGTATATGAGTGCAGATATTAAACTAAAGGTTAGTAATATAAGGGCACACCTAAGAGCCAATCATAATGCAGACCTAAAGGAATTAATTGGGTGTTACATACCAATGTGTGTCTTGATTTTCATGGTCTAGGAAGTGATGTTTGATTGAGATGCATTCAAAACTAACTTGGATCCATTTTATAGTGAGGTGACCTTGATTCTCAACATTCCTATTTACATGCCACCATCAATGCATGACTATTCATTTTCAAGCCAAGGATCCTACTGGCCAACCTTATTCCTCAAAAACATCACCTTCTTCTAGTTGAGTATTGTGCAATGCATAAATTTTTGAATTTTTTTGTATTGTTTTGAATAAATTTTGTATTAGGGATAACTAGTGAGACAAATAGGGCCAAGATAGTTGAAAAATCATAAAGGGAAGCCACTTGGTTATGCTATCCTATTGAAAACCTAAAAGGG
This sequence comes from Torreya grandis, assembly GCA_037957365.1. Taxonomy (NCBI): domain Eukaryota; kingdom Viridiplantae; phylum Streptophyta; class Pinopsida; order Cupressales; family Taxaceae; genus Torreya; species Torreya grandis. The sequence continues at coordinate 995,275 of JARHVA010004924.1, read as the reverse complement.
TAGTATGTTGGTACACTACTTAGTTAAAAACCTGAAAGGGTGGCTAAGTGTTATGCAATAGATGAACATTGAAAATGGCACCTTGAGTGACTACTACGACTCTTGCTAGTCTACCCAATTTTTTAGCTTCTATCCTTAGTGCATAGTTAGATGAACCTGTGACATTATTCTGGGATGATATAACACTTTAAGTTTGGGAAAGTGTTGGGAGGAAAAAATAGGATAACTAAAGCTGCATAAGATATTCTTTGAATATTCATGTATTATATATGAAATTGTTAGCTATATGTACTTTATCCTATCCTCTTCAGATTATGAAAGGATATAAGATGAATATTCTCCTCTTTTTGGTACCAATGTATAAGGAGAATGTGAATATTTAGGAACTATAACAACTATAAATATGTAAGCTTTTATGAAGAAGTCAATGAACTTTTGTTGAGATCAATGTAGACTTATAGTTATGGTTACCTATTATATTTATTATGTTATTTCTTGTCTATGTTATCATGTTTAATGTTTGGTTCAATCTTATCTAAAATTAGTTGATTAATCTGCAACCCTTAAGAAAGCTATGGATTAATCTAGTTCTTATCTATCACATGATAACTCACTTTCATCATGATTCTATTAGAATATGAATTCTCTGTACTATCCTACGTAGATTAATAAAACTTAGCTATCCTCATCCTTAGCATGTTCTATTAAATTAGGAACCTCTAATAAAACATACACTTAGTCAAAAAACTAATCTACTCATCAACTCATTTAACAAGCACACTACATGTCCTCTCTTCTTTGATTCAACACATACTCTTCTCACATAAGCACTTTCAAATATTTCATAAATATCTTCAAAAATCCTATAAACCATCACATTTGGTTTCACTATTTATAGAGCATTCATGATTTATCAAGTCCACAAACTTTATTTATCATCCATAATACATGCCTTCACCCTTAAGGCATATAACATGGGTCAAACTTAAGCACAACTCTCTTTCAAATAGGCCTAAGTCAAATTTAGGTCCTATAGAGACCCATTCAATGTTTTAACCCTTATTTAATCAAATTAAGAATATAAGACCACTTTAAAATATATGGGTCTACTCCTTATGTCCCTATAAACATCCTCAAATGATCACAGTCAACTTTGCTCACTTATACATATGCTCAAATAACTCAAACATTGACCTGGTGCACATAAACATTATGAAAAAATACATAGTCAACTTATTAAGCATTATTCATACTCAATATATATTGATCACACCTAAAAAATTCACATAGAGCATCTTTATGGAGTATTCAACACTCTACAATTATTGGAAATATTGTCATTGATGTCAAAGGTCTAGCATTGGTGATAAAGGCCCCATTGCATTTAATGGTATTTTTAATATTCATACCTTGGATAATGTGTGTTAATATTTATTTAATATTAATGAATATATTTTTATTTTCATATAAGTTAAAAGAGGGCCCATGGAGAAGTCAAAGAGTCACGGGGTAAACACAAATGAAGGATGGGACACATTTTCTCATTAAGAGTCATCTTGAGGAATTCCAAGAGTCACCATGTGAAGACAAAAGAGGGTATGGTGCATTTTTACATGAAGGGACACTTTGAAGAATACAAAAAGTCACCAAGATAAAGACAAAAGAGGAAAGGATGCATTTGCTTATGAAGGGTCACCATGTGACTTTTCAAATGCAAGGATACGAAGGGTCATGATGCTTGGAACCATTTTCTATGAGGATTTTAGGGTCATAAAGGGTAAATGCCAAAGGTCATTTGAAAAGCTATAAATAAAGTCTTAAAAATCCATTTCTAATATGAAAGAGAGTGCATGGTTTGCATTTGTTTTAGAGGAGAGAAAAGCAGAAGATATTATAGAGTTCTATCATTTGTTGAGTAAACAACATTGAGAGATAGTTGTGTTTTATACACAAGATGGTTTGATTCTCCTATGGGTTGGTACTCACAAATAGTCATTGTGTTGGTGCTCAGCAAAGGGGTTGGTGCTCCTACAATTTGGTGCTTTAAAACTTTATAATTTGAGTTGGTATTCATTCATATACTTGAGATTGTTTTCCATGGTTTTTCTCACTTTTGGTTTCCACATAAAAATTTGCTCTCTCTCTCTCTCTCTCTCTCTCTCTCTCTCTCATGTGGTGCATGTTATTGTTTTAGTTTTATGGCATATCATAAATGTGTAATTAAGTGATTAAATAAAAAAAATAAAATTAAATAAAAGATATATAATATATTGATTCACCCCCCTCTCTTAGTATATTTTATGTTTCACAATTGGTATCAGAGCAAGTTTATTTTTGAAAAAGTTTTATAGCTTGAAGGTAAATCAGGGAAAGCATGATGGCTAGATCACATGAAGGTTTTTATACAAATAAGGCACCTTTGTTTGATGGGATAAATTATAGAATTTGGAGCATAAGGATGAGGACATATTTTATGGCTCTTGGATTCAACATTTGGTAAGCAGTGGTGGAGGAATATGAAGGGCCACATACACTTGTAACTACTTTGATGAAAAAGAAGGCAAGTGAAAATAATGCTAAAGATTTAAATGTTATTTTATGTGGTTTATATTAATTAAAATTTGTTAAATTTATGCAATGTAAAATTTCTCATGAAACTTGGGTAAAGCTTGAGAATATTTAAAAAGGTGATGGAAAGGTTCAACAAGCTAAGCTTTAGACTTTCAGAAGATAGTTTGAGAGTTTGAAGATAGAAGAGGAAGAAAATATAGTAAGTTACCTTTTGTGAGTTGATCAAATAGTTAATCATATTCAAGGTCTTGGAAAAAAGTTAGAAGAATCAATCATGGTATAAAAAGTTTTAGATCTCTACCATTGAGATATGATGCAAAAGTTTTGTCAATTGAAGAGATGAATTTAGTGAAACTAAAGATGGATGAGCTACATGGTATTATTTTGACATATGAGATGCAAACTAAATAAGAGAAACCCTTAAAGAGAGAAGCTACTTTCAAGACATCAAATAAAGAGAAGGCTAAGATTCAAAAATCAAGTGACAATTCTAGCAATGATATAGATGACAACAAGGCTCTATTCATTCACAAGCCAAAAAGGGCACAGAAAAATATTAAGGAAAATTACCTTTTAAATGTTTTACTTGTATAAAGATTGGAAATTTTGTAGCTAAGTGCCCAGATAAGGGTAATGGTGAAAATGAAGAAGGAAAGTCTACATACAATAATAATTTCAAAGGAAAATTCAAGAAGGGATTTGAGAAGAAGAGTTTGTATTCTAAAGATCTTAGTTCAGCCGAAGATAGTGGAGTCAGTGATTCAGAAGAAGAATATATTCTATTCATGGCCATAAATGAATATTCCTCCACAAATAAAAGTACAAATGATCAAGAAGAATAACAAGATGAAGCTAAAGTGAATCTGGAAGGAGAACTCATTTGTGCCTTAGAAGAGTTAAAATCTCTTGAGAAGAAAAATTGAAGATTAAAGCTCCAGATTGAGAAAAATGAAAAAGAGTCAAAGGAAAAAATTAAAGATTTACAAGCACACTTTGAAGAAGCTAAGAAGAATTAAAAAGATCTAATGGCATAGTTGCAAAAAGTAAGTGAATAATGTGAAAGGTATGTTATTTAAATTGCTTCTTTAAAAGCAGATCTTGAGAAAATAAATAAAGCAATCAATGATAGAACAACCAATGATTCAAAATTTGAGAATAACACTAATATGCTAAATCAGATATTATAAATTCAAAGATAAATGTTAGATAAGATAGGTATAGGATTTGAAAAAGAGAAAGGGGAGGCCACAGATAAGGTTAACAAAAAAAAGGAAAGAGCTATGCTGAAGCTCTTACAAAAGAGGAAATAAAAAGGGAAGAAGTTAATAATATAGATGATATCTCAAATAAAGAAGGTTGGAAGGAACATAGATAAAAAAGGCAATCAAGTCAGAGATACATAAACAAGTCCTATTTTTATGGTTACTATCTTTATTATAATGGATATGGTCATAAGAAAATAGAATGTTGAAAAAGGGCTAACAATTTTAAAAATAAGGAGAAGGAAACTCATGCAGAGTCAAGTAGAAGCCACATATATTTTGCTCCTCTATCAAGCTTTAATGAAGAGGCCATAATATGTTATAAGTGTAATAACTTTGAACACATAGCCTAGTATTATATAAACATGTTCAAGTTAGTCAAGAAGGACTAGAGTTTCAAGGCTCTATTCATCAAGAAGAAAGTTCAGACAGATTCATGGTAGAAGAAACAACCTAAAAAATATATATTGGTACAGACGACTTTGCATGAAAGAAAGGAAGAAAATCCATGGTTCATTGATACTGGATGTTTAAGGTACATGATAGGAGAAAAGAGAAAGTTTATAACCTTGAAGAAGATCAATGGTGGCACAATGAAATTTGGAGATAATACTACTACCAAAATTGCTAGAAAAAGTACACTAAGTTTGGTTAATGGTAGAACTAAAACATAGAATGTTTTGTATGTAGAATTTTTTAAGCATAATCTTTTGAGTGTAAGTCAAATGTGTGATCAGGGACACACATTAAAATTTTATATAGAAGGTTGTGAAATTAGGATAAAATATTCAGATGTGTTGATTGTAGATGCTTAGAGAATAGAAAATAATTTGTATATGTTATCAGACATCAAAGGTCAAAGATGTTGTTTAAGTCAGATTGAAAAAATTTGGCTAAGGCGCAAGAGAATGGAACACATAAATTTTTAAAATCTTGTCAACATCAACAAAAATTAAGCGGTCAAAAATATTCTAAAGATTACAAAGCCATCTAACACATGTGAACCTTGTTAGTATGGGAAGCAGGCTAGAAGGTGGTTAAAAACAAAAGAGTACTCAACCACTCAAATGTTAGAGCTTGTTCACATTGATCTATGTGGACCTATAAGAACTCAAAGTACTCAAGGTGAGAAATATTTCATGTTGCTTATTGATGATTTTTTACGTATGACTTGGGTAATATTTTTAAAGAAAAAATCAAAAGCTTTCAAAGCATTCAAAGCATTCAAAGCATTAGCTGAGAATGAAACTAGTTTGAAGAGTAAGTGCCTAAGATCATATCAAAGAGGATAACTCATGTTAGATCAATTTATTGAGTTTTTTGAAAACCATGGAATAAAGAGACATTATTCAGTAGCTAGAATTCCATAATAAAATGGAGCAGTTAAATAGAGAAATAGAACAACTCAAGAGATGGCGAGGATAATGCTAAATGAATCCAAGATACTAGATAAATATTGGAGAGAGATATTTGCTATAGTGGTGCATATTTAGAATAGAGCATTATTGAGATTCAACAATGATAAGACTCCTTATGAGCTATGGAAAGATAAACTAGCAACAGTTGATTATTTTAGAGTTTTTGGCAGTAAATGCTTCATAATCGATGAAGAAATAGTAAGTTTGAATCCAAAGTAGATAAAAGTATATTTCTTGGTTATTCTTAAAAAATCAAAGCTTATAAATGTTATAATAAAAAAACCAAGAAAATAGTTGAAAGTGCAAGTGTCAGGATAGAAGAAGATGGAACACAAAGAATTAGTGATCTAGTAGACATTCTTGAAATCATTGAAGAGGAAGACTTTAAAGAATCAGACGAAGATGAGAAGAAGGAGAAAAAGACACCAAAACCCCATCCAAATATGTCTAAAACAATCATAATGAAAATGACATCATCAGGGACATAAATGAAATAATTTACACTATAAGAATGATGGTAAGTGAATTTGAGCAAGTTAATTTATCTTTGTTATCCAAAATTTAGCCTAGAACTTTTTTAGAAGATAGACATGATAATCACTAGGTTAAGGTAATGGATTAAGAATTAAATCAGATAGAAAAAAAATGATACTTGAGAATTAGTGCCTAGACTAAAACATCACAATGTGATAGGAACATAATGGGTTTATAGAAATAAGTTGAATGAAAATGGAGAAGTAACCAAGAATAAAGAAAGATTAGTATGTAAAGGATATGCTCAGATTGAAGGAATAGATTTTGAAGAAAATTTTTCACCAATGGAAAGACTAGAGGCTATTAGAATGTTTCTTGCATATGCAGTGTTTAAAAATTTCAAAGTGTTTCAGATGGTTGTCAAATCTACCTTCCTAAACAAGAATCTAGAAGAAGAGGGCTACATTGAGTAGCCTAAGGGATTTATTCTCTCAAATATTAGTAACCATGTATGAAAATTTAAGAAAGCATTGTATGGATTGAAATAAATGCTTAGAGCTTGGTATATAAGACTTGATAAGTACCTACAAGATCAAGGTTTCAAGATAGGATTTGTTGAGAGTAATCTCTACATCAAAACAAAAGGTGAGGATCAATTGATTATTGTGGTATATGTTGATGACATCTTTTTTGGAGGAAACATTGAAAAGATGACAAAAGATTTTTTTGAAAATATGCAAAAAGAATTTGAGATGTCTATGCTTCGATAATTGTCATTTTTTTAGGATTACAAATATTTTAGTTAGATAAAGGAATTTTCATATCTCAAAGTAAATATGCTAAGGAAATATTGAAAAAAATTGGTTTTGAGGATTGTGCATCAGTTGGCACACCAATGAATACAATAAATAAGGTGAGCAAGGATAAAGATTCACCTGTTATAGATCAATATTTATATAGATCTATGGTTGGTAGTCTTTTATATTTGACAGCATTGAGAACAAACATCATGCATGAAGTAGGTATGGTTGCAAGATATCAATCAACTCCAAAAGATAGTCATGTTCAATTTCTAAAAAGAATATTTAGATATATCAAGGGGATATTGGATTATGGATTGGGGTATCCCACAGGTAGATATTTCACCTTGGTTGCTTATACATATTCAGATTAGGTAGGTTGCTTGGATGACAAAAAGAGTACAAGTTGAGGAGCTTTCTTCCTTGGTGATAGCTTAGTATAATGGTTAAGCAAGAAGCAAAATATATTATAGTGGTATTATGTTGTACTCAAGTGCTTTGGATGAAGAAAACTTTGGAAGGTATCAAGGTAAAATATGATGAACCTATTTTTATTTTTTGTGACAATACAAGTGTTATTAATATTTTAAAGAATCTAGTAATGCATTCAAGAAAAAAAACTTTCTCCCATTAGATATCACTTCTTGAGAGAGCAAGTTGTAGATCAACAAGTTAAGATGGAATATATCAATATTACAGAGTAGATTGTAGATATTTTCACAAAGGCACTAACAAAAGACACATTTGAGTATCTATGAGAGAAGTTGGGAGTAATTTATTTTACTTTTTGCCATTGAGGATTAACATCAGTTGAGGGGGAGCTAAGTGTTAGCTCCAAGATAGGCCCTTTGCCATTGATGTCAAAGGGGGAGAAGAATATAAATAGGCATAGGTATAGGTGCATAATAGGTACAAGGAACATGTACAGGTTACTACAGTAAGGAGGAGTTATTGTATGTTTTTTAGATGGTAGTATGTGTAGGTTTCAGGATGTGGTAGTTTTAGTTTGAGGTTTCCATCAATGATAAAGGGGGATATTGTTGGAAATATTATCATTGATGTCAAAGGTCTAACATTGGTGATAAAGGCCTCCTTGCATTTAATGGTGTTTTTAATATTCATATCTTGGCTAATGTGTGTTAATATTTATTTAATATTAATGAATATATTTTTGGTTGTATATAAGTCAAAAGAGGGCCCATGGAGAAGTTGAAGAGTCATGGGGTAAAGACAAAAGAAGAATGGGATGCATTTTCTCATGAAGAGTCATCTTGAGGAATTCCAAGAGTCACCATGTGAAGACAAAATAAGCTATGGTGCATTTTTTGATGAAGGGACACTTTGAGGAATACAAAAAGTCACTAAGATGAAGACAAAAGAGGAAATGATGCATTTGCTTATGAAGAGTCACAATGTGACTTTTCAAATGCAAAGATATGAAGGTTCATGCAAGTTTGGCACCATTTTTCATGAGTATTGAAGGGTCACAAAGGGTGAATGCCAAATGTCATTTGAAAATCTATAAATAAAGGCTTTAGAAGCCTTTTGTAATATGCAAGAGAGTGCATGGTTTGTATTTGTTTTAGAAGAGAGAAATTGTGGAGATATTATAGAGTTATATCATTTTTTGAGTAAGCAACATTGAGAAATAGTTTTGTTTTATACACAAGAGTGGTTGGTGCTCCTATGGGTTGGTGCTCACAAATAGTTATTGTGTTGGTGCTAGAAAGGGGTTGGTGCTCTTGCAATTTGGTGCTTAAAAACTTTGTAATTTGAGTTGGTACTCATTCATATACATGAGATTGTTCTTTGTGGCTTTTCCCACTTTGGTTTTTCACATAAAAATCTGGTCTCTCTCTCTCTCTCTCTCTCTCTCTCTCTCTCATGTGGTGTATGTTATTGTTTTAGTTTTATGGCATATCTTGAATGTTTGATACTGATTCACCCCCTCCCTCTCATTATATTTTGTGTTTCACATCCAATAGCTAATTCATCAAGATATATTGAAACAACATCAATACAAGCTCAAATATCCTTCTCGGGTCACTTATAGAACACAATCAAACACGTAGTCAAATTTAGACCTCAATATATTTGACTGTACACACTTTCAGATCTTCAAATCTATATTTCCAAATTTGCCTTAGAGTCTTATACAAATTCACTTTTTACTACATGGTTAAATTCATCCTAGATCAAAATATATGGCCAAAATATAGAGCACTAGTTTTTCCTTTGTTAAATTCAAATATTTAAATTCAAATAGTCACAATTAAACATCAATCATCTTGATATCATCTTGTGCTCTTGTTATTTATATTAAACATGTACCATAAATATTCCTTTAAGTATATCAACCTTTACCTTTGATCACAAACTGTTGGATATTTATATTTATTATTTGGCTTAATCCACTCTATTGATCTCATGTACGTGGCTCAATCTTTATCTGTGTTAAATATTGGACACTTTGAACTCATCTCACTCAAAATATACCATTGATATATATTTATACAAACACCCACTCATTATCAGATCTTAGAAGTAGCTTAGTCTTTACCTCTACCTATCATTAAACTTTGAACACTTGGCATCATCTCACTCCTTCTTGACATCCTAGAACAAACATGCTCTATCAATCTCTTTGAAAGATGCTCAGTATTTAACCTATTAACCTACTATCACTTTGACCTCTTTGAATCAAATTATACAATTTATATCAATTATTATGAACTCCCATAAACTTTTGGATCTCCATGTGTTCCTAAACTTTAACTTATGTAAAATGACTAAGTATGGGGACCATTTCTTATCTTCCTAGAAGGCAAACTTTGGACCTCAATAACTTTTGTTGTGCTTAGATGCATGATCTAAAATTTGGATCATATGATATCCTCTCACAGGATAATGTAACCATGTGATAAACTAATCTTAAAACCTTCATGTGTGTGATATATAACTCCACTAATTATCTCACTTAGATGTCTTTCTATCAAAGAGCCAACTATGTCAAGAACTATCTAGAAGGCCAAATTTGTACATGCATAACTTTTGACGCGCTTTAGTGTATGATTTGAAATTTAGTGAAAATAAAATAGGCATAAAACTAAACAAAATCATAAGATAAAATTCTCCTAAAACATCCACACATGTGATATATGCCATCACCAAACTAATTACTCGGCTCTTTCTTACCACATACAAATTTGGTTAAGTATGGGAAAACAATGTCAAACTACCTAGGAGCCCAACTTTGCACTTTCATATATTGTGTCACTCTTAGTCATATGACTTGAGATTTAGATAATAATAACTAGGAATAATATTTAATAAACCTAAGTGACCATTTCATCTTGACACCTTCATGAGTATGAATTTTGACATCATCAACATGCTTACTCGACTCTATTTGAACATAGAAAACACTGTCAAAATACTTGAAAGCCCAAATTTTCACCCACATATCTTTGAATGCATTTTATTGCATGACCTGAGATTTAACACATAATATATTGGGACTAATGTAATCACAACCACATTGCCAACTTCCCTTGACTCATCCACATGTATAAATTATGATGTCATCAAATTGCCTACTCAAATTTTCTATTATTGGATGCAAAATGTCTATATGAGAACAATGATGAATTAGGTGAATTTCACTCATGCACACAAGCTCTCTAAACACTCTTAACCTTTTATAGGACCCATCACACATGCTCAATACTTTAGACTCATCTCTAATCACATCTAATCATGCCAAAACTAAATATCTTCCAATCCTACTTCAAGCATACTATAACAAGCACATTGCACACTTTGTCTTTTTCACTTAGGCTATAAAATCACTTTATCCACTCATCAGGACACCTCCATGACATCACCATGACATCATTCACAAGTCTCAAACACAGTGTGCAAAAAATAGTGTTAGAAACTTCAAGTGTGACAACTGTCACTCAATGCAGGCCTGTTTATTTATTTGATGCAATATTATGGGTCTATGAATCCTAAAAAATACTTGGTAACTAGTGATATGAAATAAAATGTCGAATGGGTAACATTTGATGATGTAAAGAAATGCAAACTTGTAAGGGATTTATCAAGTTGAGCTTTAGAGTTTATTTTTAAAAGTAATGCTAATACTCTTGATATTGAACATGTTAAAGATCTATTAGTAGTAGAGTTTACGGTGAAGGAATGCACAATACAGACTATTCAAGACCTAAAGGAGATTCAACAAAAGTTAGGAAAACTAATTAAAGACTATGATCATAGATTTTTTAATATCATGAATAATATTGATTTCATCCTATAAGACAAGGATAAGGCTGCTTAGTTTGTAGAATGGCTATGACCAAGAATTAGATTTTCTATTATGTAGTCTCAATTATTTATAAAGGATGATGTTCAATTTGTTTCTCTACAAGTGGAGCTAATTGAGGATTATGGAAACCTTCTAGTAATAAGTTCTAAAATAGAAGCAAAACTAGATGCTTTTATGATAAAAATGGATGAGATGCACAAGAATGATAAGCCTAAATTAGGCTTATAGTGTGTAAAATGTGGTCAATAATGCCACTATAAGAATGACTATCTGAAACTCAAAATAAAGTTTTGTGAAATTTTGAGTGTAGTTAGACATGCTATTTTTAAATGCCTTATTTCACAACAATATATCCAAAAGTTAAAAAATATGTACTAAAACTTTTACAAATTGAAAAATCATGATGAGAGGAGTTCTAGATCTTTATAAGAGTTAAAATATGATATTATTAAAAATAACTTCATAATTATTACATAGTAGTTACCAACTATGAATCAAGGTATCCCAGACCCAACTGTGGATATGGAAAGTATGACATAAGGTAGTGCTTAGTGTATACCTTCATCACTATAATACCAACCCTAGGGTTTGGTTTGATAGACACCATATTATACACACCAGCCATATCAATATTCCTAGAATAAAATTAGTCCAAAACAACATCAATCTTATTAGATTCCAAGTTCACATCAATAGTAATATGGCGGGTATGATGTACAACAAAACTAGTAAGGAGGATATGTAAGACAATAGTCACAAGGATGGGAATACAAAAAAATAGAGATAGGTATATTAGAGGATACTCACGAGGGTATCAATGAGGTTGTAACAATGACAATCAATAATCCTGACCACCTATACAATGATATTTATGTTGAGAATATAATCACTTGCAAAGAATTATCCTACTAATTTGTAGAGAAAAACCTATTGTGTGTACGACAAAGTTGAAGGCTAGCATCAAATAAAAGACTATATAGTGATTAATAAGTAAAGGAAGGAGAAGATAATACATAATGTGAAATTAATCAATTTGAAACCTAAGGGGAACACATTCATCTAGGTAGTTACCAAACAACACAATGTAGAACAAATATTTTCACCTTTGGAAATGTTAATAGATCAAGGAATTAGAAAATTTTAGCCTAATATATATCTTGATCCTATAAGGGACAAGACTTTTATGTATCAATAAACTCAAGTTATAAAAAATATAAAATAATAGAATCATTTATCAAGTTGAAAAATTAGATTGGGTGAGTCCCATAGTACACCCAAAATAGTCTCGAGAGATATAGTTTTGTTGAGACTACCATGCACTCAATGATGCCTACATCAATGATTCTTTTTCAATACCATTCATAGATGAATTCCTCAATTCATTCATAGGTCATGAAATTTAATCATTCATAGATATATTTAGTGGGAACTATATGCAATCAATAATGAATCATGTCTATAAATCAATCCTAACTCAGAGAAGACAGATCATACCATACTTCTAACTGGGGACACATTATATAATCAAGAACATGACCAATATGGGGATCCATTATACCCAATGAGGGGATTTATTATCATAAAACATAATGCTAGGAAGGGTTCCAAAGCTTCTAGTCAAGCACAATCACACAATAACCCTAACTAGGACCTATGTTTTATATTCACTAAAATATTAAGTAAAACAAATAAATCCAATCTAGTTCTCACCAAAGCTTGTAGCATAATATGGGGGTTAGTAAAAAATCAAACATTCATAAGAGAATATCAATTAATTTATGTATTAGTAAGATGCTAATACATGGATAGAGAAGATTAATAATATTTGAAGCCAATACTTATGCTAATTCTATCTACTAAAGTGAGGAACAAAGTTAGAGAATACTTATTTGAAAGACAAAACCAATGAGACTCAATCTCTACCTTGGATAAATGTGCTTTGCAAGAGGTTTTTGTAGTTTTTAAGGATCACTAAGAAATGCCAAATCATCCAAGACTTCTCCGTAAGACTAGATTATCTAAGTAAAAACCCTAAGATAAGACTAATCAAGTAAGATGGTGGAAGAGCATATTGTAAATAAGTGTAAGTGAATAATAACTCTTGTTCATTACCTAAATAATGATGAAATGATCTTGTATGTATGTGTAAATTTAACCCTAATCCCTTCTAAAATTTTTGGTTGATATTCAATAGGTCAAGGGCTAGGTAGACCAAGAACTGACCTAGACCCTAAATGAATTTCACCCAAAACTATACAGGATCGACCCAATCAACCTAGTACAATAAACTATCGAAAGGAACTTAAGGTGAGGAAAAGAGGGATGAAAAGTGGGAAAATACTAGAGGAGTATGCAAAGGAGTAATATCTTAGGTAATGGCTTTTAGGAGCTAGTTGGATTGGTAATAAGTGGTAATAAGGGACAACAATCGTACAAAGCACCAATGGTCTACCCACCCCTTTCTCAATGCACCCCTTAGGACGTGCACTCAGAGATATTGAATATCAATGGGTTATTACAAGATGTAAAGCATCAATATTTAATAAAAGTTAAAAATATTATGTGTATACATATTCCCCACTTGAAACTCATCATGTGTCACTAAGGTGCAATAGGGGACGGTGCTTTGAGAAAGAACATAGTAACACAAAACATTGAGGCAAAAAAAATTGTAGTATTTTAATGCATAAATAATTAAAAGTAAATGATAAAAAGGGAAATAATTGAAAAGTAAATGTGATGCATACCTTGACTTACCTTTATTGTTGGATGGTTATCTATTATGTTTGTAATTTTGATTATGGAGGGCATAGAGACTACTTCTGATAAACCCAAAAATACAAAACTAAAAAGCAAAAAAAATAAATACAGGAAAGCCAAGATAATCAAAGCTATGTGAACAAGATGTACTTGGAAATTTGGCAAGATGGGGTGACAAGTGCTATCTTAGACCAGATAACCAAGTCAAAATTTAGAGTAAATTGGGTAATCAAAAAGCCAAGGCTATTAAAGACCAAAATACTCAAACAAGTAAACCTTAAGTAAGAAAGGTAAATTACCAAGTCAAACCAAGGGTAAATGTCAAAAAAGATGGTAAACAAACATCAATGTAAAATCAGTAACAATCCTAACTTAAATAAAGATTGGAAAGCAAAAAATGGTAAAATAACATTAATGAGTGAGCAGTAACAATCCTTACTCAATCATTAATGCAAAAATGTACATAAAAGGGAAAATAACATTGATGAGTGAGAAGTAACAAGCCAACTTCACTCAACAATGGAAAAAGTACATGGAAGTAGAAATAGGCTCAGTGTTTGAAAAAAATGGTAGTACAACAAATGATAAATGAAAAAAGGAAATCAAAACAAGTCTAGGAATGTAGAGCCATGGTGTAACGAGAGTAATCCATTATTTCTCAAACATGTTGTGATCTAAGGATAGATAAAATTAAAACAAAGTAGAGTTAGCATGTTTTCAAGATGTGAAGAAGATGGAAGTAGATAAGAGGGAAAACATATTTAGAATCATAATTTGCTTGTTAAGGGGGAAATGAAATGGGTGGAGGGGAGAATGAAGGGAAAAACAAGGTAGAGTAACTCTTTATCATAGTGAAGACACTCAAATTAGGTTTGTCAAAACAAGATGAATTTTGACCTTAAGGACTCTAAAGAAATTCTCATAGCCACACAAATCTTAGGTCAACAAATGAGGTGTGTATATTATCCAATGAAGGCTATATGTATGAAAATTAAAATATACCTACCTTCCCACAATGTTTTCTCAATTTCTCAATACCTCTTACAGAGTCATCCATCTACTACAAAGATTGGGTATTTGCATGAGAAAGTAGGTATCACCATAGAGTTTTTTTAAATTATTCCAATCCAATATACTATCCTACCGCACCCCAATGAACCTTAGCTCTATATGAGGCCTATTGTAGAGTTTGAGTTTTGATTAGAGATAGGAGATGTGCTTATAATCACATTTTTGGTGTGATTTTGACTCTTAAGATTTGTATGTTGCCTTTTTTATATCATTGTTTTTTATTTCAAATGATTTGGCTTTTAACTTTATTGATGGCTTTTTGACATTCCTCTTCCATATGGATTTGGAAAAATAAATGTGGGTACTAAAAATGACTTTCATTTGAATAGATGGGACTTGGTTTCTAAGAGAGAACTTCAGAGAGTGTGGTGTCTAAGATTCTCATAAATCTAGGTGAAATAAAAGTTTTATATTGACTTTGACATTGTTTTATCCAATGAGGAGTGGAAGGAAATAAAATCAAGAGGAATAACACATGGAATAATTTGAACTACTTCAAATTTCCAAAAATGTGACAAAGGGTGAAAGAGGGATACAATTATAGAAAAGTTTGATTCCTTATCATAAGAATGAGGAAAATGGAAGAAAACATGCAAACATATTTTATTGTGCAAATTCTATCTATCAAAACAAGTAAAAGCTAAATTTGAGAACAAGGATAAAAAACATATTCTAGAAAAGGAATTATAAGATATGGTGATTTTATGAGGAAGGCCAGGTCCTATCCATGGTCTTACAATGCAACTCATAAAAGAGAAACCCATTAGAGTGCCAAAAATCATGGGAAAAATAAATGAGAAAAAGATGGTATTTTGTGAGGAAAGCCAAGTCATATCCATGGTCTTACACAGAAGCTCACAAAAGATAAATCCAAGTGATGCCCAAAGTGTGTAAAAATAATATTAATATAAAGAAGACTATGGCAGATCATGAGTAAGATCAGGCCCTATCCATAGTTTTATAATGTAACTCATGAGAAGAAAAAGTGGAAACTAAAAGACCAAATAGGAAGAGATAAGGTTTGTGAAAGAGGAATCACTGCTATAGAGGGTGAGACCCATGTAAGTAACCTAATAAAGGTGTTTGATATATATCATATAGAAATCATGAAAAGAAGGGAAGAATTTAGGCAAAATACTTCTTAAGGAATTGAGCATTGGTGGGATCTTTGAAAACATGGCCTTCATTGGTTTGAAGGCGATAGGTACTTAGACCAAGAATATATTTGACTAAATAGGAACCACACCATTTTTAGGTGTATTCATCTTATATGTCATGGGTATAGTCTAATTTAAGGATAGGATCACAAAATTAAATGTGAAAACTTTAACACATTTGTTATGTTGTTTGGAAATACAATCCTTGTATTGGCAATTATATTATAAAGCATAAAGATGGTGTTCATCAAGGAGATCAAGGGCATGAAGGCGAGCTTCACATAATTATTTATCAAGAATCATTCCATGAAAAATTATAAAAAGAGAGGTAATTTCAACTTATAATGGAAGGACAAATTCAGAACCATAGACTAGAGAGAATGGTGTTGCCCTAGTGGAAGTACGTATGCTAGTCTGATAGGCCCAAAGAGTTAGATAAAGATAAAGATGCCAATCCATGCAAGTTTCATGAATTATATTTTGGAGAATTATTTTTATAATTTTTTTAGTGGCTTCAGCTTGGAAATTACATTACAGATGATAAGGTGTGGAAAATTTGTGATTGATCTTAAATTTAGCACAAATCTGTTTGACATCCTTATTTTCCAAATTACCACCATTGTTTAAAATGATAGTATAGGGAACACCAAATAGGCAAATGATTTAATTAAGAATGAATTTGGATATGGTGTTACTAATGACATTGACAAGGGGCATAACTTCAACCCATTTGGTAAAATATTTGATAGATATGATTATAAAAACATACCCATCTTGAGAGCAAGGTAATTTGTCGATGAGATTTAATCCCCGTATAGAGAATGGCTAGGGAGATTTGATAGTTTGAAGCTCATAAGGAGGTGAATGAATTACATCATCATGAAGTTGGAAAGGGGTATAATTTTTAGTGAATTTTATTTCATCCCTTTAGAGAGTAGGCAAAAAGTATCCCATACGTAGGCATTTTTATGTTGTAACATGTCCTCTAAAGTGGCCACTAAAAATGTCTGCATGTGCTTATTCAAGAAGATGAGGGACCTCATCTTGAATAAAATAATGGAGTAATGTACCTATTGTCTCCAAATATTGTACCCTATAAGAGTTTGTTCAAGCCTCTTAAATACTTAGCCAACATGGGAATACTTCTAGGTGTGTGGGGCACTTATAGTGGAAGTAAACCTCTAGATTTTAAGGGCTAGCTCCCTAGATATGAATTGGTGTGCTTATACTACTAAAACTACCTATTCTGGGTGAAAAGGGAAATAAAAATACATAAATCAACCCTAAAATAGGAGGTGATACACCAAGATTTGCTTCCATTCATACACTTGGAATTTGCATAATGAATTAAGACAACCAAACAACCTCAACACCATTAGTGGAGCTCCCTAGCATTAGTGTTTCTCATGAAGGAAAATAACAACTCAACAAATAAAGGCAAGTGAAGGGAAGGTCAGATATGATACTACCAAACTCATACAAATTTAGGATAATTTTTGAGTTTTTCAAATGACTTTAGGATTTGATTCAAGTCTCAAGCTTTATATCAAAGTGAATTTCATCACTTAACTCCTTCAATAACCTATAGGGAACACCAATTTTATGTTAAAACATGCCTTTATACCATATCCATACAAAATATGTATAAACAAATCACATTTTCGTAAACCTTAGAATGTCTTATATAACTTACCTTTTATACCATTGGCTTCATTCTTTCGTTTGGAGGCACTTTCAACTTGATTTCTACTATCGGGTCACAAAATAGGGTTTGAGAGGGTTTTAGAGTGACTAACTCTCTTAGCATTTGTTCATGAATATGGTAGGTTATAATTACCTTAAAATTACATGGAGGTATCCTTAGGGACCTTTTATACCTTCTCCAAATGCCTCAAGGTCTCATGTAGATGGTCATAGTGTAGACACCGCAAACGTGTCTGCACCTTGGTTCTCCCCCTTGGTCCTTTCTCCCTCCTAGTCCTCCTTGGCCCCTAACCCACCTAGGTCTTATTAATTAAAAATTAACATCTTTTAATTAATTGAGGCCCCCTTTTCCACCCTACCCTTGCCTCCTTGGATCCTCCCTTGAATCCCTCCACCTTCCCCTAGCATTTATTAGCCCAAATCTCACCATTATAGCCCCCCTCGTCCATTTTGGCAACCTTGCGACCGTTCTGCCCATGACCCCTCGCTCGGCGGCATGCAAGAATGGGCAGAGGCTATTTTTAGCCTCTGTGCCCATCCTGCGACCACCGACGTCGGCGGCCCTTCGGCCGACGTCGGCGAAACTGCCGGCGTCGGCAGCCTTCATTATCCCCTCCTGCGTCCGTTGCACCCCCTGGACTCTTGAGCTCGCAAACAACTCCTCTCGGCGCTTTGGCTCTTATTTCTCCTCTATCTTAACCTCGTGCAGCAGCAGCAACAGGTGAAGCAGGCCTTGGATCTGTGTTTTCTCCTTGCAGCAACTCTTCAGCGGCTCCAGCAACATCTCCATCTTCTTCTTTCAGCAGGCTAAAGGTAAGTTAGTTCTAGTTTTATTTTATTTTCTTTGGTATTAATCCTCTGTTTTCTGTTGTCCTCTGTGTCTCTCCCTTTGTCCCTTCCCCTGAGAGGCTGCAAAGCCTTCTTAGGCCCCTTCCTCTGTGTATCCTTCTCTTCTCCTTCCTCTTTGTCCCTTCCTTCCCCTGTATCTCTGCCTGAGACCAATCCCCAGACCACAGACCAAGACCCAGACCCGTCCATCAGTGTCCAACCCGTCCACGGACAGACCACAGACCAAGACTCAGACCAGACCCTGCTCAAGCCCGACTACAGGCCGCAACCCCAACCGACGCCGGTCACTTCCCCAACCGACGTCGGCAGGATAGCCGACGACGGCAGGTCAGATAACCGACGCCGGCAACATTACCGACCTCGGCGACTGTCTTCAGCCTACTCCTTCATTCAGGTAATCATTTTGTTTTCTTCTTTCATTTTTAATCTTTTTATCATTTTTGTATTTTGTCATTCTATCTTTTATCAGTCACTTATTTTATCAAAACAGTGGGTTGACCTCCCTTAAGGAAGTTTTTACACTTCTGGGAACAAGCCTTTGCTTGGCAACCCACTGCCTATCTGTCTAACATTTTTCTTGTCCTAGTTTCCCTTTTTCTTGCAGGTGTCATTCCTCCATAGCCAAAGAGGAGTGCCCACGAACGTCTGGATTTATGGTGCGCAATCTATAGTCCAGGTACTTTCAAGCCTTGTCCTTCACTTTCTTCTAGTTTCTTTCTTTATAGTCTTAAAAGCAAATTTGAGGTAGAAACATCTCTGGCACGCCCGGTGGGACTTTAGGTTCCTCCTGGGTTCCTTTCTCTTTTTCATTCATTTAGGTGCATTTAGGCTCCTTCCTTTTTGTCTCTTTCTTCTATTCCAAATGTCACTATAAGCGGGTCTAAAACGAACCTTTCTTCCTTGCATTCTAGACTAGTCTTAATCTCATACTCTCATCCCTTTCTCCTTCTTGTCTTCATAACAATATCAAATTTCAACTTGGGCTTAAAACATATTGCACTTTCATCTCTGCTTGTCCTTGCATTAGTCCACATCTAGTAACTTAGGCGCATATTGAATAAACCGTAGACACTTTATGTTACACTACCTAATCACATGCACAAAACAAACATATAACATACCTGAGACAAGGCCCGACTGGGAATTCATCCCCCAGCGGATACCTTACCCGTCCCGGTGACCCCACTTGGATTTCATCACCAAGGGGGAAGCCCACTCCGTTCTCTGGCGGAGTCTAAACTCTAGGCGAGGTATATCTTGGCTAAGCGAGACCAGCTAACCACTGGAATCGTGAAGTGAGGGGAGCTTGCTCCTTAGCACCAGGCCGCGTACCAGACCCTAACACAGATCTTTGAGCACCTAAAACAACACCTGAAACCATCCTTAGACCGCCTTCTTCTAGGACCCTTTTTTTAGCCAATCTCCCCAAACATTCATCTAAGGCATAAGCCACAAGTTTCTAAGGTTAATTTCTAGGATTTATCGCTTAGGCCTGTCTGTCTTCTTCTGTTTTCCTCCTCTCATCTGTTTGTTTGAGTGTGTGAGGACGTTTTCTTCTTTGTTTTTCCAAGAACCTTTTGGCTCTCTGGAAAACACAGTCACCGACATCGGTTCTGCCACCGACGTCGGCTTCCCCTGTCACCGGCATCGGTTCTGATACCGACGTCGGCTTCATCTGTTACCAGCATCGGTTATCTGACCGACGTCGGCCTCATTTCCTACCGACATCAGTTTTTCAACCGACGTCGGTCTCTGTCACTGTCCTTTTTTTCCAAAACCAGCAACCTGAAACCTGTCCTTTCTCTGTCAAGACTTCATCCTGGTCTTTTGAAACTGAGCAACACAGTTCCGGAGACCCGAACCTTCTTTGCCTTGCATGGTTTTCACTCGTAGCCAAGCCAAGGCTCTTGTCGACCACGTCTGCCGTCAACCGCTTCCGTCCACCCCATCCGTGACCAAGCCTACAATGGAGTTCAACTCGGAGACCGAAAGAACTCCTGTCCGTCCGACCCCGCCGCAGACTCCCATTGTCCAAGAAGGGGACCAAGACTTCAAGCGATTCTTGGACCTCAATGTCAAGGCTTTGCAACATTATCTCGCGCATAGTCGAACGCGAGACTCCTTGGGCAATCCAATCTATGGAATGCCAACCTCTCTGGCCGTGACTACGGTTGTATCGACAACACCCGTAGTTCAACCTTCAGACACTCAAGCCATCGCTTTGACCACTGACCAGACTTTGACCAATCCTCCAGGTGTGGCTTCTCCCTCCATCATTGGGCCCACTTCCACTGGGGTTCTGGCCCCTTGTCAACCTCAACCCGCTCAACCTCTATCCACTCCATTTCAAAACCTTGTCGTCTCTATCCCGCCTACCCTGGCCCCTATCAATACCAGGGTGGCTTCCTGCCCCTTGGCCCCTGTTACCACTATCCCACCTCTCGTGGCGACAACGGGCCCAGCTATGTCTTCTAACCAACCACCTTTAACCTTCACTTCTACCCCTGCGATTAGTCATCCGTATATTATGCAACCGACTATGTCGCACACCTCCTCTAACCTCTTCCAAGCGCCCTACAACCTAGGGGGCGCGCAACCCGTCAATCCGTCGGCAGACATCATCAAGATGCTGATGGACAAGATGACCAGTCTTGAGACCTCTGTTTCTGGCTCGCGCAACACTCTTTCATATGAACAGATCTGCAATGAGCCCATCCATCCTTCTGTCCCAATCAGACCATATCCTAGCCAGTGGGAGCTTCCGAAGTTTTCTCGCTTTCAAAACAAGGAAGACCCACAACAACATTTGCGGGCATTCAGACACGCCTGCTACCTCATTGGCCATGACGATGCGTTACTTTTACGCATGTTTCCTATGTCTCTCTCGGGTGCTGCACTTGACTGGTACAGCTCCCTTCCTAGTCATTCTCTCTTCTCATTCATGCAATTGGCTCAGCTATTCCTCGATCACTTTTCTATCAACATAACCAAGAAAGTCTCAATCACGGACCTCTATTCTATCCGGCAATTCGAGGATGAGTCCATAGCCGACTTCGTGGCTCGATGGAGAGGCCTTATCAACCAACTCTCCTTTTCCTTGCCCCAGGCTGAGCTTATTGAACTCTTTTCTCAAGCCTATGCCCGACATATCTCTTCCACTCTGAGGGTTCAAACCTTCCGCACTTTTGACGAGGCCTTCACGATGGCCCGCAAACTTGAGTTGCGTGCCATCGAGGAGAACAAAGTCAAACTGCAGAGTAAGAATCCCAGCTCTAAGACCAATGACTCTTCTTCTGCCAAGCCATCATCATCCAATTCTAAATCCAAGGCTTCAGCTAATGCCGTGGTTGTCAGACCTTCATCTTCTTCATCCAATCAGCCTGAGCCCTCTACGTCTCAGAGCGCTACTCGGCAATTCCAGCAAAGATACTTGCAGCGACGATATACTCCCCTTGGAGAATCATATGCGTCTGTGCTGGAAAAGCTTCTTAAACAGGGAATCCTCAATCTCCCTCAAGCCCGACCTCCTCCACAATTCGATCCCTCACACGCCATCCCCGCGTGGTATAGGGAGCATGACTTCTGCAGCTTTCACCGTGTTAAGGGCCATGACACGGAGAACTGCAAGACCTTTAAGAACATAATACAAGACATGCTTGAGAAGGGGGATCTCATCTTAGACAATCCTAATGCACCCCCTAATCAGGCCATTGACATCTTCAAACAACCTTTCCCCAATCATCCGCCAGCTCAGAACCATGTCCAGACCTTAATTGACGACAATCATGAGCACAATATTTGGACAGTCAATACAGTCTCTCCTTTCATCCCCAATCAGCCTCTTGAGGTTAGTCCATCCATCAGTCCGTCACATGTGGATGAGCCTCTCTCCCTGGCTAGTTCTCCATTGACCCCTCTCATCTTGGAGGACGCTTCGCCCTTATCAGTACCTTCAGTCTCGCCATCCTCCTTTCTGCAGCCTTTGGAGGACCCGACCCTTCCTACTCCTCAGCCACAAGTGGAGGGCACTGTCATCCCTGCCCTTTACCCGCTGGAGGAGCCTCGCTCCCCGATTTCTTCCCCACCCAGGGAAGAACCTGTCTCGCCTTCGTCTTCATCTGTCATGACTTCACCACATCATGTGTCCAAGACCACTACTCCCATCTCGTCTTCAATCTCGCAACCATCAACATCTTCCTCTCAGCCATTTTCCCGGTTAGTGGAGAAGATTGAACTTCTCCCTTTGAGGAAAGTGACGCCTCAGGTGTTGTGGGAGCGTCTTAAGACCCTTCAACATACCCGCGCCCTCTCATCACATGCCGCTAATCCTCCTAAAGCGGAATCTCGTCAGACTCTCGGCAAAGACCAGACACGCAGACCTCAACCAAACCAATCAAGACATGCATCCATCTCGTCCAAGCCCATCAAGTCATTTGGCGTTCGTCCTATCTCCTCCCTCACTCACCCACAAGTGAAGGTGGATCTAGACCAGACCTCGACCAGTAGCAGTCTTCCAACCAAGACAAAGAAGACTGCCAGACCTCCAAAGCAAATGCCTCCTTCCTCGTCACCATTGCCATCCATTCTGGGCCCCCATCCTTCGACCTTGGCCAGCATCCTTCCCACTCCGACCTTCAATCAAAACTCGTTGCCTCCTTTGCTTCCTCCGCCTACCTCCAGCCGTCCCTCTCTCAAAAAGCCTTTCTCAATCTGTAGACCAGAGTCACCTCCATCTGTCCCCACACCATCAACCCATAAGGTGGTACGGAAACCTCTTCTAACCTCGCCTAAGCAAAAGTCACCGACCTCGCGCATATCAAATAGCACGGACCCTCTATTGGGCTCATACTCGTCGATATTGCGCCGACTTCTGCAAACTTCTGACATAACTCTTCCGCCCATCCGACCTTTCCAACCTCTCGGGTCCAAGCCCTCCTGGTTCGATGATACGAAAATTTGTTTATATCATCGTACACCAGGACACGACACTGAGACTTGCTGTGCCCTCAAGGCTGTCATCCGCCGCCATATGGAGAAGGACACTCTTCTCCTTGAGGACACTCTCGACCAGACCCCGACTCCTTCCTGTCCAACTTCTTCAAACACGTTAACATCTCACCAGCAAAACATGACCCCTTCTTCGCCTCCCATTTTCGAAATCAATGCTGTCTGTATAACCACTAGATCGCAAAAGGACAAGGCCAAGGAAAAAGCTGCCATTCCTTGGACCTATCCCTTCGTCCAGCCACCCCTTGCGCCCAAGCCTAAAATCTCTATCCTTGGCGCGTCCCAGCCTTCTTCATCTTCATCTTCTGGGCCGATTCAAGACTCCATGCTGAAGCAACTTCATCAGACACCGGTGAAGATGTCTCTCTATGACCTTATCCAAACCTCGCCCCAACACCGTCAAGCCCACATCCAAGCCTTGCGAGCAGCAGAGGTCCAACCCGAAGACCCCCAGCTGCTTGCTGCCCTTGTCCATTCTTTATCTCCTATCAATTCCATCACATTCAGCGATTCTGAGATTCCCACATCCAACACGGAAGATCAGGACGCCGCCCTCTTCATCACTGCCTATGTTGATCGGACACGCATTAAACGCGTTATGATCGACGGCGGCGCTAGCATCAACATAATCTCTACCCACGCCTTTGATCAGCTGGCTCTTCCTCAGAACTGCGTCTCTAAAACTGATGCTATCTTACACTCTTTCAATGACACCACAGCCACGACCATTGGCACAGTCATCCTCCACATTCGCGTCGGTCCACGCATAGTCCCGGAGCTCTTCTACATCATCGAAAGAGAGTTTCAATATAACCTTCTACTGGGCCGACCTTGGATCCGTGCCATGGCCTGTATACCCTCCACCCTGCACCGTTGTGTGAAGTTCGAGCATGACGGGCAAGTCCACACCATTCCCGCTTACCCTTCACCCTTCAAGACTTGCAACACCACCTATCGTCCTAACGACGTCCTCATCCCCATCAAGCCGTCCACTCCGACACCGCCTCCATCCGCGGAAGCTTCGACCAGTTCGCAATCGGCGGTCGCCCTCACCTCTCCCCTTCAAGTGCCAACCAAAGACCCCATGGAAGACATCTTCCAACGACTATCGCTTGGGGAATATCGCTTGTTGACCCTCGACATGTTCCAAACTCCGCAAGAGTATGGACGCCTTCACCTTAGTCCTAATTATGACCCTCGGATCGGGACGGTCATGCCTTATGGTCCTCCTCACTTCCGAACCAACTTTGTCTATGGGGGGCTTAATCAAGCTCCTACCTACGGCGCTTCCCTCTCTTCACCCCAACCTTTCACATCTGATTTCTCGTTTCTTGGCAACCCTGCCTTTGCACACACTTACCTTCACAGGTGTGCATGGAAGGGTTTTGGTTTCGGACGTTATGAGCAGGGCTCCCATCAGCCCATCGAGCCGCTCAGTGATCACGATGCCAAGAAACACTATGGCCTGGGATATCATGACCCCACTCAGGCTCCTTCCGACCTTTGTCCCGAACCAACCACTGACCAATCTCTTCCAGACTCGCCCATTCCTCCTTCGTCACCTACGGAGTCGGTGGTTTCCATCCCTCCTAGTTTTTTTTTTCATAAACACCATCCGCCTGGAACCCCTGACTTATCAGCTCAATGGGGTGCCCAGGTCTCTCCCTCTCATCTTTCCTAGCATGGTAGAGGATGAGTCGGCAACCATTCACACTGTCCACTGCGTTGACGATGACGCCATCCTTTCCTACATGGGTGCCGATGACTCTTTCGTCCAGTGTTTCCTCCCTTCCGAGACCCAGGTTATGTTAAATGAATCCACCATTGACATCAACCTCCCTTCTTCTTCCGATGTTCCTCACGTCTTAAAGATTGGCCAATCTTTAGACGCTCAGGAGCAGCTTGACTATGCCCAGTTCCTTTCCAACCATAGCAAGGCCTTCGCCTGGACTTACAGCGACATGCCTGGCATCGACCCTACCATTGCTACCCATAACATTGTCACCAAACCAGAGGCTAAGCCTGTTAGGTAGAAGCTTCGAAAGATGCACCCTCGCGTTGTGCTTCTTGTCAAAGAGGAGCTTCAGCGCCTTCTTTCTGTCTCCTTCATCCAACCCATCGATTATCCACAGTGGGTCTCTAACATCATCCCAGTTACTAAAGCAACTGGGGGGATTCGGATCTGCACAGACTATCACGACCTTAACCTCGCCTGTCCTAAAGATGACTTTCCTCTTCCTAACATTGACCAGCTTGTTGATCTTACGGCCGGCCATGAGATGCTATCTCTTATGGACAGGTTTTCAGGGTACAATCAAATCCTGATCGCACCGGAAGACCAGCACAAGACTACCTTTATCACCCCATGGGGGACTTTCTGCTATCGAGTCATGCCTTTCGGCCTGAAAAATGCTGGTGCCACTTATCAGCGTGCCATGACCTACATTTTCCATGATCTCCTCCACAAAATCATGGAGGACTATGTGGATGACCTTCTCGGCAAGTCCAAGCTCCGCCGCAACCACTTGACCATTCTCACAATCATCTTCTCTCGTCTTCTTCAATACAATGTCCGCCTCAACCCCAAGAAGTGTGTCTTTGGGGTCCTCTCAGGCAAACTTCTCGGCTTCATCGTTTCCTTCCGTGGCATCGAGATAGATCCCGCCAAGATCTGTGCTATTCTTGAAATGCCGCCCCCGGCCAATCTCAAGCAGCTTCGCAGTCTCCAAGGGAAGCTCCAGTCCATTCGCCGTTTCATCTCGCAGCTCTCAGACCGCTGCCAACCTTTCCATCACCTCCTTAAGAAAGACGTCTCCTTTAAATGGGATAAGGGCTGTCAAGAGGCTTTTGAAGCCCTCAAAGGCTATCTGGTCTCTCCACCAGTCCTCATTCCACCTAAAGACGACCAACCCTTCTACCTTTATATCTCTGCTACCAACCATTCGTTAGGTGCCATGATCGCGCACCGAGACGAGCATCATCGCGAGCAAGCGGTTTACTACATCAGCCGAACACTGGTCGACTATGAAACTCGGTATACTCATACCGAGAAACTCTGTTTGGCATTAATCTTTTCCGCTACCAAGCTTCGCCACTATCTTCTCAACCACAAAACCTTTGTCGTCACTCACACCAACCCTCTCAAGTACATGCACTCCAAGCCATATCAGAATCAACGTATGGCTCGATGGCTCATGCTGCTTGCTGAGTTTGACTTCGTCTTCATCCAACAGAAATCTATCAAGGGGCAAACCATCGCTGACCAACTGGCAGATGCCCCTCTTCCCGACAACCAACCTTCGCACTGCGAGTTCCCTGACGAGTCTATCGCTACCCTTTCCACCGATGACACCGTCTACCAGATGACTATGTTCTTTGACGGCTCCAAATGTCAACTCGGTGAGGGTGCGGGGGTCATCCTCATCCCACTCGACGGGGAGCCTATGCCTCTATCTTTCAAGCTTGACTTCGATTGTACCAATAATATGGCTGAATACGAGGCCTTAATTTTGGGACTTTAGACTGCCCTTTCTCTCCACATCAAGTCTATCAACATCTTCGGCGACTCGCAGCTCGTCGTCAATCAAGTCAACGGTTCATACCTCTGTAAAAACGAAGTTTTACAAAGGTATAAGAATCGTGCTGACACTCTTTTGGCATCTTTCGACCATTACCTCTTGCAGACTGTTCCACGCTCTACGAATAAGTTTGCCGACACCATGGCCTCTCTTGCTTCGCATATCCCGTCTTCATCATCATCATCCCGTCTTTTTGTCACAGTGCATCGCGTACCTTTGCCTTCATACATCTCTCCTCACATCGACCATATCAACACTATCAATTCTAGCCCACAAGATGACTGGTATAAGCAACTTGTGGACTACTTGTCTCTTTCTGTCACTCCTCCCAACTTCTCTAGCAATGCGCGGCGAGCTTTCATCAAGCGCACAGCTCGCTATACCATGCTAGGGGGCCTTCTCTATAAGCGAGGCTTCGACGGTCTCCTTCTTCGCTGTCTAACCTCCGCTGAAGCTTCTCATGCCGTAAAGCAAGTCCACGACGGGATCTGTGGTGGACACTTTAGTGGAAATTCGGTTGCCAAGCGCCTCCTTCGCCTGGGTTATTATTGGCCCACCCTTCATCAAGACTGTAGCGATTATGTTCGGCGTTGCATCAAGTGTCAGCAGCACTCTAACCTACTTCATCTTCCCAGCCACGCCTTGCAAGTCGCTTAGGATTTTTGGCCTTTCTCTCAGTGGGGCTTGGATCTCATCGGTGAGATCAACCCTCACTCGTCTCTTCGTCATCAGTCCATCATCACTGCCACTGAGTATTTCACCAAGTGGGTGGAAGCCATTCCACTTATCTCCACAAAATCCGACAAAATTGTTGACTTCATCAGCAGCCACATCATCTGTCATTTCGGTGTCCCTCACAAAATCATCACCGACAATGGCAAGTCCTTCAAAAACAAGACTGTCCAAAAACTATGTGACTCATTTGGCATCAAACTCAGCTTTTCTTCGCCTTACTACCCACAAGCAAATGGGCAAGCCGAGGCTTCCAACAAAATTCTCACCAAAATTCTCATGAAGGTGGTCGACAATACAGGAAGGGATTGGCACGTTCATATCCCCTTCGCTTTGTGGGCCTACCGCACTAGCATCCGAACCTCTACGGGTGCTACTCCCTTTTCTCTTGTGTACAGAACAGAGGCTGTCTTACCTCTCAAAGTACAGATCCCGTCTCTTCGTATCTCCCTGCATGACATTCTCTCCAACGATGACTTTCGTTAAGATCTCCTAGCTCAACTTGAGTTACTCGACGAGCGCCATCTGGCTGCCCTTAATCATCTCCATGTCTACCAAAGTCACATAAAGCGGGCCTACGACAAAAATCTGCGAGAACGAGATTTCAACATCGGAGACCTCGTCCTCAAAGAGAATCAGCACGTGACCAATATGGAGCGAAGTAAACGAGGCAAATTCGCCCCCAATTGGCTTGGACCTTTTATCATCACGCACAAGTATGGGTCAGGGACTTATCGTCTGTCTTCCCTTGACGGACAGCCAGAACCTGAGCCTCTTAATGCGTTACATCTTCGACCTTTCTTCTGCTAGTCGAGTACTCGTCTACTTGGCATGTAACTTGAGCTCGTCCCTTGAGCAATCCTTGTCCTCTTAATCCTCATTCCTTTCAACCCTATTCCCCTTCAACAAGTCCTTTACAACCCTTTTAGGATGCAGTGATGCTTTGTCCTAATAAAAGGGGCGTCCTTGAGCTTCTACAGTCTTGTCCGTGACTCTCATTTCTATCAATATATCCAAGTCAAGATGTCAAAACATATCCATGGTCACTAAATCAAGTCAAATCAAAAAGACAGACTGCTCCCTCGAAGGACAGCTGTACTATCATTGCTGTATTACTAGACTGATCCCTTGAAGGACAGCTAGGCCAACTTATCAAACATTATTAAGCAAAAATATAGACCACTCCCTCGAAGGATGGCTATAATTAAAACTTGCTACTAACAGCAACCTTTTTTAGAAGCTTCCCGCATCGATCAGCTTCACAACATGACCATTACATCAAATGACATCTCTATGCAGGCTTCCCACATCGATCAGTCTGCGCCCAAAAAAAAAAAAAAAAAAAAAAAAAAAAAACGAGTCACGGACATTGGCTTGTAGTTGTCTCAGGGTCTCCTATAAAAGGGGCAAGGTTATTCCTGCTCTTACACTGGGTTACCCTATCCTCCTCCTATCACCGGCTCAAGGGACTTCGAGCTCACTTTAATGTCAAAAGTGATTCGATTACCGTTCTAACTCAACACTGGTCAACGACGTAATGCATGAACGGGGCTTTGGTTCTAATCACCCCTATCTATGCTTCCTTTCTGGTCCTTGTCAATGAAAGAGCGATTTGCCTTTCACCTTTTCTCTACACTTTGGTCACGCTTTGGCCACGTCTCTTGTCGACTCATCCTTAAACCAAGCCAACTTCAACACTTTTTCACTCCATCATCGAC
Organism: Torreya grandis; assembly: GCA_037957365.1. Classification (NCBI taxonomy): domain Eukaryota; kingdom Viridiplantae; phylum Streptophyta; class Pinopsida; order Cupressales; family Taxaceae; genus Torreya; species Torreya grandis. The sequence goes on along the minus strand of JARHVA010004924.1, from coordinate 965,847 downwards.
ATTTTCAACATGACATCAGGCATCATCCTTGTCCATTTCGCATAGTTCCCATGGACACCAATACACATGGAAACTATCGACCAGACCCAATTTATGTTAAGCATAAACCAATACTTGCTGAAGCATAAATAGACCTTTTATTCATTTTTAGCATACATCCATCGCGACTATGGAAACTTGCTAGAGATGAAAGACTCTCGACCACTTCTACAGAATACACCATCTGTAGCATCCTTTTATCCTCATCTTAGCCTCATCATTTCGACACATGACCAATCTCATCATTGACCATTTTGACCCTCTTAGTCCGAACTACATTGGTCTGAGGCCCTAGGACAAGGGCTATGTAGGCAGCACTCAGATACCACATCTTCTGAGGTTAGCTCGACCACCCCCGTTTGTTCATCTCTATGATGGACAAACCTTCTCTTCTTCGACTCTTATCACGCCCAACTTCGTCACCTTTGACCAAGACCCTTTGACCAAGACCTTTGTCCGCGACCACTCATTCGACTTTGACCAAGACCCTTTGACCAAGACCTTTGTCCACGACCACTCATTCGACTTTGACCAAGACCCTTTGACCAAGACCTTTGTCCACGACCACTCATTCGACTTTGACCAAGACCAATCAATCCCTCTGACCCTCCCTCCCTTTTAGGGAGAACTACATCGGCCTGAGGCCCTATCATAGGGGCTATGTAGGCAGCACTCAGTTGACATGGGGTCTTCTGGGGTTAGCTCGGCCGCATCCTTTCGTCCATCCATCCTCTTGACCAATGACCATTGGCGACCATGCCTATCTCCTTCTTCTTTGACCTTCTTCCAAGACAATGTTGCCTTGGTTGTTTTTGCGTGTATGCTATTCCACGGCTGGTTAGTAGAATTGTTCACAGACTATTTTTGACCCTTCACAAGTGTAGGATCACGAGCCAGTTGATCCCTACTACTTGTGGCCTTTTTCGTGTTTCTGGGAGCACTTCCTGAGCCCTGGATACCTGGGACACGACGACCATTTGGAGCTTCAGCTTAGATTGAGTGACCCGATCAGCAGATGACTAAATGCTGGGGCCCGGTTACTTCAATTTTGGCACTCCTTGACCCTTGACCATGCGACAATTTGACCTGACCCTCTCGTGAAGTGGACTACGCGCAATCATGACTATGGCAGCGTTTTCACTCACTCTTTTCTATCCATTTCTTTGTCAAATCGACACTCGATCTTCGGTTCCCTTCTCTCGACTATCGCTTTGAGGGGGGAACACCTCATCCTTTTTCTGGGGCAACCAACTCCTGTTTTTGTCTTGCAGTTCGTCTAGAACAACCAACAAGACAAAAAGGGGCAAATGTAGACACCGCAAACGTGTCTGCACCTTGGTTCTCCCCCTTGGTCCTTTCTCCCTCCTAGTCCTCCTTGGCCCCTAACCCACCTAGGTCTTATTAATTAAAAATTAACATCTTTTAATTAATTGAGGCCCCCTTTTCCACCCTACCCTTGCCTCCTTGGATCCTCCCTTGAATCCCTCCACCTTCCCCTAGCATTTATTAGCCCAAATCTCACCATTATAGCCCCCCTCGTCCATTTTGGCAACCTTGCGACCGTTCTGCCCATGACCCCTCGCTCGGCGGCGTGCAAGAATGGGCAGAGGCTATTTTTAGCCTCTGTGCCCGTCCTGCGACCGCCGACGTCGGCGGCCCTTCGGCCGACGTCGGTGAAATTGCCGGCGTCGACAGCCTTCATTATCCCCTCCTGCGTCCGTTGCACCCCCTGGACTCTTGAGCTCGCAAACAACTCCTCTCGGTGCTTTGGCTCTTATTTCTCCTCTGTCTTAACCTCGTGCAGCAGCAGCAACAGGTGAAGCAGGCCTTGGATCTGTGTTTTCTCCTTGCAGCAACTCTTCAACGGCTCCAGCAACATCTCCATCTTCTTCTTTCAGCAGGCTAAAGGTAAGTTAGTTCTGGTTTTATTTTATTTTCTTTGGTATTAATCCTCTGTTTTCTATTGTCCTCTGTGTCTCTCCCTTTGTCCCTTCCCCTGAGAGGCTGCAAAGCCTTCTCAGGCCCCTTCCTCTGTGTATCCTTCTCTTCTCCTTCCTCTTTGTCCCTTCCTTCCCCTGTATCTCTGCCTGAGACCAATCCCCAGACCACAGACCAAGACCCAGACCCGTCCATCAGTGTCCAACCCGTCCACGGATAGACCACAGACCAAGACTCAGACCAGACCCTGCTCAAGCCCGACTACAGGCCGCAACCCCAACCGACGCCGGTCACTTCCCCAACCGACGTCGGCAGGATAGCCGACGACGGCAGGTCAGATAACCGACGCCGGCAACATTACCGACCTCGGCGACTGTCTTCAGCCTACTCCTTCATTCAGGTAATCATTTTGTTTTCTTCTTTCATTTTTAATCTTTTTATCATTTCTGTATTCTGTCATTCTGTCTTTTATCAGTCACTTATTTTATCAAAACAGTGGGTTGACCTCCCTTAAGGAAGTTTTTACACTTCTGGGAACAAGCCTTTGCTTGGCAACCCACTGCCTATCTGTCTAACATTTTTCTTGTCCTAGTTTCCCTTTTTCTTGCAGGTGTCATTCCTCCACAGCCAAAGAGGAGTGCCCACGAACGTCTGGATTTACGGTGCGCAATCTATAGTCCAGGTACTTTCAAGCCTTGTCCTTCACTTTCTTCTAGTTTCTTTCTTTATAGTCTTAAAAGCAAATTTGAGGTAGAAACACATAGAAGTTATGAGCTTTTCAACTTGACCTTCGAGTCTTTCTTGTGCATTCTATGAGGGTTTGGGAGCTTTCAAGCCAAGAATTGGATTCTTGATAATTTACCTTAAAAACCAATGGTTAAAAAACCTATATATGTACCCCAAAAACATTCTCCCATCATTTTAATATCTCTTCAAGAGATAAGGATGAAACCTTATCCCTATTTGGTATTAGGCCTCGTCCTTGCCAATAGGTCTACCTACCATTTGAGACTCCACATGACCCTCCAATGGATTCATTTTCCTCTTTATGGATTTAAAACCTTAAATATACCATTAATATCATGAATTAGTTAAGTGGAAATCATGGACAAGGCTAGAAATGCATATGACCCTCAACTAGGCCTTTAGGCTTAAGGGTTTCCCTCACACATGACTATAACCCTCCTTAATTAGAGCATTTTGATTGATTACAAGACTTATATCAAGGTGTTTTATCTTTTTTTATGTGTCTTATATTTTTTCCAATCATCACTAGGGCTTGCTTGTCCTCTTGTCCCTCAGTTTCACCATTTTTCCTTCAAACTATCTCCTCATGCATGAGAAAAATGCTCATGTGCTAAGACACAATAGAGAGGTTATAAACCATTAGTTTTGGAAAATGTATGATTTTATTACATTATTTGACTCCTAAGGGTAATTTTTACCTAATTTTAGCTTTAAACTTCTCCATTTGACCCTCCAACTCTTCAAATTCCCAAGGCAAACTTTATGAAGAAGGCAAACTATAAATGAAGGTAGGTAGGGTATAGGGTATAATATGAGGTTTAATATATTTACTTGAGATTTATATGATGTATTCAAACCATTTCCTATCTATTTCCTCCTCCAATCGATTCTTATCCCCTTGGAAACCTAGACTAAGTCTCATGCTTTAACTAAGACAAAGTTACTTTGACTGTATTTAGAGGTTGCTCACCATAAAACTAGGCTTAGAAAGTGGTTTAAAGAATTTTGTGGTTATTTTATATTACCATTCAAATTTTACAAGCCATGATCCATCAACCCAATATCATTTTGCATGAGAAATATTTGTTTTTATCTCATTACCTGTCTCAATCCATACAGGGCTGTAGGTTGTCATGTGGGGTCATTTGAGACTTGGTTTATGATTGTGGACCTCTTTTCCATGCCTCCTAGGTCATAATACCCCATTTTACATTGGTTTCATTATTTAATCCTTCAAAATATAATTAATTCATGCTAACATCCTCAAGAAGGATACCCCTACCTTGACTAGACTGAGACCTTATTTTGCCCCTATAGGTGTGTCCTTGGCAAGATTAGGCCTTATAGATAGTGTATTAGGTTTCCAATTAGTTCCTTTAGGTAACCTCTAATTTTTCTAAGCCAAATTTCACCCATACATTCCCTTCTCATATAAGGGAAACCACTTTGACCTTATTACTTGAGTACCATGTAGACTATGTTCATGCATTTAGGGCCTGCTTATAGGTGTTATATGTCATTTAAAGTTTGCTTAAGGTGTTTTGAACTTGAATAAAGGACATTGGGGTCAATGAGCCTCCTATTCTCATTTAAATTTCAAAGTAATTCCAAAACTACTCTCCATACCACTATCATATAACCCTACTTTAGATGGCCTCTCCCATGCCTGTGTACGGATAGAGGGTATGAAGATGGAAATAAGATCATGCGCTCTCTCCTCTTGATGATTGTTTATGATAGGTATGTCACTTTGATCTAGTGGAGTAATTTCAACCTAGGTGCATGACCTAATATCATTCTTGAAAGCAAAATTTGCTTAATATTTTAAAACCTTGTAGATATCACTGTCACAATTCAGTGTTTTTTACCATTTTCAAGGTGCTCAAACTCCATCCTCCTCTTACCTTTTGGCCCCCAAAATTTGCAAACCCTTTTTATGTGGATATGGATACAAGGTAAAATAATCAAGGACATTGGAAACACCTTAATTTATTACATATGTTATCCCAAAAAAGCTCTAGGATCTTTGTTTGGTCCATTTGGGGGTTGAGAGCCCAAAACAGTCAATCATTCCTTTTGAAGAAAAAAATCCAAATTGCATAGAATTCTCACCTTCATGGAAAGGACACCATAACCTTTTGTTATGATAAAACCTCAAACATTAATTCCAACTTCATTTTCACCCTTCACACATTTGTATAGACCTCGTGGAGCTCAAGCATAAGATGACTGTAAGTGCATATTTTATAGTCAAGGTAGTGAACAAGGGAATATAGGAAAGTAGCTTTGAAGGAGTGATAACTTGATATCTCAAAATGTCATTAAATTAAATCACATTTCAAACATGAGTCTAATCACATTAAAACAATTCATGGATCTCATTCCACATTGAGAAAACATAGGTTCCACACCCATGACTATAAACTTGGAAAACAAACATAATTTTGAAATCTCCTTCAAGGTAATTAAGAGAGAAGTATTTTATAATGTCAAAAACATTGGATATGTACTATTCCCACCTAAAAACATTTAATCAAACTCACACAGCTTCATGGAATCCTAAAAATAAGAAATAGATGCATAATCATACCCCTCTTAAATGTAAGTTCATAAAAAGCTATTTAGAGTGTAAGTTATTGTTAATGAAGGAGTAACCAAAAATATAAGAGTTATTTTTATGAATGTGATGTGCACTCATAATACTATCCACCTGTATACTCATTATTCTTGACTCCACCTGTATGACCTATAATGAGTGCTTGAACTTGCCCTTCCTTAGCTTGCCAATTGAAAAAGAAGAAAAATGAGTTACAAATGAAATTTTTTATTCAATATATGTAATCCAAACATGGATATGACCAATGGGGAATTTAGTATTCACACCACCACATTTTTAGCTACAAGGGAAATTGAGAAGTCCGTACAAGTGTTAGAAATGGCCTATTTTTTAGGGAAAACTACCATTTGACTAATGAAACTTACTTGTAACTTATTATTGACATAATTTGACCTTATACACGTTCTCATCCACCTTGGTCATAAATATTTTAACTTTAAAGTCCTCAAAAGTCATTTAATTAAACTAAAAGGTGGCCAAATGACCCTTTTAGTAAATGAAACCTAGCAATTGGTTAATTTACAACTTGAATGCACCTTGGAACCTATAAAAGACAATTTTAGGAGATTTATAAAATAAATTGAGGCTTTGAATAAGTTTTACTATGGTTGACCAATGTTTACTTTGGTTAACTAGGCCATTTCAAGGAAGATGAGCTTCAACAGGGACTAGGGGAAGGACAAGTGAGATATATAGGACAATAGGAGACCCCATAAAACATATATTTACTTATTAAAAAGGTAAAAAATAGTAGTTTTTGACCCAAATTTGACTTGGGGTCAAATTCTGTCAACATTCTTAGTGACTCATAGGGGTGGCATGCCAACTATGCCTATGACCAATTTCCTAATCCTTCTATTGGGCATGGAGTCATGCATATGGGAACTCAAATTGACCTTAATAGACCTTTAATAAAGGTAAAAAAGTTTTTTGAACAACACACACACAAAAAATTAAGACACACACCAAATAAAAGGAAGGAAACACACCTGTGCTATGAAGCACTTAGGAAACACAAGACAACCAAACTAAACATACACTAACCAAAGAATATCCCCCTCCTAGATCAAAGGGAAAGTCTAAAACTCATCTTTCCTCATATAATGAATGGATACATGAAACATGTTTCCATTTGAACATTGGCATGAAAGCCTTCATCTTTCTCATGGTGTTGGCCAATCTTCTTGGCATGGATTTCAATGTAACTGAGACAACTTCAAATAAATCACCTATAAAGATGAATTATTCTTACACTTCAACTACCTCAGATTCTTCATAAGATTCCTTATTTTCTAGATCCAATGATGCCTCATTAAAGCATCTTTCTTGGCTCCCCATGATGTCTTGAGAATGGACAAGTGGTTTGTCAGCTACAAGTTCTTCAATATCATCAAGGAGCTTAGTGTAATCTTCCCAATCTTGATCATTGTTCATATGGTCCAATCCAAGTCTATCCCCATCCTTATTACGAGCATCTATAACTTCGTTTTAGTCTTCTTTCTCTTGGTTCAAGAAGAGTGAGTTATGCTTGATATCCCCAAGTGGAGTTTTAATGATAAATTCTTATTCATCATTACTTATGTCATCCTCTTGCTCTAGTGCAAACTAAATTTGTTCCTCCTTTGATGCTTCCCTTAAAAGAGTTTCTTCTTCAAGAAGAGATGGAGTAGGAGAGTAGAAAATGGATGAATGAGATGAAGAAATAATGTAAGGTCTAGTGAGAGGCTCATGAATGGATATGAAAGAAAGAGAAAGCTCTTGAAATGACTCTTGGATAACAATAAGGCTTTGTTGGGTTAAGGGCACATAACTTTCTTCCATTTCCACCTCATTACTTTCATCATCTTCTTAGACTTCTCCTTTAACCTCTTTCTTTCCCCAAGACTTCACAATTTGGTCCCAAGTTAGAATATTGGAACTAGTAGGTTTTTTTTAGGATTGAATAGGTTCTTCTTCAAGGATAGGAATGGTGAAAGATAGATATATAGGTCTATGTGTTTTGGATGGAGTGTGATGTTCATGGATGGGCATGGAGATGGGTGAAACTTATTGAATGGGATCTTGAGGGAAATCTAAGATAGGATGATAAATAGGAAGGAGATCTTATTTATACAAGGTTTCATCATACTCCTCATCTTCTCAAGGCTCTTCATAGCTTTTTGGAAATTATTTTATAGTTGTAACTTGTTTCATAGCCTCTTGAGTTTCCCATCTCTCTAACCTATAAATCCACCATTGAAAAGCCTCTCTTTCCATAGGTAATCCTTCACTAATGACATATTGATTCTCTTCCTCAACATACCCCCACATGTCCATTAAAAATTGAACTAAAACTCTTAACCAATCCACAAAACCACATAGAGTTTCATCCCAACACTTATCTAGCACACTCATGTTCTTTTCCAATTCTAGAAACTTTGGCATAACTGTCTAAAATGTTTGAGAATGAGAGGTGTAGTAAGATTGGACAAAGTGATTGGGTTGTTTAATTTCTTCAAGAAAGGTTTTCAAAGCTCTATATTTTACCTCCCAACTAATGGTTTTGCTTGACTCCTCATGACAAGGCTGAGGTGAATATGGGTCATATGGCTAGTCAACAACAACATACTCATTTGGAAAGGGACTAGGTTGACCATAGGACTACCATGACTCATAGGGAGGATGGTATTCTTGATAGGACTATTGATATGGATAGAAAGTATCATAAAAAGGTTGATAGGGAGGTTTATGGTAAGGATTATCCTCGTAGACATCCATATCAACTTCATAAGTCACATGAAAAGACAAAAATTAATCAAAATCTTCATCAATAGATAGCTTGGTTGCTTACAAGCAAAAATTCATTTGGAGTCAACACTAGTGCTTGCTTGTATGCTTCCAAAATCTAATAATAAAGAAGACACACTAATAATCTTTCCACTATTTGGACTTCATCCTAGTAGGCGTGCCAAAACTAATGTCTCTAAATATTTCACCCTAAAAGAGGGTTTTCAAGCCTCTTTAATATTTTTCCAACATGGGAATACTTGCAGGTGTGCGGGGAACCTATCATGGAAGTAAATCTATAGATTTTAAGGACTAGTTCCCTATATATAACTTGATGTTTTTATGCAACTAAAACTACCTATTATGGGTGCAAAGGGAAAGAAAAATACATAAATCAAACCTAAACTAGGATTTGATACACCAAGAGTTGATTTCATTCATACACTTCGAATTTGCATAATGAACTAAGACAACCATGTTATCCTCAACACCATTAATGGAGCTCCCTAGCATTAGTGTCTCTCATGAAGGAAAATAAAAACTAAAAAAATGAAGGAAAGTGAAGGGAAGGTTAGATATGACACTACCAAACTCATACACACTTCAAGATTCTATTACAACAACATACACTTCATGAAACCTGTTAGGAGAAAAGTCATTTACAACAACACATTCAAGGATTACATGAAAATAAGATGAACTCAATCTATACTTGACATTCAATATGGATCACTTCAACATGTAGTGTAAATGGACTAGAGTATAACCATATTACTTCTCATTCGCTTAAGTACAAATCAAGGTATAATTTTGGCAAGGGTTCACCATGCTAAGAGTTAGAATCCTTTGTAAAGCCAAAATGGCTTGCATTTATAGAATGTGAGAAGACAGAGAGAAAATATAAGTCTAAAGGACACAAGGACAAGTGTAAAATTTCTCCCATAAGTTAAAAATCATGCAAATGAGGTGTAATATAGGTCAAGAAATTGATGTGGATATGTGTCCATCTCAAACCAAGCAACTCCCTCATATATGGCATATGAACTCTTCCACTTTTCCTTAAAAACTACCTTCATCATTGGCCCCTCTTGAGACCTCCAAAGAAGATTAGGGACAAGTGTAACATGTGCACTAATAAGAGGGGTTATAATTAGGCATTTACATGCATTGGAAGTTTATTTGATCATTGATATTCTCTTACACAAGCACAATCATTATTTACTACCATGATCACCCTCCATTAGGCTTGTTTTGACAATTGACACTAGAAATTTCTTCATTTTTCTCAACTAATCCATACAAGAGGTATTATGAAACCTATATAGGTACCTCATATTCTTAGATCCATCTAAAGCACCTTAAAAGACCTTCAAATTTGAGTTGCCACTCTTTCCACTATGTGATCACTCTTCTCATTTTGGACTAGCTAAAATGAGAGGCCTAATAAAGACACTTATGATAATTTTTGAGTTTTTAAAATGACTTAAGGAGTTGATTCAAGTCTCAAGCTTTTTATCAAAGTGATTTGCATCACTTAACTCCTTCAATAACCTATATGAAACACTAATTTTAATCTAAAAACTACCTTTATACCCTATCCATGTGAAATTGGTACAATAAAAGCACATGTTAGAAACCAAAGAATGTCTTACATAACTTCCCTCTTATGCCCCTGACCTCATTCTTTCATCTGGAGGCACTTTCATCTTGATTTCTACCATCAGGGCACAAAATAGGGTTTGAGAGGATTTTAGAGTGACTAGCCCTCTTAGCATTTGTTCATGAAGATGGAATGTTAGAATTACCTCCAAATACCACTAAGGTATCCTTACAAACATTTTATACCTTCTCAAATGTCTCAAGGTCTCATGCAGATGGTCATGGAAGTTATGAGCTATTCAACTTGACCTTCGATTCCTTCTTATGCATTCTATGAGGGTTTGGGAGCTTTCAAGCTAAGAATTAGATTCTTGATGAGTTCCATTGAAAACCAATGGTTTAAAAACCTATATATGTACCCCAAAAACATGTTCCCAATTCTCATCATTGGAATATATATTCAAGAGTTAAGGATGAAACCTTACCCCTATTTGGCATTAGGCCTAAACCTTGCCAATAGGTATGCCTACCATTTGAGACTCCACCTAACCATACAATGGCTTAATTTACCTCTTGAATACTTCAAAAACTTTAATTTAACCTTTCAATCATGAATTAGTCATGTGAAAATCATGGAAAAGGCTAAAAATGTATATGACCCTCAAGTAGACCTTTAGGCCTAAGGGTTTCCCTCACACATGACTATAACCCTCCTTGGTTAGAGAAATTTTATTTCTTCCAATAATTTTATTAAGGTGTTTTATCTTATTTAAGGTTTCATTTAGCTTCTCCAATTATCACTTGGGATTTCTTGACCTCTAGTTCCTCAATTTCACCATTTTTCCTTCAAACTGTCTCCTGATGCATGAGAAAATTTCCCCTACTTTGAGACAAAATAGAGAGGGTATTCACCATTATTTTTGGAAAATATATGATTTTATTACCGTATTTGACTCCTAAGGGTAATATTTACTAAATTTCAGCTTCTAACTCCTCCATTTGACCCTCCAAATCTTCAAATTCCCAAGGCAAACTTTATGAAGAAGGTAAACTGTGAAGGTAGGCAGGATATAGGTTGTATTAAGAGGTTTAATGGATTTCCTTGAGATTTTTAGGACATAAAAAGACCATTTATGACTCTTATGAATTATTAAAACCATTTCCTATGTATTTTCCCTTCTAACCCCTTCTTATCCCCTTGGAAACCTAGACTAGGTCTCATGCTTTCACTAAGACAGAGTTACTTTGACTGTATTTGGAGGTTACTCACCACAAAACTAGGATTATAAAGTATTTTAAAGAATTTTTGGGGTATTTTATATTACCCTTCACATTTTAAAATCCATACTCTATCAACCCCATCTCATTTAGCATGATAAAGACTTTTTTTAGCTCATTGTCTATCTCAATCTGCACAGGCCTATAAGTTATCATGTGGGATCATTTGAGACTTTTTTTATGCTTGTGTACCTCCTTTCCATGCCTAATATTTCATAGAACCCACATTTTCCTTAGTTTCACTATGGAATCCTTCAAACTAGTATTAAGTCATGCTTAGGTCCTCAAGGAAGATACCCCTGCTTTGACAAAACTGAGACCCTACTCTACCCCTATAGGTGTGTCCTTAGAAAAATTAGACATTTTAGATGGTATATTAAGTTTAAAATAATATCCTTGAGGTCACCTATAATTTTTATTGGCCAAATTTCACCCACACATTCCCTTTTATTACAAGGGAAACTACTTTGACCTTACTGCCTGAGTACCTTGTAAACTATGTTCATGCATTTAGGACCTACCTGTAGGTGTTATAGGTCATTTAAAGTTTTATTGAGGTGTTTTGACCTGCCATAAATGTCATTGTGGTCAATGAGCATATTATTATCCTTTCAAGTTCAAATTAAGACCAAAACTAAGTCTCCACACCACTGTCATATAACCCTATTATAGATGGCCTCTCCTAGGCCTATCTACAGACATAGGGTATGAAGAAGGAAATAGGATCATGCACTCTCTCCACTCAATGATTGTTTATGATAGGGATTTAACTTTAAGCTATTAGATTCATTTAAACCTAGGTGCATAACATAATATCAGTCTTGAAAGTAAAATTTGCTCAATATTTCAAAACCCTATAGATATCACTATCACAATTCAATGGTTTTTGACCATTTTTAAGGTGCTCAAACTCCATCCTCCTCTTACATTTTGTCCCTAAAAATTGGTATAAAATTTATATGTGCATAGGTATAAAATTTAAAATAATCAAATACATGATAAACACATTAAATCATGACATATGCTATCCCAAAAAAGCTCTAGGATCTCTATTTAGTCCATTTGGGGATTGAAAGCCCAAAATAATCAATCATTCCTTTTTAAGGAAAAAACTCCAAATTGCATATCATTATCACCTTCATGCAATGGAAAACATAAATTTTTGGTATGATATAACCTTAAACATGAATTCCACCATTTTTCACCCTTCACACGTCTGTACAAACCTCGTGGAGCTCAAGCATAAGCTGACTGTAAGTGCATATTCTATAGACAAAGTAGTGAACAAGGGAATATAGGCAAGTAGCTTTGAAGGAGTGGTAACTTGATATCTTACAATGTAATTTAATTAAATAACATTTCCAACATGAGTCTAATCACATTAAAACACTTCATGGAGCTCATTTCATGTTGAGAAAACATAGGTTCCACACCCATGACTGTATACTTAGAAAACAAGCATAATTTTGAAATCTCTTTCAAGGGAATTAAGAGAGAAGTGTTGTATGATGTAAAAAAAATTGGATAGGGACTATTCCCACCTGAAAATACTTCATCAAACTCACACAGCTCCATGGATTAATGAAAACAAGAAATAGATGCACAATCATACCCCTCTTGAATACAAGTTCATAAAATATTGTTTAGAGTGTAAGTAATTGTTCATGAAGGAAGAGCCACCAATATAAGAATTATTATTATGTATTTTAAGTTCACTTAGATTAATATCCACCTCTAGAAGCATTCTTCCTAACTCCACCTATATGGTCCATAGTGAGTGCTTGAACATGCCCTTCCTTAGCTTGCCAATGGAAAAATAAGAGAAATGAGTTTCAGATGAATTTTTTTATGAAACATATCTAATAAAAATGTGGATATGACCTATGGGGAGGTGAAGAGCCACACCAACACGTTTTTAGCTACAAGGGAACTTGAGAAGTTCATACAAGTATTAGAAATGGCCTATAATGTAAGCAAAGCTACCATTTGACTAATGAAACTAACTTTCAACTACTTCCTAACATGATCATAACATAATTTGACCTTCTCCACATTCTCATCCACCTTTGTGACAAATATTTTAATTTAAAAGTCCTCAAAAGTCATTTAATTAAGCTAAAAGGTGCCCAAATGACCCTTTTAGTATATGAAACCTAGAAATTTGTCAATTTATGAATTGAAGACACCTTGGAACATATAAAAGACAATTTTAAGAGATTTCCAAAATAAATTTAGGATTTCACTAAGTTTTACTATGGTTGACCAATGTTGCCTTTGGTTGACTAGGCCATTTCAAGGAAGATGAGCTTCAACAAGGACAAGGGAAAGGGCAAGTGAGATATATAGGACAATAAGAGACCCCATAGGACATATAAAACTTTATTAAAAAATTAAAAATAGTAGTCATTTAACTAAACTTGACTTGGGGTCAAATTTGGTCAACATTCTTGGTGATTCCTAGGGGTGGCATGCCAGCTATGCCTAAGACCAGTTGCCTAGTCCTTCCATTGGGCATGGAGTCATGAATATGGGCACTCAAATTGACCTAAACACACTTTCAATCAAGGAAAACAAATTGTTTGACCCACACACATGCACAAATGAAGACACACACCAAAAAAAAGGAAGGAAACACACTTGTACTATGAAGTACTTAGGAAACACAAGACAACCAAACTAAACACACACTAACCTGAAAGAATATCTCCCTCCTAGATTAAAGGGAAAGTATAAAAATATTATTTACTCATAGAATTAAGGGATACATGTGACATGTTTCCATTTGAACACTGGCATGAAAACCTTCATCTTTCTCATGGTGTTGGCCATTTTTCTTAGCATGGATTTTAATGCAGTTGAGACAACTTTAAATAAATCACCTATAAAGATGAATTATTCTTGCACTTCAACTACCTCATATTATTCATAATACTCCTTAGTTTCTATATGATCCAATGATGCCTCATCAAAGCAAGTTTCTTGGCTCCCCATGATGTCTTGAGAATGGACAAGTGGTTTGTCAGCTACAAGTTCTTCAATATCATCAAGGAGATTAGTGTAATCTTCCCAATCTTGATCATTATTCATATGGTCCACTCCAAGTCTATCCCAATCATTCTTATGAGAATCTATAACTTCATTTGAGTCTTATTTATCTTGGTTCAAGAAGAGTGAGTTATGCTTGATATCCCCAAGTGGAGTTTTAATGATAAATTCTTCTTCATCATTACTTGTGTCATCCTCTTATTCTAGTGCAAACTAAATTTGTTCTTCCTTTGATACTTCCCTTAAAATAGTTTCTTCTTCAAGAAGAGATGGGGTGGGAGGGTGTAAAATGGATGAATGAGCTGAATAAATAATGTAAGGTGTAGTGAGAAGCTCATGAATGGATATGGAAGAAAGAGAAAGCTCTTGAAATGACTCTTGGATCACAACAAGGCTTTGTTGGGTTGAGGACACATCACTTTATTCCATAGCCACCTCATGAATTTCATAATTTTCATGGAATTCTCCTTTAACCTCTTTCTTTCCCCAAGACTTCACAATTTTATCCCAAGTTGGAATCTTAAAACTATTAGGCTCTTTTGAGGATTTAATAGGTTCTTATTCAAGGAGAGGAATGGTGGTAGAGATATATATATAGGTCTATGGGTTGGGGATGGAGTGTGATGTTCATGAATGGACATGGAGATGGATGAAACTTCTTGAATGGGCTCTTGAGGGAGAGGTAAGATATGATGAGCAATAAGGAGATGTTCTTCATATAAGGTTTCATCATCCTCCTCATCTTCTTGAGGCTCTTCATAGCTTTTTGGAAATTCTTTTACAGCTGCAACCTATCAATCCACCATTGAAAATCCTCTCTTGTCATAGAAAATCCTTCAATAATGACATATTGATTCTCTTCCTTAATATGGCCCCATATGTCCATTAAAAATCCAACTAAAATTCTTAACCAATCCACAAGACCACGAAGAGTTTCATCATAACACTTATCTAGCACACTCATATGCTTTTCCAATTATAGAAAATTTGGCATAACTGCCCACAAATTTTGAGAATGAGAGGTGTAGTAAGCTTGGACAAAGTGATTAGGTTGTTTAATTTATTTTATAAAGGTTCTCAAAGCTTTATATTTTGCCTCCCAACTAATGGTGTTGCTTGACTCCTCATGACAAGGTTGAGATAAATATGGGTCATATGGCTAGCCAACAACAACATACTCATTTGGAAAGGGACTAAGTTGACCATAGGACTGCCATGACTCATAGGGAGGATGGTATTCTTGATAGGATTATTGATAAGGATAGAAAGGGTTATAAAAAGGTTGATAGGGAGGTGTATGGTAAGGATTCTCCTCATAGACATCGATATCAACTTCATAAGTCACATGAAAAGACAATAATTGATCAAAATCTTTAGCAATAGCTAGATAGTTACTTACAATCAAAAATTCATTTAGATTCACCATTGGTGCTTGTTTGGATTCTTCCAAAAGATGATAAGAGAGAAGACACACAAAAAATATTCCCACTATTTGGACCTAGTCCCATCGAGCATGCCATAACTTTTGTCTCCAAATCTTGCACCCTAGAAGAGGTTGTTCAAGCCTCTTCAAGATTTGGCCAACAAGGTCATACTACCAAGTGTGTGGATCACCTATATTAGAAGTAAACCTATATATTTAAAGGTCTATATCCCTATATATGACTTGATGTGCTTATGCTACTAAAACTACCTATTATGGTTGAAAAGGGAAAGAAAAATACATAAATCAAACCTAAACTAGGAGGTGATACACCAAGAATTGCTTCCATTCATATACTTGGAATTTGCATAATGAACTAAGATAACCAAACTATTGATCTCCCTAGCATTAGTTTTTATCATGAGGGCAATAACAACTCAAAAAATGAAGGCAATTGAAGGGAAGGTTAGATATGACACTACCAAACTCATACACACTTCAAGATTATATTTCAATAGCATACACTTCATAAAACCTATTAGGAGAGATGTCATTTGCACCAACACATTCAAGGATTTCATGAAAACAAGATGAACTCAATCTATACTTGACATTCAAGATGGATCACTTCAACACATAGTGAAAATGGACTTAGAGTATAACCAACTTGCTTCTCATTAGCATAAGTACAAATCAAGGTACAATTTTGGTGAGGCTTCACCATGCCAAGAGTTAGAGCCCTTTACAAAGACAAAATGTTGTTCATTTATAAAATGTGAGAAGAGAGAGAGAGAAAAATAAGTCTAAAGGACACAAAGACAAGTGTCAAAGTTCTCTTGTTAGTTATAAATCATGAGAATGAGGTGTAAGAGAGGTCAAGAAAGTGATGTTGACATGTGTCCATCTCAAACCAAGCAACTCCCTCACATGTGGCATAGGAACTCTAGTACTTTCCCTTGAAAATTGACTTCATCATCGGCTCATCTTTCATCTTGAGAACTCCAAGGAAGATTAGGGACAAGTGTAACATGTGCACTAAGAAGAGGGGTTATAAGTAGTCCTTTACATGCATTGGAAGTTTCTTTGATCAATGATATTATCTTACACAAGCATAATCATTATTTGTTGCCATGATCACCCTCCATTAGGCTTGTTTTGACAATTGTCACTAGAAATCTCTTCATATTTCTAAAATGATCCATAAAATAGGTGTTATGACACTTGTATAGGCACCTCATATGCTCAGCTCCATTCAAAACACCTTAAAAGACATTCAAATTTGAGTTGCCATGCTTTCCACTATGTGTTCACTCTTCTCATTCTATATTAGCTAAAATGAGAGGCCTAATAGAGAAACTAACAATTTTTGTGTTTTTAAAATGAATTTAGGAGTTGATTCAGGTCTCAAGATTTTTATCAAAGTGATTTGCATCACTTAACTCCTTCAATAACCTATAATAAACACTAATTTTTTGATGAAAACTACCTTTGTACCCTATCTATATGAAATATGTACAAAAAATAACATTTTCATAAACCTAATAATGTATTATATCATTTCCCCTTTATACCCGTGTCATCATTCTTTCATTTGGAGGCACTTTCAGCTTGATTTCTACCATTGGGTCGTAAAACAGGGTTTAAGAGGGTTTTAGAGTGACTATCCCTCTTAGCATTTGTTCATGAATATGGAAAATTATAATTACCTCCAAATGACACTAAGGGATCTTTAGGGACATTTTCTACCTTCTCCAAATGCCTTAAGGTCTCAAGCAGATGGTCATGGAAGTCATGAGCTTTTCAACTTGACCTTTGAGTCCTTGTGCATTCTATGAGGGTTTGCGAGCTTTCAAGCCAATAATTGGCTTCTTGATGAGTTACCTTGTAAAACAATTATCTAAAATTGTATATGTACCCTGTAAACATGTTCCCATAATTGGAATATCTCCTTAAGAGCTAAGGATAAAACCTTACCCTTGTTTGGCATTAGGCATAAACCTTGCCAATAGGTTTGCATGAAATTTGAGACTCCACTTAAAAATATAATAGATTCCTTTTCCTATTTATAGTTTTAAAACCTTAAATTTACCCCTTTAAGCATGAATTAGTCAATTTGAAAGCATAGCCAAGGCTAAAAATGCATATGACCCTCAACTAGGCCTTTAGGCCTAAGGGTTTCCCTCACACATGACTGTAACCCTCCTTGGTTAGAGCATCTTGATTGATTCAAAGAATTATAGAAAGGTGATTTATATTTTTTTATTTTCACTCCAAATTTTCTAATCATCACTTGGGATTTCTTGACCTTTGGTCCCTCAATTTCACCATTTTTCCTTCAAACTATCCCCTCATACATGAGAAAACTGCCCCTACTTTGAGATAAAATAGAGAAGTTTTAAACCATTAGTTTTGGAAAATTTATGATTTAATTTCCATATTGGACTCATAATGTTACTCTATAAAAAATTTTAACTTCTATCTCCTCCATTTGACCCTCCAACTCTTCAACTTCCCAAGGTAAACTTTATGAAGAAGGTAAACTATGAAGGTAGGTAGGGTATAAGTTGTGTTAGGAGGTTTAATGGATTGAATTGATATTTTTTAGGACATAAAAAGACAATTTATGCCTCCTATGATTTATTAAAACTATATTCTATCTATTTTCCCCTCTAACACCTTCTTATCCATTTGGAAACCTAGACTAGGTCTCATGCTTTGATTGAGATAGAGTTAATTTAACTATATTTAGAGGTTTTTCACCACAAAAATAGGATTATAAAGTGTTTTATATAATTTTTGGGGTATTTTAGATTACCCTTCACCTTTTCCAATCCATACTCCATCAATCCCATATCATTTGGCATGAGAAAGACCTATTTTTAGCTCACTATCTATCTTAGTTCATACAAACCTGTAGGTTATCATGTGGGGTCATTTGAGACTTGGTTTATGTTTGTGTCCCTCATTTACATGCCTCCTAGGCCATAATATCCCCATTTACCTTGGTTTCAATATGCAATGATACAAACTATCATTAATTCATGCTTAGGTCCTCAAGGAGGATACCCCTACCTTGACTGGATTGAGACCTTATTTTGCCCCTGTAGGTGTGTCCTTGGAAAGATTAGGCCTTATAGATGGTGTATTAGGTTTCCAATGAGTAATTTGAGCTCACCTCTCATTTTTATTGGATAAATTTCACCCACATAGTCCCTTCTCATACAAGGGAAACCACTTTGACCTTACTCCCTGAGTACCCTATACTAATACCAATCTTTTTATCTCATCAATAGACGACAGCTTCTCGTTAGAAAACCCATTGTTTCTAAACAAGATTCGCTTTTCACATTCAAGAAAGGAAAATGAGAAACTAAAAATAATAGACGAGGGTTTGTACATACCTAGATTATGGACTTGCGCACCAGATTTAGACGATAGCAAGAACTCCTCTTTGATTGTGGAGGATGACACCTGAAAGAGAAAGAGACTAAAACACGAAAAACGTTAGATGACAAGAAAGTGGATTGCCAAGCGAAAGCTTGGTCCTAAAAGTGCAAAAGACTTCTCGGAGGATGACATTCCACTATTAAAAATAGAATATTTGACAGAAGCAAAAATGATAAAAGACTAAATGAAGAAATAAAAGACAAATGCGTACCTGCTTGCAGCAATCTACCTTGCACAGTCACCGGCATCGATTATTCTACCGACGTCAGTTGGTCAAGTCTGTCAATGTCAGTGGGGCCAATGGCCTTTGGATGAGCTCTAGTCAGGTCTAGATAGGTTTTAGAGCTGCAGAATGGTCTAAAAGAGTCTAGGTCTGTTTAATGGTCTGTGCAGGGGTCTGGGCAGAGTTGCAAGGACAATGGACTGACTGTATGTTCTGAAAAGGGGGGATAGAGGTAATAAGGATATGGGAAGGCCTCTTAGCCTTTTTGGGAGGAAGTCAAGTCTGGTCTATGGACTGATAGTCTGAATCTGGGTGGTGATATCACTTAAAAGCAATAACCAGAAAACAAATAAAAACATAGAAGAAATGCTTACCTATTGCCTGCTGAAGAGAGAGTAGGAGACTTGGTTGCAGATTAATTGTTGATGGTGTGTTGCAGACTGGTTATAGATGCTTGATGTAGAAGACCTCTAGCAAGATGACTGAAGCAGAGTACCTGTGCCTGAGAGAGAGAGAGAGAGAGAGAGAGAGAGAGAGAGAGAGAGAGAGAGAGAGAGAGAGAGAGAGAGAGAGAGAGAGAGAGAGAGAGAGAGAGAGAGAGAGAGAGAGAGAGAGAGAGAGAGAGAGAGAGATTTTTTGGCAGACTGGTTGAGTGAAGTTTTAAAAGGTCGGATCTGAGAATGTCTTGAAAGAATGTCAGATAACGGATTGGAAAACTGATTGGGAAACAGATAACAGATAACGGATTAGGAAATGGATAATGGATTAGGAAATAGCTAATAGATCCTATGTTTGGGTTGAGAACGCAGTTTTAAGTGTAACTGATGCAGATAGAACCACCGATGTTAGCCACATAGTGACTGACGTTGGTGGCTATAGAATGGGGACAGAGGCTAATTTTAGCCTTCTGCCCATTCTTACATGCTGCCAGGGTCAAAGTTCATGGGAAAATAGTTGAGAGGGGCTAAATAGGCATGGGAGAATAAAATGGGGGTCATAAATGGGTCACAGGGTGATGGGAGGCATCCAAGGGAGAGCATCCTAAGAGAGGTGAGGTGGCAAGAGAGAGAGAGAGAGAGAGAGAGAGAGAGAGAGAGAGAGAGAGAGAGAGAGAGAGAGAGAGAGAGAGAGAAGAATTATTAATTTAAAACAAGTGATTATTTTAAATTAATAATACATAGGTTAGGAGTGTCAAAGTGGATGAAGGGGACCAAGGGGGAGAGAATGGGGAGAGGATGGACCAAGGGAGTAGACACGATTTTAGTGTCTACATTTGCCCCTTTTTGTCTTGTTGGTTGTTCTAGATGAACTGCAAGACAAAAATAGGAGTTGGTTGCCCCAGGTGTGGGATAAGATTGATTTTGTCCTATTGGTTGTTTAAGTGAACTGCAAGACAAAAATAGGAGGTTGATTGCACCAGATGTGAGATGAGGTATTCCCCCTCAAAGTGGGAGTCGAGGGAAGGGGAACCTGAAATCGGGTGTTGATTTGATAGAAAGTGGATGAAAATGGTGAGTGTGAATGCTATAATAGTTGTGATTGCACGCATACTACTTCACGAGATGGTCAGGACAAATTTTCAGAGGTCATGGGTCAAGGAGTGCCAAAATTGAAATAATCAGGCCCCAGCATTTGGTCGTAGCTGATCGGGTTATTCAATCTAAGCTGTAGCTCTAATGGGTCATCGTGTTCCAAGTAATCCCAGGCTCAGGAAGTGCTCCTAGAAAACATGAAAATGTCACAAGTAGTGGGGATCAATGTGCTAGCGATCCTATACTTGTGAAGGTCAAAAATAGTCCTACGCACAATTTTGCTAACCAGTTGTGGGGTAGCATACATGCAAAAACAACCAAGGCGAAGTCGTCTTGGAAGTGGTCAGGGTCGGAGGAGATAGGCATGATCCCCAAAGTGGTTGGTTGAGATGAGGCTGAGATAGATAATTGTTCAAATGAATGGGCAGATGAAAGAATGTGGCTGAGATAACCCTCAGAAGATGTCGTGTCATCTGAGTGCTACCTACATAGCCCTTATGGTTAGGGCCTCAGGCCCAATGTAGTTCTCCCTAAAAGGGAGGAAGAGGGTCAAAGGTAGGGATTGGTCGTGGTCGAGGTCAAGTCATGGTCAATAAGAAAAAAGAAGGTTTGTCCATCAAGTAGATGAAAAAAATGAGGGTGGTCAAGCTAACCCCAGAGGATGTCATGTCAACTGAGTGCTGCGCTGCATAGCCCCAGTCTTAGGGCCTCAGACCAATGTAGTTCAGAAGAAGAGACAAAATGGTCAATGATTGGTTTTGGTCATGTGTTGAAATGATGAGGATAAGATGATGTTACAACCTTTTCCAAATGGTGTGGTTGGTGTATTTTTCTAACATTGGTTGAGGGGGTCTTTCATCCCTAGCAATTTTTCATAGTCGTGATGGATGTATGCTAAAAATGAATTGAGTTTATTTATGCTTCAGTAAGTAATGGTTTATGCTTAACATAAAATTGAGTGGTCGATAGTTTCCATGTGTATTGGTGTCCATAAAAAACTATGTGAAAATGGACTATGTCATGGTTTGGTAGTCTGAAAATGTTTGGGGTTGGTTTGGTTGAATGTGACCAAAGTGTAAAAAAGGAGTGAAAGGCATATTGCTCTTTCATTGACAAGGACCAAAATGATGGCATGGATAGGGGTTGTTAGAACAAAAAACCCCGTTCAATGCATTACCTCATTGACCATGGGTTGTGTTAGAGAGGTAATTGAATCACTTTGACATTAAAGTGAGCTTTGAAGTCCCTTGAGCAAGTGTATGATAGGAGGAGAATATGGGTAACCCATTCTAGAGTAGAGATAACTTTTCCCCTCTTTTTATAGGAGACCCTGAGACAACTACAAGCCAAGTCCATGACTTGTTTTTTTTTTTAGGCAGACTGATCGATGCAGGAAGTCTGTGAGGGGATGTTATTTTGCTTTGTGGTCATTTGTGAAGCTGATCGATGCGGGAAGCTTCTAAGAAAGTGTTGTTTTGTAGCAAGATTTAATCATAGCCATCCTTCGAGGGAGTGGTCTCTATCTTTGCTTTATATACTTAAGGGCTTTTGAATAGCTGTCCTTCGAGGGAGCAGTCTATTAGCTATAACAATGATAGTACAGTTGTCCCTTCGAGGGAGTAGTCTACCTTTTTGATTTGAGTTGGTGACCTTGAATATTTTTGACATCTTGATTTATTTTTGATAGAAATGTGAGTCATGGACAAGACTATAGAAGTTCAAGGGCTCCCTTTTATTAGGACAAAGCATCCATACTGTATAAAAGGGTTATAGAGGATTTGTTAAGGGGAGTAGGGTTGAAAGGAATGAGGACTAAGAGGATGGGGATTGTTCAAGGGATGAGATCAAGGTAAATGTCAAGTGGACGAGTACTCGACTAACAGTAGAATGGTCGTAGATTGCAACGCATTAAGAGGCTCAGGTTCTGGCCATCTGTCAAGAGAGGATAGACGATAAGTCTCTGATCCATTACTTGTGCGTGATAATGAAAGGTCTGAGCCAATTAGGGGAAAACTTGCCTCATTTACTTCACTCCATATTGGTCACGTGTTGATTATCTTTGAGAACAAGGTCTCCGATGTTGAAATCTCATTCTCACAGATTTTTGTCATAGGTTCGCTTTATGCAATTTTGATAGACATGGAGATGGTTGAGGGCAGCAAGATGGCGCTCGTCAAGTAACTCAAGTTGAGCTAAGCGATCTTGACAAAAGCCATCGTTAGAGAGAATGTCATGCAAAGAGATGCAGAGAGACAAGATCTGTACTTTGAGAGGTAGGACAGCCTCTGTTTCGTACACTAGAGAGAAAGGGGTAGCACCCGTGGAGGTTCAGATGCTAGTGCAGTAGGCCCACAAAGCGAAGGGAATGTGAATATGCCAATCCCTTTTAGTGTCATTGACCACCTTCATGAGAATTTTAGTCAATATTTTGTTGGAATCCTCAGCCTGCCCATTTGCTTATGGGTAGTAAGGTGAAGAGAAGCTAAGTTTGATGCCAAATGAGTCACAGAGCTTTTGGATGGTCTTATTTTTGAAGGACATGCTGTTATCGGTGATGATTTTGTGAGGAACACCAAAACAACAGATGATGTGGGTGCTGATGAAGTCAACAATCTTGTTGACTTTTGTGGATACGAGAGGAATGGCTTCCACCCATTTAGTGAAATACTCAGTGGCGGTGGTAATGGACTGATGATGAAGAGACGAATGAGGGTTAATCTCACCGATGAGATCTAAGCCCCACTGAGAAAAAAGGCCAGAAATCCTAAGCGATTTGTAAGGAGTGGCTAGGAAGATGAAGCAAGTTAGAGTGTTGTTGACACTTGATGCAACGCCAAACATAGTCGCTACAGTCTTGATGAAGGGTGGGCCAATAATAGCCAAGGAAAATGATGCGCTTGGCAGCCAAATTCCCACTGAAGTGTCTACCACAAATCCCATCGTGGACTTACTTAATGGCATGAGAGGCTTCAATGGAGGTTAGACAGTGAAGAAGGAGGCCGTTGAAGCCTTGCTTATAGAGAAGACCCCCTAGCATGGTATAGCGAGCTGTGCACTTGATGAAAGCTCACCGCACATTGCTAGAGAGATTGAGAGGAATGACGAAAAGAGATAAGTAGTCCACAAGTTGTGTATACCAGTCATCTCATGGGCTAGAGTCTATGGTGTTGACATGGTTGATGTTAGAAGAAAGGTATGAAGGCAACAGCAGACGATGCACCGTGATGAAAATTCTAGATGACGATGATGAAGACAGAATATGTGAGGCAAGAGAAGCCATGGTGTCAGCAAACTTATTCGTGGATCGAAGAACAGTCTGCAAGAGGAAATGGTCGAAAGAGGTTAGAAGAACGTCAGCACAATTTTTGTACCTTTACAAAATTTCATTTTTATAGAGGTATGAATCGTTGACCTGATTGACGATAAGTTATGAGTCACCAAAGATGTTGATGGACTTGATGCTGAGAGAGAGGGTAGTTTGAAGTCCCAAAATTAAGGCCTCATATTTAGCCATATTATTGGTATAATCAAAGTTGAGCTTGAAAGACAAAGGCATGGGCTCCCCATCGAGTGGGATGAGAATAACTCCTACACCCCCATCGAGTTGACATTTGGAGTCGTCGAAGAACATGGTCATTTGGTAGATGGTGTCATCGGTGGAAAGCACGGTGATAGACTCGTCAGGGAACTTGTACTGCAAAGGTTGATTGTCGAGAAGAGCAGCACTGCAAAGGTTGATTGTCGAGAAGAGCAGCATCTGCCAGTTGGGTCAGTGATTGTTTGCCCCTTGATAGATTTTTTGTTGGATGAGTTTAAGGTCAAACTCAGCAAGCAACATGAGCCACCGAGCCATACGTTGATTTTTGATATGGCTTGGAGTGCATATACTTAAGAGGGTCAGTGTGAGTGATGACAAAGGTTTTGTGGTTGAGAAGATAGTGGTGAAGCTTTGGTAGTGGCAAGGACTAACACCAAACAGAGTTTCTCGGTATGAGTATATCGAGTTTCATAGTCGACCAGTGTTCGGCTGATATAGTAGACCACTTGCTCACGGTGATGCTCGTCTCGGTGTGCGATCATGGCACCTAATGAATGGTTTGGTGGCAGAGATGTAAAGGTAGAAGGGTTGGTTGTCTTTAGGTGGAATGAGGATTGGTGGAGAGACTAGATAGCATTTGAGGGCTTCAAAAGCCTCTTGATAGTTCTTATCCCATTTTAAAGGAGGCATCCTTCTTAAGGGAGATGATGAAAAGGTTGGCAGTGGTTAGAAAGTTGCGAGATGAAATGGCAAATGGACTGGAGCTTCCCTTGTAGGACTATGAAGCTGCTTGAGATTGGTCGGAGGTGGCATCTCAAGGATAGCACAGATCTTGGCAGGATCTATCTTGATGCCATGGAAAGAAATGATAAGGCCTAAGAGCTTACCAGAGAGGACCCCCAAAGACACATTTCTTGGGGTTAAGGTGGACATTGTATTGAAGAAGGCAAGAGAAGATGATTTTGAGAATGGTTAGATGGTCGTGGTGAAGCTTGGACTTGCCGAGCAGGTCATCCACATAGTACTCCATGATTTTGTGGAGGAGATCATGGAAAATGTAGGTCATGGCACACTGATATGTGGTGCCTGCATTTCTTCAAGCTGAAAGGCATGACTTGATAGCATAAAGTCCCCCATGGGGTGATAAAGGTAGTCTTGTGCTGATCTTCTAGTGCAATTAGGATCTGATTGTATCCTAAAAACCCGTCCATGAGAGATAGCATCTCATGGCCAGCCATGAGATCAACAAGCTGGTCAATGTTGGGAAGAGGAAAGTCATCTTTGGGATAGGCTAGATTAAGGTCACGATAGTTTGTGCAGATCTGGATCCCCCTAGTCACTTTGGTGATAGGGATGATGTTAGAGATCCACTACAGGTAATCGATGGGCTAGATGAAAGAGACAAAAAGGAGGCGCTAAAGCTCCTCTTTGACAAGGAGTGCAACGTGAGGATGCATCTTTTGATGCTTTTGCCTAACAGGCTTAGCCTCTAGTTTGGTGACTATGTTATGGGTAGCAATGGTGGGGTCAATGCCAGGCATGTCACTGTAGGTCCAGGCAAAGACCTTGTTATGGTCTGAGAGGAACTGGGTGTAGTCTAGCTACTCCTGAGCATCTAAAGGTTGGCCAATCTTCAAGACATGAGGAACATCAAAAGAAGGGAGGTTGATGTCAATGGTTGATTCATTTAACATAACCTGAGTCTTAGAATGGAGGGAGTGCTGGATGAAAGAGTCATCGGTGCCCATGTAGGAAAGGATGGCGTCGTTGTCAATGCAACAGATAGTGTGAATGGTCGTCGACTCATCCTCTATCATGATAGGAAAAATGAGAGGGAGAGACCTGGACACCCCATTTAGCCGATAGGTTTGGGGTTCTAGGTGGATGGTGTTTATGCAAAAAAAAACTAGGAGGGATGGAAACCACTGACTCCATAGGTGAAGGGGGAGAAACAGGTGAGCTTGGAGGAGATTGGTCAGTGGTGGGCTCAGGACAGAGGTCTGCAGAGGCCTGAGTGGGGTCGTGGTATCCCAAGCCATATCATTTCTTGGCATCATCATCGTTGAGAGACTCGATGGGATGATGGGAGCCTTGCTCATAGTGTCCAAAACCAAAACCCTTCCATGCACACCTGTAAAGATAAGTGTGTGCAAAGGTAGGGTTGCCAAGAAATGAGAAGTCTGATGTGAATGGTTGCGGTGAAGATAGAGGATTGCCATCAGTAGGAGCTTGATTGAGCCCCCCATAGACAAGGTTGGTTCAGAGGTGAGGAGGACCATAAGGCATGACCATCCTGATCTGGTGATCATAACTGGGGCTATGGTGAAGGCGTACATACTCTTGCAGAGTTTGGAACATGTCTAAGGCCAACAAGCGATATTCCCCAAGTGAAAGACATTGGAAGATGTCTTCCATGGGGTCTTTGGTTACCACTTGAAGAGGAGGGGTGAGGGTGACTGCCAGTTGTGAACTGGTCAAAGCTTCCATGGATGGAGGTGGCGCTGGGGTTGATGGCTTGATAGGAATGAGGATGTCATTTGGTCGATAGGTTGTGTTACAAGTTTTGAAAGGTGATGGGTCAGTGAGAATAATGTGGACTTGCTCGTCATGCTCAAATTTCACACAACGGTGCAGGGTAGAGGGAACACAAGCCATGGCGTGGATCTAGGGTCAGCCCAGTAAGATGTTATATTAAAACTCTCCTTTGATGATATAGAAGAGCTCTGAGACTATGCGTGGGCCAACGTGAATCTGAAGGATGACTGTGCCAATGGTTGTGGTAGTGGTGTCATTGAAGGATCACAAGATTGCATCAGTTTTGGATACACAATTCTTAGGGAGGGCCAATTGATCAAAGGCGTGGGTGGAGATAATGTTGATGTTGGTGCCTCTGTCAATCATAACACGCTTGATGCAAGTTCAATCAACATAGGTAGTGATGAAGAGAGCAGCGTCCTGATCTTCTGTGTTAGATGTAGGATCTTAGAATCACTGAAAGTGATGGAGACGATAGGGGATAAAGAGTGGACCAGGGCAGCGAGTGGTTGGGGGTCCTCGGGTTGGACCTCCACTGCTTGCAAGGCTTGGATGAGGGCTTGATGATGCTAGGGTGAGGTTTGGATGAGGTCATAAAGGGACATCTTCACGGGCGTCTGGTGAAGTTGTTTTAACATGGAGTCATGAATCGCCCCTGAAGAGGAAGAAGAAGAGGGTTGAGATGTGCCAAGGATAGAAATTTTAGGTTTTGGCGGTTGAGGTGGCTTGACGAAAGGATAGGTCCAAGGAATGGTAGCTTTTTCTTTCACCTTGTCCTTTTGTGACCTAGTGGTTATGTGAATGTCATTGATTTTGAAGATAGGGGGTGAAGGAGATGAAGGAGTCATGGCCTGCTAATGAGTTGTTGATGTGGTTGAAGAGGTTGGAGGAATGTGGGAAGGTGTCAGGGGTCGGTCGATGGTGTCCTCATGAAGAAGAGTGTCCTTCTTCATGTAGTAGTGAATGACAGCCTTGAGGGCACAGCAAGTCTCGGTATCATGTCTTGGTGTATGATGATATAGGCAAATCTTCATATCGTCAAACCAGGAGGGCTTAGACTCGAGAGGTTGGAAGGGCCTGATGGGCGGAAGGGTTATGCTAGAAGTCTACAAAAGTCAGTGCAATATTAAAGAGTATGAGCCCACTAAAGGGTTCATGCTAGTTGATGTGTGCGATGCTGGTGAATTTTGCTTGGGCGGTGTTGGAAGAGGCTTCCGTACCACCTTCTGGGTTGATGGTGCAGCGGCAAGGGAAGACGACACTTTATTCATGAGAGGTGCCAAAATTTTTGGAGAGGATAGGCTGGTGGTAGGTAAAGGAAGCAAAGGAGGTAACTGGTTTTGATTAGAGGTTGGAGTGGGGAGGATTTTGATCAAGGTCAAAGGATGAGGGCCCAAAATAGAGGGCAATGGTGACAGGGGATGAGGAGTTCACCTCTGTGGTTTGGCAGTCTTCTTTGATTTGGTTTGAAGACTACTATTGGTCAGGGTCTGGTCTAAGTCCACTTTCACTTGCAGATGAGTGAGGTTAGAGACATGGCGAACGCCGAGTGACTTGATAGGTTTTGATGGTATAGATGAGGGTTTTGGTCTTGATGCGGTTGGTTGAGGTTTAGACGGTCTAGAAGTGGAAGTCTAGTTTTTTGTTGAGAGTCTTTGGAGATTCTACCATGGGAGGATTGGCAGCATGAGATGAGAGGGCACGGGCATGTTGAAGAGCTTTGAGATGCTCCCACAATACCTGATGCGTCACTTTCCTTGAAGGGAAAAGTCCAATTTTATCCACTAATCGGGAAAATGGTTGAGAAGATGTTGGATGAGGCTTGGGTCCTTGAGAAGATGTTGACGGTTGCGGGGCTAAAGATGAGACTGGTGTAGCGGTCTCGAACCTGAGGCATGATGAAGTTGTGACAGGTTCGTCTTTGGTTGGAGATGGAGGAGGGACAGGTTCTTCCCTGGGTGGAGAAGAAACTAAATAATGAGGGTCCTCAAGAGGGTAAAGGGTAGGAATGATTGTGCCCTCCACTTGCGGTTGAGGAGTAGGAAGGGTCGGGTCCTCCATAGATAGCAAGAAGAAGGATGGTGAGATCGGTGGTGCCGGTATGGTCAAGGCATCCTCCAATATAAGAGAGTTTGACGAAGAACTAACTAGAGAAGGAGGTTTGTCCACGTGTGATGGAATGATGGGTGGACTAACCTCTTGAGTTTGTGAAAGAGGTTGGTCGGGGATGAAGGGTGAGACCGTATTGACTGTTTGTATATTATGTTCGTGAGTGTCGTCAATCATGGTCTGGACATTGTTTTGGGTCAGAGGATGATTGGGGAATGGTTGCTTGAAGATGTCGATGCCCTGATTGGGTGGTGCATTGGGATTGTCGAGGATGAGGTCACCCTTTTCCAACATGTCTTGGATGATGTTTTTAAGGGTCTTACAGTTGCCCGTGTCATGGCCTTTAACACGGTGGTAGTTGCAGAAGTCATTTTCCCTATACCACACAGGGATGGTGCGTGAGGGATCAAATTATGGAGGTGGTCAAATTTGGAGGAGATTGAGAACCCCCTGTTTGACAAGTTTTTCTAGCACATACGCGTATGACTCTCTAAGTGGAGTATACTATCGCTGTACGTATCTCTACTGGAATTGGTGGGTGATGCTTTGGGATGTGGATGGCTCGGGCTGGTTGGTTGAAGAGGAAGAGGATGAAGGTCTAACAACTACAACATTTGTTGATGCCTTAGACTTGGGGTTAGATGAAGAAGGCTTAGAAGAAGAGGAGTCATTGGTCTTGGAGTTGGGATTCTTACTCCATAACTTGACTTTGTTCTCCTCGATGGCATGTAATTCAAGCTTGCAAGCCATCGTGAAGGCTTCGTCAAAGGTGCGGAAGGTCTGAACCTGCAAGGTAGAAGAAATATGCTTGGCACAAGTTTGAGAGAAAAGTTTGATAAGTGTAGACACCAAAATCATGTCAACTCCCCTGGTCATCCCCCATTTTATTCTTCTTCTCCTATTTAACTCTTGTCGATCACTTGTTCCACCAACCTTGACCCTGGCAGCATGTAAAAATGAGCACAGAGCTAAAGCTAGACTCTATCCCCATTGTGCATCTGCCGACGACGGTCTTTTACCCGGTCGATGTCACCGACGTCGGTCACTTATCGGCTGACGTCGGCAATCCTACTGATGTCGGTCACCTTACCGTTATCCGTTATCAGTTACCATTCGGTTCCCGATCGGTTTCCCGAAATGGTTATCGAACCGTCTCTCGAACCGTCCCCTGACCTTCATCAGAATCAACCCGATCAATCATTCAAGGGATCTCCGATTTCTGACATCCACAGACTCTTGCAATCTCGCGATTAACTGACTCCAGCATCCACCAACTCCAGCGTTTGCTTCAATCTGGCACTGCACAGACGCTTCAACAACTTTGACTATGGCTTTCATCACGTCTTCTGGCAGGTAAGTATTTACTCTGTTTGTTTTATTTCTTCTTGATTATTCTTTGTTCATTATTTCTGTCATCCCGAATCTTCAAACCACAGACCCAAGCCCTGAATCCCTTCTTTGCATCCCTGCCCATTACACCAACCTATAACTCTGTCCGGACTCGACCAAAACCCCCAGACTCTGTCCAAACCCGACCTTACTTTGCCCAGCGATTCTATCAGACCCTGTCCCGACTCTGTCTAAACCTTGTCCCGACCCTGTCAAGACCCTGTCCCATCTCTCCCAGACTTTCTGCAACTCGTCCAGAACCTGTCTCCACCGACGCCGGTCACTGCCCCGACCGACGACGGCACCTCAACCGACGTCGGCACCTTCCCTAACCGATGCCGGCACCACAGAGACCGACGCCGGCGACTGTGCAGAACAGTGCCACTTATCAGGTACGCATTTTATTTTCTATCATTTATTTTTGTCATTTTCTCTTTCATTATCTACTTTCGTCAAATATTCTGCTTTTTTATCAGTGGGTTGATATCCTTCTAGGAAGTCTTCATACTTTTGGGATCGGGCATTCGCCTGATAACCCACCATATCTTTGACTAACATTTTTTCGTGTTTTAGTCTCTTTTCTTCGCAGGTGTCATTCCTCCACAGCCAAAGAGGAGAATCTTCCAACGTCTGATTTTGGTGTGCATAACTTTATCAGGTACTTCTAGCCTTGACCATTTCTTTCAGTTTCTTATTTCTTCTTTGAATATAGAAAGCAATTTTGAATAGAAACATTCTGGCATGCCCGGTGGGACCCTAGGTCCTCCTTGGGTTCTTTCTTTCTTTCGTTCATTTAGGTGCATTAGGTTTCTTCCTTTTCGCCTCCTTTCGTCTCTTCTTAAACGACATCATAAGCAGGACTAAAACGAACATTTCTTTCTTTCTTGCACTTTTAGACTAGCTAAAAACTCATATTCTTCGACTCTTTCTCCATTCGTCTTCATACAAACAAACATTTTGACTTGGGCATTAAAACACTTTGCATTCATTTCTGTTTGCCTGCATCTCTTAGACCACACATAGTAATTAAACTGCATATTGAATTAATCTAGATCACTTGATGTTACACGACCAAACCACCTGCACAAAATAAACATTTTAACTTACCTGAGACAAGGCCCGACTGGGATTTCATCCCCCAGCGGATACCTTACCCGTCCTGGCAATCTCACTTGGATTTCATCACCAAGGGGAAAGCCCAGTCCATTCTCTGGCGGAGGATAATCTCTAGTGGAAGTATATTTTGGCTAAGTGAAACCAGCTAACCACTGGAATCGTGAAGTGCGGGGAGCTTGCTCCTTAGCACCAAGCCTGTACGGAAGCTAACATAGATTTCTTGAGCACCATAACAAAACCTGAAACCTTCCATAGACTGCTTCTTCTAGGACCCGACTCACAAAGCCAATCTTCCTCTACACACATTCTAAGGCATAAGCCACTATAATCCTAATATTTACTTCTAGGGTTTTAAGATCTGCTTGTGTCTTCATCTTTTTGGTTCTTATCTACTTGTTTGAGTTTGTGAGGACGTTCTTCCTTGCCTTGAATGGTTCTAACTCGTAGCCAAGCCAAGGCTCTAGTCGATCACGCGAGGCATCATCCTCTTCCATCTACCCCGCCTACAACCAACCCTATAATGGAGTTCAACTCAGAAACTGAAAGAACTCCTACCAGACCATCTCCGACCCAAACGCCTATTATCCCAGAAGGGGACCAAGATTTCGCACGATTCTTGGACCTTAATACCGCAGCCTTGCAATACTATCTCGCGAATAGCCGAACACGAGACTCCTCGGGCAATCCAATCTATGGAATGCCGACTTCTCTCCTCGAGACTGCGGTCGTATCAACAACGTTCGTAGTCCAACCCTTAGACACCCAGGTTGTTGCCTCAACCAATGACCAACCTTTTACCAACCATCCAAGTGTGGCCTCTCCTTCCATCGTTGGGCCCACTTTCACCGGGGTTTCAGCCCCCAATCAATCTCAGTCCACTCAACCACTTTCTACCCCCTTTCAAAACCTGGTCGTCTCTATTCCGCACACCCTTACTCCTATCAACACTAGGGTGGCTACCTATCCATTGGCCCATGTTACCTCTAGCCAACCTCCCATGATAACATCAAACCTAGCCATGCCTTCCATCCAATCATCCTTAGTCACTTCTTCTGTCCCTACAACTAGTCATCTGTACGTTGCGCCCTTATTGGTACAACTGACTACGTCGTATTCCTCTTCCAGCCTCTTTCAAGCACCTTACAATTTAGGAGGCGTTCCATCCACCAATCCGTCAGTAGATATTATCAAGATGCTGATGGATAAAATGTCCAACCTAGAGACCTCCGTTACCGGCTCGCGCAACACTCTCTCGTACGAACAAATCTGCAACGAGCCCATCCATCCTTCTGTCCCCATCAGACCATATCCCAGCCAGTGGGAACTTCCTAAGTTTTCTCATTTCCAGAGCAAAGAAGACCCACAAAAACATTTACGGGCATTCAGACACGCCTGTTACCTTATCACCCACGATGATGCATTGCTCTTACGCACGTTTCCCATGTCTCTCTCAGGTGCTGCACTTGACTGGTACAGCTCTCTCCCTAGCCATTCCATCTTCACGTTCACTCAGTTGGCCCAGCTCTTCCTTGATCATTTCTCCATCAATATCACCAAGAAGGTCTCCATCACAGACCTCTATTCTATCCGCCAGTTCGAGGATGAATCCATTGCTGATTTCGTCACTCGGTGGAGGGGCCTTATCAATCAACTTTCATTTTCCTTACCCCAGCCTGAGCTTATTGAACTTTTCTCTCAAGCCTGTGCTAAACATATTTCTTCTACCTTGAGGGTTCAAACCTTCCGCACTTTTGATGAAGCCTTCACGATGGCTCGTAAACTTGAGTTACGTGCCGTTGAGGAGAATAAAGTCAAGTTGCGGAGTAAGAATCTCAACTCCAAAACCAATGACCCCTCTTCTAAGCCTTCCTCGTCCAATCCTAAATCTAAAGCTTCAGCAAATGCTATGGTTATTAGATCTTCTTCTTCTTCACCTTCAACTAATCAATCTAAACCATCCACATCTATGAGCGCCACTCATCAATTTCAGCAGAGATACATACAGCGACAGTTTACTCCACTTGGAGAATCATACGCGTCTGTGCTGGAAAAACTCGTCAAACAAGGGGCCATCAATCTCCCTCAGATCCGACCTCCACCACAATTTGATCCCTCACGCGCCATCCCTGCGTGGTATAGGGAAAATGACTTCTATAACTACCACCGTGTTAAAGGTCATGACACGGGCAACTGTAAAACCCTTAAAAACAAAATCCAAGACATGTTGGAAAAGGGTGACCTCATCCTCGACAATCCTAATGCCCCTCCTAATCAGGGTATCGATATTTTCAAACAACCGTTCCCTAATCATCCACCAACCCAAAACAACGTCCAGACCTTGACTGACAATACCCATGAACATAATATTCGAACAGTCAATACGGTCTCGCCCCTCATTTCTAACCAACCCCAAGAGGTGAGTTCATCCATCAGTCCATCACATGTGGACGAACCTCTTTCACCGGCTAGTTCTCCCTCAACTTCTCTCATTTTGGAGGATGCCTCGACCTTACCAGCACCGCCAATTTCACCATCTTCCTTCTTGCTGCCCATGGAGGACCCAACCTTTCCTATTCCTCGACCACAAGTGGAGGGCACTATCATCCCTGCCCTTTACCTGCTTGAGGAGCTTCATTCTCCAGTTTCTTCTCCACCCAGGGAAGAACCTATCTCTCCTTCATCTCCAACCAAACATGAACCTATCACGACTTCACCATGCTTTGGGCCCGAGACTACTACACCCGTCTCACCTTCAGTCCCACAACCATCGACATCTTCTCAAGAGCCCAAACTTCATCCCGCATCTTCTCAGCCATTTTCCCGACTAGTGGAGAGACTCGAACTTCTCCCTTCTAGGAAAGTGGAACATCAGGGATTATGGGACCGTCTCACAGCTCTTTAACAAACCCAGGCCCTCTCATCTCATGCTGCTAATCCTCCCATGGCAGAAACTCCTAAGACTATTAACAAAAATCAGATTTCTGCCTCTAGACCATCTACATCTCCATCAACCTCATCAAAATCAAAACCCTCATCTACTCCGCCTAAATCTATCAAATCGCTTGGCGTTCGCCCCATCTCCAACCTCACTCATCCACAAGTGAAGGTGGACTTAAACCAAACTTCAACTAATAGTAGTCTTCAACCTAAATCACAAAAGACTGCCAAACCGCAGAGGCGAACACCTCCTCTTCCGTCACCATTGCCCTCCATTTTGGGCCCGCATCCTTCAACCCTAACCAGAGTCCTTCCCACTCCAACCTTTAATCAAAACCGATTGCCTCCTTTGCTTCCTTTACCGACCACTAGCCTACCCTCTCCCAAAAGGGCGATACCTCTCATGAAGAGTGTACCATCTCACCCTGTCATCGCACCATCAACCCAGAAGGTGGTACGAAAACCCCCTCCAACTTTGCCCAAGCAAAAGTCACCGACATCGCATACATCGATGAGCACGGACCCTTTTGTGGGCTCATACTCTTTGATCTTGCAATGACTTTTGCAAACTTCTAGCATAACTCTTCCACCCATCAAGCCCTTTCAACCTCTCAGGTCTAAACCCTCCTGGTTCGATGACACAAAGATTTGTTTATATCATCATACACCAGGACACGACACTGAGGCTTGCTGTGCCCTCAAGGCTGTCATTCACCGTTATCTGGAGAAAGACACTCTTCTCTTTGAGGACACTTTCGACCACCCCCCGACTCCTTCTCATAACCCTTCTACCTCTTCAAACTCATCTACATCTCATCAACCGATTACAACCCCTTCATCATCTTCACCTCCCATCTTTGAAATCAATGCCATTCACATCACTACTAGGTCACAAAAGGACAAGGCGAAAGAAAAAGTCGCCATTCCTTGGACCTACCCTTTTGTTAATCCACCTCAACCACCTAAACCTAAGATTTCTATCCTTGGCGCGCCTCAACCCTCCTCTTCTTCTTCTTCTTCCGGACCAATCCACGACTCCATGTTGAAACAGCTTCACCAGACGCCTGTGAAGATGTCCCTCTATGATCTCATCCAAACCTCACCCCAACATTGTCAGGCCCTCATCCAAGCCCTACAGGCAGCAGAGGTCCAACCCGAGGACCCCCAACCACTTGCTACCCTTGTCCACTCCTTAGCCCCTATCGCCTCCATTACATTCAGCAATTCTGAGATTCCCACATCCAACACGGAAGATCAGGATGCCACCCTCTTCATCACTACCTATATCGATCAGACACGCATTAAACGCGTTATGATTGACGGAGGTGCTAGCATCAACATCATCTCCACCCATGCCTTTGATCAGTTGGCTCTTCCCAAGAATTGCGTCTCCAAAACTGATGCGATCTTGCGTTCTTTTAATGACACTACTGCCATGACCATTGGCACAGTCATCCTTCATATTCGCGTTGGTCCATGCACAGTCCCGAAGCTCTTCTACATCATCGAAGGAGAGTTCCAATACAACATCTTGCTGGGCCGACCCTGGATCCACGCCATGTCCTGTGTCCCCTCCACCCTGCATCGTTGTGTGAAATTTGAGCATGACGGACAAGTCCACACCATTCCTATTGACCCTTCGCCCTTTAAAACATGCAACACCACCTACCATCCAAATGATGTCCTCATTCCTATCAAGCCGTTAACCCCGGCACTGCCTCCATCTGCGGAAGCTTCGACCAGTTCGCAACAGGCAGTCGCCCTTACACCTCCCCTTCAAGTGACGACCATAGACCCCATGGAAGACGTCTTCCA
The DNA here is from genome assembly GCA_037957365.1 of Torreya grandis. NCBI lineage: Eukaryota > Viridiplantae > Streptophyta > Pinopsida > Cupressales > Taxaceae > Torreya > Torreya grandis. The sequence goes on along the minus strand of JARHVA010004924.1, from coordinate 929,754 downwards.
AAAACTTTCATTGGGAGAGTATCACTTGCTGGCTTTAGACATGTTCCAAACTCCACAAGAGTATGGACGCCTTCATCACAGCCCCAGCTACGACCATCGGATAGGGATGATCATACCTTATGGTCCCCCTCACCTTCGCACTAACCTCGTCTATGGGGGGCTTAATCAAGCTCCTCTTGACGGTAATCCTCTTTCTTCACCTCAACCTTTCACATCAGATTTCTCGTTTCTTGGCAACCCCGCCTTTGCACACACTTACCTTTACAGGTGTGCATGGAAGGGTTTTGGTTTCGGACGCTATGAGCAGGGCTCCCATCAGCCTATCCAACCGCTCAATGATGACGACGCCAAGAAATGGTATGGTCTGGGATATCACGACCCCACTCAAGACCCTGTAGACCTTTATCCTGAACCAATCCTTGACCAATCTCCTCCACACTCGCCTATTTTGCCACCTTCACCTACGGAGTCAGTGGTTTCCATTCCTCCTAGTTTTTTTTTTCCATAAACACCATCCGCCTAGACCCCTTGACTTATCAGCTCAATGGGGTATCCAAATCTCTCCCTCTCATTCTTCCTAGCATGATCGAAGATGAGTCGGCAACCATCCACACTGTTCACTGTGTTGACGATGACGCCATTCTTTCCTACATGGGCGCTGACGATTCTTTTATCCAGCGCTCCCTCCCTTCTGAGACCTAGGTTATGTTAAATGAATCAACCATTGACATCAACCTTCCTTCTTCTAATGTTCCTCATGTCTTAAAGATTAGCCAATCTTTAGACGCTCAGGAGCAGCTTGACTATACCCATTTCCTCTCCGACCATAGCAAGGTAGGCCAATAATAGCCCAGACGAAGGATGCGCTTGGCAACTGAATTCCCACTGAAATGTCTGCCACAAATCCCATCGTGGACTTGTTGAATGGCTTGAGATGCTTCAGTGGAGGTGAGACAGCGAAGAAGGAGGCCGTCGAAGCCTCGCTTATATCGAAGACCCCCTAGCATGGTATAGCGAGCAGTACGCTTGATAAAAGCTCATTGTGCATTACTAGAGAGGTTGGGAGGAATGATAGAGAGAGATAAGAAGTCCACAAGTTGCTTATACCAAGCATCTTGTGGGCTTGGGTCTATAGTGTTGACATGATGAATGTGAGGAGAGATATATGAAGGTAACGGCACACGACGCACCGTGACAAAAAGTCTGGATGCAGATGAGGAAGATGGGATATGGGAAGCGAGAGAAGCCATAGTGTCAGCAAACTTATTCGTGGATCGAGGAACAGTCTGCAAGAGGAAATGGTCGAAAGATGCAAGGAGAATGTCAGCACGATTTTTGTACCTTTGCAAAATGTCATTTTTACAGAGGTATGAACTATTGACCTGATTGACGACGAGCTGCGAGTCGCCAAAGATGTTGATGGACTTGATGCTGAGAGAGAGGGCGGTCTGAAGTCCCAAAATTAAGGCCTCGTATTCGGCCATATTATTGGTACAATCAAAGTTGAGCTTAAAAGACAGAGGCATGGGCTCTCCTTCGAATGGAATGAGAATAACCCCAGCACCCCCACCTAGTTGGCATTTGGAACCGTTAAAGAACATAGTCATCTGATAGGTGGTGTCATCGGAGGAAAGCATAGCGATAGACTCATCAGGGAATTCACACTGCGAAGGTTGATTGTCAGGAAGAGGGGCATCTGCTAGTTGATCAGCAATGGTTTGCCCCTTGATAGATTTCTGCTGGATGAATTCGAGATCAAACTCAGCAAGCAGCATGAGCTACCGAGCCATACATTGATTCTGATATGGCTTGGAGTGCATATACTTGAGAGGGTCGGTGTGGGTGATGACAAAGGTTTTGTGACTAAGAAGATAGTGGCGAAGCTTAGTAGCAGCAAAGACTAACGCCAAACAGAGTTTCTCGATATGGGTATATCGAGTTTCATAGTCGACCAGTGTTCGGCTGATGTAATAAATGACTTGCTCACGGTGATGCTCGTCTCGGTGCGCGATCATGGCACCTAACGAATGGTGAGTGGCTGAGATATAAAGGTAGAAGGGTTGGTGATCTTTAGGTGGAATGAGAACTGGTGGAGAGACCAGATAGCGTTTTAAGGCTTCAAAAGCCTCTTGACAGTCCTTATCCCATGTAAAAATGACGTCCTTCTTAAGGAGATGATGAAAAGGTTGGCAGTGGTCTGAAAGCTATGAGATGAAGCGACGAATGGACTGGAGCTTGCCTTGCAAAATGCGAAGCTGCTTGAGATTGGTCGGGGGAGGCATTTCGAGAATAACGCGAATCTTGGCGGGATCTATCTCGATGCCACGAAAGGAAACAATGAAGCCGAGAAGCTTGCCAGAGAGGACCCCAAAAACACATTTCTTGGGGTTAAGACGGACATGGTACTGAAGAAGACGAGAAAAGATGATGTTGAGAATGGTCAGATGGTCACGGTGAGACTTGGATTTGCCGAGAAGGTCATCCACATAGTCCTCCATTATTTTGTGAAGGAGGTCATGGAAAATGTAGGTCATGGCACGCTGATAAGTGGCGCCTGCATTCTTCAAGCCGAAAGGCATGACTCGATAGCAAAAAGTCCCCCATGGGGTGATGAAAGTAGTCTTGTGCTAATCTTCTGGAGCGATCAGGATTTGATTGTATCCTGAAAACCCATCCATAAGAGATAGCATCTCATGGCCGGCCGTAAGATCAACAAGCTGGTCGATGTTAGGAAGAGGAAAGTTGTCTTTGGGACAGGCTAGGTTGAGGTCGCGATAGTCCGTGCAGATCCGAATCCCCCCAGTTGCCTTGGTGACTGGGACGATGTTAGAGACCCACTGTGGATAGTCGATGGGCTAGATGAAGGAGACAGAAAGGAGGCGCTGAAGCTCCTCTTTAACAAGGAGGGCAACGCGAGGATGCATCTTTCAAAGCTTTTGCCTGACAGGCTTAGCCTCTGGTTTGGTGACAATGTTATGGGTAACGATGGTGGGATCGATGCCAAGCATATCTGTCATGTCCCCTTTTTCATGGACATTGACAGATTTGATGATTGGCCTATTATACGACCTTCGTAGGCTAATATGATGGATAGAGGGTCATAATGGAGCTTGGCTTGACTTTGATTCACAGAATTTCTACATTTGGTTTTCATTCAGGGTCTTTCAGACATGTTTGATTGATGCTCCTATTATTTAGGGATATTTGACATGCAGCGGAGCACCTTTATTTTGGTATGGTCATATGTGGAATCACTCCCTGAGTCCCCTGCTTCGATCGGTTTGAGGATCCGACGTATATTGAGGGAGATATTAATATTTGATTGATTTAATCAAATATTAATTATTTGGTCTCATTAATAATTAATTATTAATTATTAATTATTTGCTCTAATTCTAAATTAGAAACCCTAATGCTAATTTAAGAAAACCCTAATTAGGGCAAGCATATCTTTTGAGGGTATAAGGGTTTCACATGGAGACCATTATTGATTATGCATAGATTATTGATTATTGATTTGAAGAAATTCTTCTGTGAAGACTGAGCCAAGGGTTCCAGGATTCCATTGCAGTGGAGAACGTTCCCTCTTCATTGTGTGTGATTTAGAGGCTGTGAGATATCAGCTGATTTATTGCCAAATTGAGAGATAGCTTCATCCAGAAGTTATCACAGAGATACAGGTCTGAGAGATAGCTTCATCCAGAAGTTATCACAGAATTCCAGGGTTGAGAGATAACTTCACACAGAAGTTTATCACAGAGCTTTCCAGGTATTTTCTTTATTTAGTTTTGATCTAATAAGCTATACAGAGATAGATCTTGTGTTAGAATCTATGTTCGTGAGATCAGGCTGTTCAGCTATCAGGGGTTAAAAAGAGACAGGTTGGCGGCCGTACCAAGTCCGTACAGGTCCGTACAGAGCGCATCAGGCACCAACCTCGGCAGAGAAAGGGCTACAGTAACTGACATCGGTCGACTAAAGACCGACGTCGGCAGAAAGCCGACCGACAGTAACCGACGTCGGCGATATATCGACCGACGACGGCGTCTGTGTGTCGACACAGAAAGGCCGAGACACTTCCAGATCCAGTTTTCATTTCCAGATTGGCAAAAGCCAGGGTTTTAAGACCAGGATTTTAATATTCTTATTTTGTATAATAGAGACTCAATTGTGTAATCGTCCAGAAGAACAAGTAATGAGATTTTTATTGGCTATTGAGAGATTATACTGTGATTTGTGTATGCTTATTTTGAATCTATTCTGCAAGTTTGTATCTATGGTATCAGAGCTTTGGTCTTTGGTATCAGAGTTTTGTGTCTTTCATATATCCCTATTTGGAGGGGATATTACAGTGGTATCAGAGCTAAATTCCTGCCATCCTGTTGGGCACATCAGAGCTAATGTCTTGCCATCCTGTTGGGTAGCTTGGGTAAAGTATCATGATGACTTCATATACTCAGAGTCGATGGGACTATGATATGAAGAAGTTGAAACTAAGTTTGAAGAGGTTGAATGAATCTCTTTCATATCCTACATCCAAAAACAAACCCGCACGGTATATGACAGCGAATGAGGAGTGGGAGTTAGTACCACCTCGAATTCAGAAGTTGTTGCCTTTTGATCGCTTTGTTAAGCATAGGAGAGAGCACTACAGATCACTTCGACGAGAGAGTAGCATGTCCCATGATTATTATGATTATGAGATAGGAGATAGTGAAGATGAGGATGAGTTTGATGCTTGCACTCAGAGTGTACAGGGGTGCTCAGATGTTAGTGCACTGAGGGTTGATGATCTCTCAACTATGGCAGAGATTGTAGTAGAGTCCCAGGATCCTATTATTGCAGATGATACTCAGGAGAATGCAGTGGACAGTTTTGAGGACTTAGTTTCACCGATTGTTTCTTTCTGTATGGAAGAGTTAGACAGTGATGCTATAGTTGTTGATACTCCATCTGTTGATATGAGCTTTGACGTTGATCATTTGTATATTGAGGTGGTTGGTGATGAGTACATTCCTGCAGTTGTTGCTGAGCAGCATATTGCTGAGGCTGATACACATATACAGGATTTGGATCTTGCTGATTCTGATGAGTTTGAGATACCAGTGGAGTCATGTCTCCAGATTGATTATTCTCACACAGATGACAGTGTGGTACAGTTGGTTGTGCCTCCTTTACAGAGAGATCAGTTGGAGTGTGTGGGGGAGTATGTTGATGCTTCCACATATAATTTCTACTGCACTGAACCATTCATGGAGTATTTGCTGGATAGTGCAGGTGTTCATCTGGACTCACATAAGATGACAGAAGGTGTTCTTGTCCGAGGTTCTAGTGCTATTAGCAGATGGGGTGAGGAGATTTTACGAACCCTTTCTACTATGTTACCTTACAGGGATGTTGAGGTGATGTTTGTTGAGCCGAGATTGGAGCCATCCATTGAGTCCCAGTTTGGCAATCATGTGCCAGTAGCAGAGTTTGGGGGTTCTTACCAGCATCATATGGTGAGGTATGCTCCTTATTTTTCTTTGCATCTAGAGATTAGTTTTGGTGTCAGTGATTCAGATACCAATAATTGTCATATCCACGAGCCAGTTGGATGTGAGTATCAGTTAGATAGGGACTTGAATTTTGACAGAGTTGATATTTTAGTTGGCTTGAGTCCCTCAGAGTGGTTCCTTCTACCGGCATCTACAGTTGGTCTTCAGATAGTTGATTGGGTGTCGAGTGCAGTTTTTCAGTTGCTAATTTTGATACTGTTGATGCTGTTGATGTTGATGATTTATTCACATGGGTTAATTGGTGACATGATGGATGCTACACAATTTTTTCCTTGGGATCCAGGTGGATCGAGTAGTTCATTGTTCCGAGATTGCTTGGGGACAAGCAATTTTCGGAGGGGCGGATTGTCATGTCCCCTTTTTCATGGACATTGACAGATTTGATGATTGGCCTATTATACGACCTTCGTAGGCTAATATGATGGATAGAGGGTCATAATGGAGCTTGGATTGACTTTGATTCACAGAATTTCTACATTTGGTTTTCATTCAGGGTCTTTCAGACATGTTTGATTGATGCTCCTATTATTTAGGGATATTTGACATGCAGCGGAGCACCTTTATTTTGGTATGGTCATATGTGGAATCACTCCCTGAGTCCCCTACTTCGATCGGTTTGAGGATCCGACGTATATTGAGGGAGATATTAATATTTGATTGATTTAATCAAATATTAATTATTTGGTCTCATTAATAATTAATTATTAATTATTAATTATTTGCTCTAATTCTAAATTAGAAACCCTAATGCTAATTTAAGAAAACCCTAATTAGGGCAAGCATATCTTTTGAGGGTATAAGGGTTTCACATGGAGGCCATTATTGATTATGCATAGATTATTGATTATTGATTTGAAGAAATTCTTCTGTGAAGACTGAGCCAAGGGTTCCAGGATTCCATTGCAGTGGAGAACGTTCCCTCTTCATTGTGTGTGATTTAGAGGCTGTGAGATATCAGCTGATTTATTGCCAAATTGAGAGATAGCTTCATCCAGAAGTTATCACAGAGATACAGGTCTGAGAGATAGCTTCATCCAGAAGTTATCACAGAATTCCAGGGTTGAGAGATAACTTCACACAGAAGTTTATCACAGAGCTTTCCAGGTATTTTCTTTATTTAGTTTTGATCTAATAAGCTATACAGAGATAGATCTTGTGTTAGAATCTATGTTCGTGAGATCAGGCTGTTCAGCTATCAGGGGTTAAAAAGAGACAGGTTGGCGGCCGTACCAAGTCCGTACAGGTCCGTACAGAGCGCATCAGGCACCAACCTCGGCAGAGAAAGGGCTACAGTAACTAACATCGGTCGACTAAAGACCGACGTCGGCAGAAAGCCGACCGACAGTAACCGACGTCGGCGATATATCGACCGACGACGGCGTCTGTGTGTCGACACAGAAAGGCCGAGACACTTCCAGATCCAGTTTTCATTTCCAGATTGGCAAAAGCCAGGGTTTTAAGACCAGGATTTTAATATTCTTATTTTGTATAACAGAGACTCAATTGTGTAATCGTCCAGAAGAACAAGTAATGAGATTTTTATTGGCTATTGAGAGATTATACTATGATTTGTGTATGCTTATTTTGAATCTATTCTGCAAGTTTGTATCTATGGTATCAGAGCTTTGGTCTTTGGTATCAGAGTTTTGTGTCTTTCATATATCCCTATTTGGAGGGGATATTACAATATCACTGTAAGTCCAGGCAAAGACCTTGCTATGGTCGGAGAGAAACTGGGTATAGTCAAGCTGCTCTTGAGCGTCTAAAGATTGGCCAATCTTTAAGACATGAGGAACATCAGAAGAAGGAAGGTTGATGTCAATGGTTGATTCATTTAACATAACCTGGGTCTCAGAAGGGAGGGAGTGCTGGATGAAAGAATTGTCAGTGCCCATGTAAGAAAGAATGGCATCATCGTCAACGCAATGAACAGTGTGAATGGTTGCCGACTCATCTTCGATCATGCTGGGAAGAATGAGAGGGAGAGATTTGGATACCCCATTGAGCTGATAAGTCAAGGGGTTCAGGCGAATGGTGTTTATGGAAAAAAAAAAAAAACTAGGAGGAATGGAAACCACTGACTCCATAGGTGAAGGTGGCAAAACAGGTGAGTGTGGAGGTGATTGGTCAATGATTGGTTCAGGACAAAGGTCTAAAGGGTCTTGAGTGGGGCCGTGATATCCCAGACCATGTCGTTTCTTGGCGTCATCATCATTGAGCGGTTGGATAGGCTGATGGGAGCCCTGCTCATAGCATCCGAAACCAAAACCCTTCCATGCACACCTGTAAAGGTAAGTGTGTGCAAAAGCGGGGTTGCCAAGAAATGAGAAGTCTGATGTGAAAGGTTGAGGTGAAGAAAGAGGATTACCGTCAATAGGAGCTTGATTAAGCCCCCCATAGACGAGGTTGGTGCGAAGGTGAGGGGGACCATAAGGTATGATCATCCCTATTCGATGGTCGTAGCTGGGGCTGTGATGAAGGCATCCATACTCTTGTGGAGTTTGGAACATGTCTAAAGCCAGCAAGTGATACTCTCCCAATGAAAGTCTTTGGAAGACGTCTTCCATGGGGTCTATGGTCGTCACTTGAAGGGGAGGTGTAAGGGCGACTGCCTGTTGCGAATTGGTCGAAGCTTCCGCAGATGGAGGTGGTGCCGAGGTTGATGGCTTGATAGGAATGAGGACATCGTTTGGACGGTAGGTGGTATTGCATGTTTTGAAAGGCGAAGGGTCAGCGGGAATGGTGTGGACTTGTTTGTCATGCTCAAACTTCACACAACGGTGCAGGGTGGAGGGGACACAGGACATGGCACGGATCTAGGGTCGACCCAACAAGATGTTGTATTGGAACTCTCCTTCGATGATGTAGAAGAGCTCTGGGACTGTGCGTGGACCAACGCAGATATGAAGGATGACTGTGCCAATGGTCGTGGCAGTAGTGTCATTGAAAGAGCGTAAGATCGCGTCAGTTTTAGAGACGCAATTCTTGGGAAGAGCCAACTGATCAAAGGCATGCATGGAGATGATATTGATGCTAGCACCTCCATCAATCATAATGCGTTTAATGCGTGTTCGATCGATGTAGGTAGTGATGAAGAGGGCGACGTCCTAATCTTCTGTGTTGGATGTGGGAATCTCAGAATCGCTGAATGTTATGGAGGCAACAGGGGCTAAGGAGTGGACAAGGGCAGCAAGTGGTTGGGGGTCCTCAGGTTGGACCTCCGCTGCCTGTAGGGCTTGGATGAGGGCCTGACGATGTTGGGGTGAGGTTTGGATGAGATCGTAGAGGGACATCTTCACAGGCGTCTGGTGAAGCTGTTTCAACATGGAGTCGTGGATTGGTCCGAAAGAAGAAGAAGAGGAGGGTTGAGGCGTGCCAAGGATAGAAATCTTAGGCTTAGGCGGTTGAGGTGGATTGATAAAAGGGTAAGTCCAAGGAATGGCGGCTTTTTCTTTTGCCTTGTCCTTCTGTGACCTAGTGGTGATGTGAATGGCATTGATTTCAAAGATGGGAGGTGAAGATGATGAAAGGGTTGTAACTGGTTGATGAGATGTGGATGGATTTGAAGAGGTAGAAGGTTTATGAGAAGGAGTCGGGGGGCGGTCGAAAGTGTCCTCAAAGAGAAGAGTGTCTTTCTCCAGATAACGATGAATGACAGCCTTGAGGGCACAGCAAGTCTCGGTGTCATGTCCTGGTGTACGATGATATAAACAAATCTTCGTGTCGTCGAACCAAGAGGGTTTAGACCCGAGAGGTTGAAAGGGCTTGATGGGTGGAAGAGTTATGCTAGAAGTTTGCAAAAGTCATTGCAAGATCAAAGAGTATGAGCCCACTAAAGGGTCAATGCTCATCGATGTATGCAATGTCGGTGACTTTTGCTTGGGTGAAACGGGAGGGGGTTTTCGTACCACCTTCTGGGTTGATGGTGCGATGACAGACTGAGACGGTACACTCTTCATGAGAGGTATCACCCTTTTGGGAGATGGTAAGCTAGTGGTTGGCAAAGGAAGCAAAGGAGGCAATCGGTTTTGGTTAGAGGTTGGAGCGGGAAGGACTCTAGTTAGGGTTGAAGGATGCGGGGCCAAAATGGAGGGCAATGGTGACGGAAGAGGAGGCGTTCGCCTCTGTGGTTTGGCAGTCTTTTGTGATTTAGGTTGAAGATTACTATTAGTTGAAGTTTGGGTTAAGTCCACCTTCACTTGTGGATGAGTGAGGTTGGAGACGGGGTGAACGCCAAGTGATTTGATAGGTTTAGGCAGAGTAGATGAGGGTTTTGGTTTTGATGAGGTTGATGGAGATGTAGATGGTCTAGTGGCAGAAATCTGATTTTTGTTGATAGTCTTAGGAGGTTCTGCCATGGGAGGATTAGTAGCATGAGATGAGAGGGCCCAGGCTTGTTGAAGAGCTGTGAGACGGTCCCACAATCCCTGATGTTCCACTTTCCTAGAAGGGAGAAGTTCGAGTTTCTCCACTAGCCGGGAAAATGGTTGAGAAGATGCGGGATGAAGTTTAGGCTCTTGAGAAGATGCCGATGGTTGTGGGATTGAAGGTAAGACGGGTGTAGTAGTCTCGGGTCCGAAGCATGGTGAAGTCGTAACAGGTTCATGTTTGGTTGGAGATGAAGGAGAGATAGGTTCTTCCCTGGGTGGAGAAGAAACTGGAGAATGAAGCTCCTCAAGCGGGTAAAGAGCAGGGATGATAGTGCCCTCCACTTGTGGTCGAGGAGTAGGAAAGGTTGGGTCCTCCATGGGCAGCAAGAAGGAAGATGGTGAAACTGGCGGTGCTGGTAAGGTCGAGGCGTCCTCCAAAATGAGAGAAGTTGAGGGAGAACTAGCCAGAGAAAGAGGTTCGTCCACATGTGATGGACTAATGGATGAACTCACCTCTTGGGGTTGGTTAGAAATGAGGGGCGAGACCGTATTGACTGTTCGAATATTATGTTCATGGATATTGTTTTGGGTTGGTGGATGATTAGGGAATGGTTGTTTGAAGATATCGATACCCTGATTAGGAGGGGCGTTAGGATTGTCGAGGATGAGGTCACCCTTTTCCAACATGTCTTGGACTATGTTTTTAAGGGTTTTACAGTTGCCCGTGTCATGACCTTTAACACGGTGGTAGTTACAGAAGTCATTTTCCCTATACCACGCAGGGATGGCGCGTAAGGGATCAAATTGTGGTGGAGGTCGGATCTGAGGGAGATTGATGGCCCCTTGTTTGATGAGTTTTTCCAGCACAGACGCGTATGATTCTCCAAGTGGAGTAAACTGTCGCTGTATGTATCTCTGCTGAAATTGATGAGTGGCGCTCATAGACGTGGATGGTTCAGGTTGATTAGTTGAAGGCGAAGAAGAAGAAGATCTAACAACCATAGCATTTGCTGAAGCTTTAGATTTAGGATTGGACGAGGAGGGCTTAGAAGTAGGGTCATTGGTTTTGGAGTTGGGATTCTTACTCCGCAACTTGACTTTATTCTCCTCAACGGCACGTAACTCAAGTTTACGAGCCATTGTGAAGGCTTCGTCAAAAGTGCGGAAGGTTTGAACCCTCAAGGTAGAAGAAATATGTTTAGCGCAGGCTTGAGAGAAAATTTCAATAAGCTCAACCTGAGGTAAGGAAAATGAAAGTTGATTGATAAGGCCCCTCCACCGAGCGACGAAATCAGCAATGGATTCATCCTCGAATTGGCGGATAGAATAGAGGTCTGTGATGGAGACTTTCTTGGTGATATTGATGGAGAAATGATCGAGGAAGAGCTGGGCCAGCTGAGTGAACGTGAAGATGGAATGGCTGGGAAGAGAGCTGTACCAATCAAGTGCAGCACCCGAGAGAGACATGGGAAACGTGCGTAAGAGTAACGCATCATCGTGGGCGATAAGGTAACAGGCGTGTCTGAATCCCTGTAAATGTTGTTGTGGGTCTTCCTTGCTCTGGAAACGAGAAAACTTAGGAAGTTCCCACTGGCTGGGATATGGTCTGATAGGGATAGAAGGATGGATGGGCTCGTTACAGATTTGTTCGTACGAGAGAGTATTGTGCGAGCCGGTAACGGAGGTCTCTAGATTGGACATTTTATCCATCAGCATCTTGATAATATCTACTGACGGATTGGCGGGTGGAGCGCCTCCTAGATTGTAAGGCGCTTGAAAGAGGCTGGAAGAGGTATACGACGTAGTCGGTTGTACCAATAAGGGTGCAACGTACGGATGACTAGTCGTAGGGACAGAAGAAGTGACTAAGGATGCTTGGATAGAAGACATGGCTAGGTTTGATGTGTTCATGGGAGGTTGACTAGAGGTAACATGGACCAATGGATGGGTAGCCACCCTAGTGTTGATAGGAGTAAGGGTAGGCGGAATGGAGACGACCAAGTTTTGAAACGGGGTAGAAAGTGGTTGAGTGGGTTGAGATTGATTGGGGGCCGAAACCCCGGTGAAAGTGGATCCAACAATGGAAGGAGAAGCCACACTTGGATGGTTGGTAAGAAGTTGGTCATTGTTTGAGGTAACAGCCTGGGTATCTAAGGGTTGGACTACGGATGCCGTTGATACGGCTACAGTTTCGAGGAGAGAAGTCAGCATTCCATAGATTGGATCACCCGAGGAGTCTCGCGTTCGGCTATTCACGAGATAGTATTGCAAGGCTGCGGTATTGAGGTCCAAGAATCATGCGAAATCTTGGTCCCCTTCTGGGATAATAGGCGTTTGGGTCAGAGATGGTCTGGTAGGAGTTCTTTCAGTTTTCGAGTTGAACTCCATTATAGGGTTGGTTGTAGGCGGGGTAGACGGAAGAGGATGATGCCTCGCGTGATCGACTAGAGCCTTGGCTTGGCTACGAGTCAGAACCATTCAAGGCAAGGAAGAACGTCCTCACAAGCTCAAACAAGCAGATAAGAACCAAAAAGATGAAGACACAAGCAGATCCTAAAACCCTAAAAGTAAATTATTAGGATTATAGTGGCTTATGCCTTAGAATGTGTGTTTGGGGAGGTTGGCTTTGTGAGTCGGGTCTTAGAAGAAGCAGTCTATGGAAGGTTTCGGGTTTTGTTATGGTGCTCAAGAAGTCTGTGTTAGGGTCTGGTACGTGGCCTGGTGCTAAGGAGCAAGCTCCCCTCACTTCACGATTCCAGTGGTTAGCTGGTTTCGCTTAGCCAAGATATACCTCGCCTAGAGATTATACTCCGCCAGAGAACGGAGTGGGCTTCCCCCTTGGTGATGAAATCCAAGTAGGGTCACCGGGACGGGTAAGGTATCTGCTGGGGGATGAAATCCCAGTCGGGCCTTGTCTCAGGTAAGTTAAAATGTTTATTTTGTGCAGGTGGTTTGGTCGTGTAACATCAAGTGATCTAGATTAATTCAATATGCGGTTTAATTACTATGTGTGGTCTAAGAAATGCAGGCAAACAGAAATGAATGCAGAATGTTTTAATGTCCAAGTCGAAATGTTTGTTCGTATGAAGACGAATGGAGAAAGAGTTGAAGAATATGAGTTTTAGCTAGTCTAGAAAGTGCAAGAAAGAAAGAAATGTTCGTTTTAGTTTTGCTTATGATGTCGTTTAAGAAGAGACAAAAGGAGGCGAAAAGGAAGAAACCTAATGCACCTAAATGAACGAAAGAAAGAAAGAACCCAAGGAGGACCTAGGGTCCCACCGGGCGTGCCAGAATGTTTCTATGCAAAATTGCTTTCTACATTCAAAAGAAGAAATAAGAAACTAAGGAAATGGTTAAGGCTAGAAGTACCTGATAAAGTTGAGCGCACCGAAATCAGACGTTGGAAGATTCTCCTCTTTGGCTGTGGAGGAATGACACCTGCGAAAAAGAGACTAAAACACGGGAAGACGTTAGTCAAAGATATGGTGGGTTGTCAAGTGAACGCCTGATCTCGGAAGTACGAAGACTCCCTAGAAGGATATCAACCCACTGATAAAAAAGCAGAATATCTGACGAAAGTAGAAAATAATGACAGAAATAAATGATGGAAAATAAAATGCGTACCTGATAAGCGGCACTGTTCTGCACAGTCGTCGGCGTCGGTCTCTGTGATGCCGGCGTCGATCAAGGAAGGTGCCGACGTCGGTTAAGGTGCCATCGTCGGTCGGGGTAGTGACCGGCGTCGGTTGGGGCAGGTTCTGAACAGGGGTCTGGGAAAGTTGCAGAAGGTCTTGACAGGGTCGGGACGGGGTTTTTGGTCGAGTCTGGGGGTTTGAAGCTTCGGGATGGCAGAGATAGGGAATAAATAATCAGAAAGAAAATGAAAACACAGAGGATACTTACCTGTGAGAAGCCGTGATTGAAGCCATGGTCGAAGTTCTTGTGCAGTGCTGGAAGAACGAACGCTGGAGTTGGTGGATGCCGGAGTTGAAGGATGCCTGGAGACCCTATAGATGTCATAAAAATGAGAGCCTATAGATGTCGCAAATGGAGAGAGTGTAGATATCGCAAAATGGAGAGAGTGTCTGATTGATCAGGGAGGGAAGACTGAATGAAGGCCCCGGGATGGTTTCGAGAGACGGTTCGATCACCGTTTCGAAAAACCGATCGGGAACTGAATAGTAACTGTAAATGGATAACGGGATGATGACCGACGTCGGCAGTATTGCCGACGTCGGCCGATAAGTGACCGACGTCGGCGACATCGGCCGGGTAAAGACCGTCGTCGGCAGATGCACAATGAGGACAGAGTCTAGCTTTTAGTTCTCTGCTCGTTGTTACATGCTGCCAGGGTCAAGGTTGGTGGAACAAGTGATCGACAAGGGTTAAATAGGTGAAGAAGAATAAGACGGGGAATGACTAGGGGAGTCGACACGATTTCGGTGTCTACAATGGGTTCGTTGCAAATTTGCTCATATGAGAGGGCATTGCGTGAACCAGAAACAGAGGTCTCTAGGCTAGACATCTTGTCCATCAGCATTTTGATGATGTCTGCTGATGGATTGGCAGGTGGAGCGCCCCTAGGTTGTAGGGTGCTTGAAAGAGGCTAGAGGAGGCATACGACGTAGTCAATTGCACTTGTAAGGGCACAACATACTGATAACTAGTCATTGGGATGGAAGTGGAGGCTAAGGGTGGTTGGGTAGAAGGCATGGCTAGGCTTGATGTTGCCACGGGAGGTTGGATAATGGTAACATGGGCCAATGGATAGGTATCCACCCTAGTGTTGATAGGGGCGAGGGTAGGCGGAATAGAGACAACTAGATTCTGGAAAGGGGTAGAGATTGGTTGAATAGGCTGCAGTTGATAGGGGTCCAAAACCCTAGTGGAAGTGGGCCCAGAGATGGAGGGAGAGGCCACACTTGGAAGGTTGGTCAAGGGATGGTCATTGGACGAGGCGATAGCCTGGGTGTCTACAGGTTGAACTACGGATGCTATCCATATGACTGTAGTCTCAACTAAAGAGGTCGGCATCCCATAAATTAGGTTACCCAAGGAGTCTCGCGTTCAACTTCACGCGAGATAATGCTGCAAGGCTTTGACATTGAGGTCCAAGAATCTTTCAAAATATTGGTCCCCTTCAGGGATGATGGGAGTCTGGGTCAGGGTCAGTTGAGTAGGAGTTCTTTCAGTCTCCGAGTGGAACTCCATTATAGGACTGGTTATGGATGGGGAAGACAGAAGCGGTTGATACCTCACGTGGTCGATAAGAGCCTTGGTTTGACTGTGAGTCAGAACCATTTAAGGCAAGAAAGAATGTCCTCACAAGCTCAAACAAGCAGATAAGAATAGAAAAGATGAAGAACACAAGTAGACCCTAAAAGTTAAATCCCTTGGAATAAATTATTAGGATCATGGTGGCTTATGCCTTAGAATGTGTGTAGAAAGATTGGCTTTTGAGATGGGTCCTAGAAGAAGTAGTCTATGGATGGTTTCAGGTTCGTTTCGGTGCTCAAAAGTCTGTGTTAGGTTCCATACTTGGCTTGGTGCTAAGGAGCAAGATCCCCTCACTTCACGAGTCTAGTGATAAGATGGTCTCGCTTAGCCAGAATATAATTTCCCTAGAGATTATCCTCTGCCAGAGAACAGAGTGGGCTTTCCCCTTGGTGATGAAATCCAAGTAGGATTGCCGGGACGGGTAAGGTATCTGCTGGGTGATGAAATCCCAGTCGGGCCTTGTCTTAGGTGAGTTTTGATGTTTAATTTGTGCAAGTGATTTGGTTGTGTAACATAAAGTGGACTATGATTAATTCATGATGGAGTTGTTAATTACTAAATGTGGACTAAGTATGCAGTCAAGAAGAAATGAAATGCAATGTATTTTAAGCCCAAGTTGAAATATGAGTTCGTATGAAAACAAGTTGAGAAAGGGTTGAAGAGTATGATCTTGATTAGTCTAAGATGCAAGAAAAGAAAGAAGAGTTCTTTTTAATCCTGCTTATGATGTCTTTTGGAAGAGAGAAGAAAGATATGAAAAGGAGAAACCTAATGCACCTATATGAACAGAAAGAAAAGAACCCAAGGAAGACCCTAGGGTCCCACTGGTTGTGCTAGAATGTTTCTAAATAAGATTTGATTTTCACATTCAAGAAAGGAAAATGAGAAACTAAAAAAATAGACGAGGGTTTGTACGTACCCAGATTGTGGACTTGTGCACCAGATTTAGATGATAGCAGGAACTCCTCTTTGATTGTGGAGGATGACACCTGAAAGAGAAAGAGACTAAAACACGAAAAATGTTAGATGACAAGAAAGTGGAATGCCAAGCGAAAGCTTGGTCCTAGAAGTGCAAAATATTTCTCGGAGGATGACAGTCCACTATTAAAAATAGAATATTTGACAAAAGCAGAAATGATAAAAGACTAAATGAAGAAATAAAAGACAAATGTGTACCTGCTTGCAGCAATCTGCCTTACACAGTCACCGGTGTCAGTTATTCTGCCAACGTCGGTTGGTCAAGTCTGCCGATGTCGATTAGTCTATCGACGTCGGTGGGGGCAATAGCCTTTGGACAAGCTCTGGTCGGGTCTAGACAAGTTTCAGGGCTGCAGAATGGTTTAAATGAGTCTAGGTCTATTTAATGGTCTGTGCAGGGGTCTGGGCAGAGTTGCAGGGACAATGGACAGACTGTATGCTCTGAAAAGGGGGGGATAGAGGTGATAAGGATATGGGAAGGCCTCTCAGCCTTTCTGGGAGGAAGTCAAGTCTGGTTTGTGGTCTGATAGTTTGAATCTAGGTGGTGATATCACTTAAAAGTAATAACCAGAAAGCAAATGAAAGCACAGAAGAAATGCTTACCTGTTGCCTGTTGAAGAGAGAGTAGGAGACTTGGTTGTAGATTGATTGCTGATGGTGTGTTGTGGACTGGTTGCAGATGCTTGATGTAGAAGCCTTCTAGCAAGGTGACTGAAGCAGAGTACCTGTGCCTGAGAGAGAGAGAGAGAGGTTTTTTTTTGGCAGACTGGCTGAGTGAATTTTTAAAAGGTCAGATCCGAGAATGTCTTGTAAGAAGGTTGGATAATGGATTGGAAAACTGATTGGGAAATAGATAATGGATAATGGATTGAGAAATAGATAATGGATAATGGATTGGGAAATAGCTAACGGATCTTGCGTTTAGGTCAAGAACGTAGTTTTAAGGGTAACCGATGTCAGCAGAACCGCCGATGTCAGTTGCATAGTGACCGACGTCGACGGCTGCAGAATGGGGATAGAGGCTAATTTTAGCCTTCTACCCATTCTTACACACTGCCAGGGTCAAGGTTCATGGGAAAATGGTCGAGAGGGGCTAAATAGGAATGGGAGAATAAAATGGGGGTCATAAATGGGTCATAGGGTGATGGGAGGCATCCAAGGGAGAGCATCCTAGGAGATGTGAGGTGGCAAGAGAGAGAGAGAAAAGAATTATTAATTTAAAACAAGTGATTATTTTAAATTAATAAGACATAGGTTAGGAGTGTCGAAGTGGATGAAGGGGACCAAGGGGGAGAGAATGGGGAGAGGATGACCAAGGGAGTAGACACGATTTCGGTGTCTACACCCATGACAATAGGTAGGGGATAAATGAATACGGATTCAATATTAATTCAAACTTTAAGATTTACAATAGAACTTACAATATTTATTTACAAGGTTTTTGATTCATAGGATCATGATTAGGCAAGCGAAGAGCATACACCTTATAAGACTCAATAAACTTACTAGGACTTCTTCAAAAATGGGTTCAACAATATCATCTTAATTATACAAGTATTCTTATTCATCAATAATATCCCACCATGTAGTTGTGTTAGAGGAATAAATAGATTTGATAGTGGGATTTTACAAGAGCATTGAGGAGCAATATGGCTAGGCTTTTTACAAATATAGCAGATGATTTTTTTGGAAGATGGGCATAAAGTGCATCATGTACGAAGGAAATGATGTGGTGGAGCATAAAAATGGAGGTGAGGGAAAGGATATCATTTGAATATGAGATGTGCCTGACATTGTTTCTAATTTTTTTGGGAGTAACAAACTGCCAACATCCAAATGGTGCAATTTCAAGAAAAATTGGAGAAATGTGAGATGCTTAGTGCTTGTTAAGCTTATGATTTTTTCTAGTGTCAGAAATAAGTTGCATAGCTTGTCAGCATGCAAAATCAATGACATCAAATAAAGATATAGTAGATATAGTAAGACCTTTGATATAAATATACTAGATGACTTTATCAATTAGATGATAAGGTAAGGACTCAAGGAATTTGATTTTAACAGAATCATCATTAAAGCATTTCACTTCATAGGCTAATGATCTAAATTTCTTAGTAAATTGCTCAAACTATTTTAAATCACACAACTGCATCTTGATAAGCCATTTGCAGCTTTCAATATCTTTGTTTCCTTTAGGTGGAGTAAACTCATTAATTAACATGTGATACAAGGTAGTAAGAGGATCAAGTTGGCTACGTACATGGAGTGTATGTTCTTGTTCAATCATGGAATTCCACCATTTCTGAGTAATTACCTATAAATACTTAGATACAAATAGAGCAGTCGTAGGAGGATCAAAATTTTTAATGACATAAATGACTCTCATTGAATTACTCCAGGTAGTTATTTCATTCAAAGGATTTAAGATATCATCTATATTGAGATACCATGGTTGTAATGGGATTTGACACCTTTGCATCATACTAGTAGTAGGAGATTTTGAATTTTTGGATGGATTAAAGCTACTACCAAAATTAATAGAGGTGGTTTCATAGGATGGTAGAGAAGGTATCTCTGCTTCTTGTACTTCCTCAATTTTAATTTTATCTTTCTTTTCTTCTGCAACAAACTAATCAAGGTTGGATTCTATAGAAGACAATTTAGAGTCAATATCATTTAAATGATTATTGAAGACTATAAGAGATTGATGTATTGTATTGACCTTATCTGAAGTAGGGCATACATAGTTCAAGGTTTGGTCTGTATATATCTGAGTTTCATTGTAAGTTTTCTTGATATGCTAAGTATGGTCTTTAATAATAGAAGTTATATACAAATAATTTCTTATATACAGAACATCTTTACATAAATCATCAAAAAAAATTTAAAGATAGGAATTGAACCTAGAAACATAATTTATATGCTTGAATTCATTGGATGGTTCTAGATCAGTTCTCATGGGTTGGAAAGTAGCTAAAAAATAACTAATAATTCCCTTTGACTGCTTGTATACTCCTCAATGGGGAGGCCATCTTCCCCCTTTATATAGAGTGATTTTATCTTTTGTATCAAATTCAAGAGTTTTTTCTCTAGGAAGACTCATAAAAGTGTGGGATAGATCATTGAGATCTGGACCCTAATTTATAGGTTCATCTTCAAATAATATTTCTCCTCAATGATAGTTCTTCAAGAGGGTGTAAATGCTTCAATGTTCCTAGGAGACTCTAATCTAGATTCAAAAGAATTAAATGAAAGGGATCTTGGGAGGATATTTATAGATTGACCATCTGTATTATGGATCTTTGATTGTCCTTTAATTTTGGGAGCTAAATATTTTAACCAATCCAATTTCCAGGCTAGAGGTATGTCTATAGATGATATATGACCTTTCTAGAGTAGGATAGTACCAATAAGCCTTCTAGCATATGGCATATTTTCTAGAATTTTTGGATGATTGGTATTTGTCATACTATACAAGACTATAGTATTTAGAGAGGCATATTTAAATTATCCAAACATGTTGAGACCATAGATAGAAGAAAATATTCCCCAAAAATCTAGAGAACCATTTTTTACTTCTTGATAACCTTTATCATGAATAACTACAGACCAATTTGGGACATGTTCATAGCATACAACACCATCATTTTATTTATAAATACTAGACAATTGGCAGGCATGTACAAAATTGGTTTGACGGTGATCACATAGGGATAAATACATAACTAATTTTATATTATTAGGTATAAGAGGAGTAACATATACATAGATTAGACCAAAATGAGCAAATTTTACATCTTTATGAGATCTTATATACTCTATTTCTTTAGGAGGTAGTAATGGAAGAAGACTTGTTTGAAATGATTTTCCTAGTTTATATATTAATTCAAGTTATATAGATTTAATATGAGGATGAACAAAAGACATAAAATTAGTGTTATAAACAACCTTATACTTAATTAACTCAGAGTTTTTGTAGACATTCTTAGCCTTTAAAGATGGAGGTTTATACAACTAAAAAGATCCTTCTAATTAATTTTTAGTGACTTAAATCTCAAAAAATTTATGGATGTGGTCTAAAACAATAGGTTGGAGTTCATAAGATCCTTCCAAAGAGGCTTCATTCAAGATTTCATAACCATCAGCAACAGACTGAGCCTTTTCATATTCCATTTTTGGCTTAAGAAAATTTTGAAAGTGAGGACTGTCTGATAAGGGAAAAATTTAAAGAGATAAAGGCCTTAAAATCAAATGATATAAATGGGTAAAGACTAAATGCAATAAATTCCAAAAGACAAATCATAGAGCAAGAAATAATCTTAAGGCTTACTTGGAAAATGAAACTAGACTTACAGTATATCAATCTTGATGATAGATGTGTAGACACCAATATTGTGTCTACCCCTCCCCTTGGTCCCCTTCTAACTCTAACACTCCTAACCCACACTTTATTAATTTAAAATAAATTATCTATTTTAAATTAATCATCCCCTCACCTCGACACGTCACCTAGCCACCTCGCCTAGACACGTCACCCTAAGACCATTTCTTACCTTATGACTCACCCCAAGGCTAAATCCTTCAAATCACAACTACCTAAGACCTATTCCAACTCTCTAACTAACTCTTGTGCCTAATAAACCCATCTTTTGACCGTTCTCCAATAGGAAATGCACTTGGTAGGTGGAGAAATGGGCAAAAGGCTAAAAATAAACCTTTTACCCATTCTCTAGCTGCCAACATCGGTCAACTATCAACCGATGCTGATGGAATCGCCGACGTCGGTTAATTAAACTACATTCTAACCTTGAGTTCACCCCTACCTCTTTGCATATCGACGTGCACGCTTTGAGACTAAGCATCAGAATTCTATTATCGCTCTCCAGGCTACAGAAACTCTGCAAAAATCACTCCAGACATTGGATTGGAAATATTATATGAGATCTTCGACATCAGCTGTAACAGGAACAAACATCTTGACACCCTCGATTCTTCATCAAAAAGCTAAGTATTCTTCTGATCTCCATTTCACAATTTTAGAATAATTTGGTAATTAGTTTCTATTTACTATTTCTGAATACTGTAGAAGAAACCTGACTCCCTCTGTGGAAGCACTAAAAAGCCTTCCTCTAACTCTTACCTTATTCTCACACCTACCTCTACCTTTTGCCTTTCCTCTGACCCTATTCTCTTTCCTGTAACTCTGCACCAACCTTCCAACTCCCAAAGTCCTCTGTCCATCACAGAAACAACCTGAAACCTGTCCAAAGCCTAATTGCCCCTATCGACATCGGTAGTATAACCAACGTTGGCACCTTTTACTACCAACATCAGCAGCATAACTTATGTCAGTGACTGTGCAAACTAGAACCTACATAAACAGCCCCTAAACCAGACAAAACCCTTTGACCAGCTTGCTAAGACACACAGATTACAGGAAACAAGTACACAACATTCTGCCTTTTTCATTTCTATAAGTCTTTTATCATTTCATTTTATACAAATCTCTTTGTCTTAAATAGTGGACTGTCATCCCTCATGGAGCTTTACGCTTCCAGGACCAAGCGCATAGCTTGGCAGTCCACTTTATCCTATTCTAATATTTTCTTTGTTTAAGTCTTCAATTTATCTACAGGTGTCTTCCTCCACAGCCAAAGAGGGGCTCCTACAACGTCTAGATAATGATGGGCAACTTAAATTTGGGTAACGTATAAACCCCTAACCTTCAACCTTTAGTTTCTTCTTTCTTCTGAATATAATTAGCAAAAAAAATGTAGAGAAACATTTTGGCACGCCTGGTGGGACCCTGGATTTTTCCTTGGGTTCATTTCTTTTAAAAAGCAAATTTTCATATAGTTTCATTAGGGAAAATTTCTCTTCTTACTTCCTCTCCTTCTATCTTTTTATTTTGAAAAGAAATCATAAGCACAAGTTAAAAAGAACTTATTTTCTTTTTCTTCTTGTCACTTTTTCCCTGCATCTTAGAGTAGTGAAAATTCATGCTCTTAACCTTTTCCCCACTTGTTTGCATCTAAACAAAACATTTCAATTTGGGTTGAAAACACTATTGCATTTCATTCCTTCTTGAATGCATACTTAGCCCTCTCACTTAGTAATTAAAAATGCATTATGAATAAAGCGTAGTACACATGTTACACAACCAGATCACAAGCACATCAAATTAAACATTTTAACATACTTGAGACAAGGCCTGTCTAGGATTTCATCACCTAGCAGATACCTTACCCTTCCTGGTGATCCTACTTGGACTTCACTACCAAGGGGAGGACCCACTTTGTTCTCTGGCAGAGTATAAACTATAGGCAAAGTATATATTGGCTAAGCAGCCCAGCTCAGCTCTAGGTTCATGAAGTGACGGGAGTAAGCCCTGACACCAGGCCACGTACAGAACCTAACACAGATTTTTGAGTACCAAAACATAACCCGAAACCATCCATAGACTTCCTCTTTAGGACCAATTCTAAAAGCCCAATTCCCAAACACATTCTTCTAAGACATAAGCCACCACGACTCTAAAATTTATTTTTAGGAATTAACGTTTAGAGGTTGCTTGCCATCATCAATTTTTTTGTTCTTATCTGATTTTTTGAGCTAGTGAGGTTGCATTCTAAGGTCCAAAAACAACTCAGAATTTCTCTTTCTTTCAAAACATATTAGTTTTCTATGTTTTTAGAAATACACAGTAACCGACATCGACTTTTCTACCGACGTCGGCAACCCATCCTCACTGACATTGGTTATACCACCGACCTCGACAACATTCATAACCAACATCAGTTATTTAACTGACGTCGATCACTGTCATAAAATTTTATTTTCAAATAGCAAGTTTAAAACCTGACTTTTTTGTTGTTAAACACACATTCTAGAATTCTGAGACTGAAATACATAGTTTTTAGAACCTGGACACATTTTGCCTTGAATGGTTTTGACATGTAGTCATGCTAAAACTCTTGTTGACCACATAAGGCAACAACCACTTCCACCTTTGCCCCCCATAACAAGTCCTCTAATGGAGTATCATTCAGACACTGAGCATACTCCTACCCCAAATCAACTGCCTATTGTTCCCACAGGGGATCAAGACTTCGAGAGATTCCTTGACCTCAACATCAAGGCTCTCCAACACTATCTCGTGAGAAGCCAAACACGAGATCCTTTAGGTAATCCTGTTTATGGCATGCCGACTTCCTTAGTTGAAATGGCAATAATATCAACAGCCTCTATTACCCAACCCATGGTCACTCAGGCCATTACCTCAACTAATAACCCAACCATGGCCAACATTCAAAATGTGGCCTCCCCTTCTATTTTTGGACCTATCTCCATCGGGGTTTCTGTACCCCCTCAACCACAAACAATCCAAACAAGTTCAACACCTTTTCAAAAATTTCTTGTTTCTATCCCGCCCACTCTTGCACCCATAAATACAAGAGTGACTACCTATCCTCTAACTAGTGTTGCCACCATCCAACCACCTTTGGCGGCACCTAGTCAAGTTGTGCCTTCCAGCTTCATGGCATAACCTCCCTTGACCTCAACATCAGTCCCCATAACAAACTACCAATATGTTGCACCTATACAAATGTAACCTAGTACATCATATGCCCCTCCCAATGTCTTCTAAGTACCTTACAACCTAGGGGGTGCCCCACCTGCCAATCCATCAACCGATCTCATCAAGATGTTGATGGATAAGATGTCTAACCTTGAGACATATGTTTTAGGTTCAAGGAACGTTCTTTCATATGAACAAATCTGTAGTGAACCTATCCATCCTTCGATCCCAATTCATCCATATCCTAGCCAGTGGGAACTCCCAAAATTTACTCATTTTCAGAGTAAAGAAGACCCATAATAACATTTATGAGCGTTTCGACATGCTTGCTACCTTATAGCACACGATGATGCATTACTACTTCGCACATTTCCCATGTCACTTTCTAGTGCTACCCTTGATTGGTATAGTTTTATTACCAGTCACTCTCTTTTTACCTTCACTCAACTAGCTCAACTATTTCTTGACCAC
Source organism: Torreya grandis (assembly GCA_037957365.1). Taxonomy (NCBI): domain Eukaryota; kingdom Viridiplantae; phylum Streptophyta; class Pinopsida; order Cupressales; family Taxaceae; genus Torreya; species Torreya grandis. The sequence goes on along the minus strand of JARHVA010004924.1, from coordinate 905,524 downwards.
TTTTCAATCAACATCACTAAAAAGGTCTCCATCACAGACCTATATTCTATTAGACAATTTGATGATGAATCAATAGCTAATTTCATTGCCTATTGGAGAGGTTTAATCAACCAACTCTCCTTTTCTTTACCTCAACCTGAGCTCATTGAGCTCTTTTCACGAGCATGTGCTAAACACATCTCATCTACTTTGTGGGTCCAAACATTCCACACATTTGATGAAGCTTTCACCATGGCTAGGAAGCTCAAACTCTGTGTTGTCGAAGAAGATAAAGTCAAGTTGCGTAGTAAAAATACTAATGGAAAATCAAATGACCCTTCATCCAAATCTTCTTCTTCCAATTCCAAATCCAAGGGATCAAAAAATGTTGTGGTACTTAGATCATCTTCTTCTACCACAACTAACCAATCTGAACCCTCTACATCACAAAGCATTACACAACAATTCCAACAACGATACATACAACGTCAATATACTCCAATAGGAGAATCATACGCTTTCATGTTAGATAAACTAGTCAAATAGGGAGTCCTCAATCTCCCTCAAATTCAACCACCACCTCAATTTGATCCCTCGTGAGCCATCCCTGCATGGTATAGGGAGAATGACTTCTATAATTATCATCGTGTCAAAGGTCATGACATAGACAATTGCAAAACCCTCAAGAATGTTATTTAGGATATGTTAGATAAAGGGGATCTTGTCTTGGATAACCCAAATTTGCTGGCTAACCAAAACATAGACATCTTTAGACAACCATTCCCTAACCATCCCCCTAGTCAAAACAACGTCCAAACTATGGCCGATGACTCCCAAGAGTGCAATATACGCACAATCAACATAGTTTCTCCTTTTATACCTAACCAACCTCTTCCACAGTCTGAAGAGGCTAGTTAACCTATTTCTTCACCACGGGAAGAAGAACCTTCTTCTCCTATTAGTTCTCCATCCACCCCCTTTAGGCATAGGAGAATCTGCTTTGACCTCTCTTATATTGGAGGATGCTTTGATGATACCAACACCACTAGCCCCACCCTCATCCTTCCTATTATTGATGAAGGATCATACCTTTCTTACTCTTCAACCACAAGTAAAAAGCATGATCATCCCTACACTCTATCCGCTTGAAGAACCACATTCTCCAATTCCTTCTCCACCAAGAGAAGAACTTGTCTCTTCACCTACTTCGATCGAAGATGATCCAGTAATGGCTCTCTCTTGCCTTTGGCTTGAGATCGCTACATCTAACACATTTTCAGTCTCACAACCATCCAAATCTTCCAAAAGACCAATTATAAAGCCTCGTACAACATCCTCTCAACCATTATCTCAATTGGCTGAGAACTTAGGATTTATCCATTTGAGGAACTTAGAACATGAGACGTTATGGGAGCGACTTAAAGCTCCTTATCTTACATATCCTGCTTCATCTCATGTTTTTGACCCTTCTATAGCAAATTGTCCCAAAGTCTCCAATGAAGATCAAGCTTCTACTTCTAAAACTTTAGAAGCTCAACCATCCACATCTGAACCTAAACACTCACAAGCAACCACCATACTGAAACATGTTAAATCTCTTTGTGTTCACCCCATACCTAACCTCACTCACCTACAAGTGAAGGTAGACTTGAACCTCGCCCCCCATAGTAGTGGTCCTCACACCATATTAAAGAAGGCTACTAAACTACGTCAGAGAACTCCTCCACCATCACCATTGCCTTCTATTTTGGGCCCACACCCTTCTACCTTAATAGGAGTGCTTCCTACTCCAATATCCAACAAAAGCAAATTACCTCCCCTACTACCTTTACCCATCAAAAATATACTTCCTTCAAAAAATTTGGTGCCTCTCACCAAGAAATCCCCATCTACACAAGTGGCCACACAACCAACTAAAAAGGTGGTACGGAAAACTCCCTCAACAACTCCTATAAAATAGAAGTTGTCAACATCTACTACAACAACAAGCGTAGATCCATTGGCGGGTTCTTATGCTTTGTTGCTATGTCGATTGTTACAATCTTCTAGCATCACTCTCCTACCTATTAAACCATTTCAACCTATCAGATCAAAACCATTATGGTTTGATGACACCCAAATTTTCCTATATCATCGCACACCTGGACATGACACTAAAAATTGTTGTGCCCTTAAGGTTGTCATTTTCCAATACATGGAAAAAGACACCCTGCTTGTTGAAGATTCTTTCGACAAACCTCCAACACCTTCCCATATCTCTCAAACCTCCTCACCTTCATCAAAATCCCATCATCAGACTATGGTCCCTTTACCTCCTTCCTCCCCTTTATTTGAGATTAACACCATTAATGTGGCCACCATATCACAAACATTAAAAGATAAAGGAAAAGAGAAGGTTTCTATTCCTTGGACATACCGATTTGTCAAACCTTCTCAACCACTGAAACCCAAGATTTAAATCTTGGGCACATCCCAACAAACATCTTTGGAGACCATTCGTGACTCAATGGTGAAACAACTTCACCAAACTCTAGTAAAGATGTCCTTATATGACCTCATTCAAAGATCTCCAAACCATCGCCAAGCTTTAATCAAAGCTTTACAAGTGGTGGAGGTCCGACCCGAAGACCCTCAACCATTAGCTACTTTAGTCCAATCATTACCCACTATCACCTCCATTACCTTTAGTGATTCTGAAATTCCTACCTCTAACTTGGAAGATCAAGACGCTACCCTTTTCATCACAGCTTACATTGATCGACCCAGGTTATGATTGATGGGGGTGCTAGTATTAATATCATTTACACCCATGCATATGACCAATTATCCCTCCCAAAGAATTGCATGTCAAAAACTGATGCAATTCTTCATTCCTTCAACGATTCCACTGCCATTACTATTGGCACTGTGGTCTTGCACATTCATGTTAGCCCACGAACAATCCTAGAACTCTTCTACATCATTGAGGGGGAGTTCAAATACAACATGCTATTGGGATGACCTTGGATTCATGCCATGACCTGTGTTCCCTCTACACTACATCATTATGTAAAATTTAAACATGAGGGATAGGTTCACGTCATTCCTGCTAACCCTTCCCCCTTGAAAACATGTAACACAACTTATCAACCCAATGATGTTCTCATACCTTTGAAAACATTGACCTAAGCACCACCTCCACCTGCAGAGGCCTTAACAAGTTCACAAATGTCGGCTACACCTATACCTCCTCTTTAAGAAATCACAAAAGATCCTATGGAAGGTACCTTCCAGCGGATTTCACTTGGGGAGTATCATTTGCTTATCCTAGACATGTTCCAAACTCCTCAGGAATATGGACAACTTCATCACAACCCAAATTATGACCATCACATCGGAATGGTCGTTCCATATGGTCCTCCTACTCTTCAAACAAATCTCATTTATGGAGGGCTAGATCGAGCTACTACTAATGGGAATCCTCTTTCATCACCCCAACTATTCAAGTCTGATTTCTCTTTTCTTGGCAATCCTAGCTTCGCTCATACCTATCTTTATAGGTGTGCATGGAAGGGATTTGGCTTTGGGTGCTATGAACAAGGTTCCCACCAACCCGTTGAGCCTCTAAATGATGAGGCAATAAAAAATCCTAAGAAATGACATGTCCTGGGTTTTAAAGAACCTACTGAAGCCTCAAAAACCCTCGTCATGGAACTATCATAGAACAATCTCCTCCAAACTTGCCTATTCCTCCATCCTCACCTATGGAGTCAGTGGTCTCCATTCCTCCTATTTTTTTTTACATAAATGCCATTCACTTGGAACCCCTAACCTATCAACTAGATGGGGTATCAAGGTCTCTTCCTCTTGTTTATCTAAACATGATAGACAATGAATCTTCTACCATCAACACTTTCTAATGCGTGGATGATGATGCCATACTCACCTACATGGGTGCAAACGACTCCTTCATTCAATGATCACTTCCTTCAAAAACACAAGTTATGTTAAATAAATCAACCATTGACATTAACCTACCATCTTTTGACGTTCCTCACATCTTAAAGATTGGTCAATCTTTGGATGCCCAGGAATAAACCAACTATACTAAATTCCTTGCAGATCATAGCAAAGCCTTTGCTTGGTCTTATAGCGATATGCCTGGTATCAACCCTAACATTGTCATTCACAACATCATCATGAACTCAGAGGCTAAGCTTGTCAAGTAAAAGCTTCACAAGATGCATCCTCACATTGCACTCCTTGTCAAAGAGGAGCTTCAACGTCTTCTCTCTGTCTCATTTATCCAACCCATTGATTATCTGCAATGGGTGTCAAACATCCCTATCACAAAAGCAACTAGGGGAATCTAAATTTGTACTGATTATCAGGACCTCAACCTAGCTTTCCCAAAGGATGACTTTTCTCTACCTAACATCGGCCAACTTGTTGATCTTACGGCCGGTCATGAGATGCTATCACTCATAGACGGGTTTTTAGGATAAAACCAAATCTTGATTGCACCAGAAGATCAACATAAGACCACCTTCATCACCCCATGGGGGACATTTTGCTATAGGGTCATGCCTTTTGGCCTAAAAAATGTAGGTGCCACATATCAACGAGCACCATGACCTATATCTTTCATGATCTCCTCCACAAAATCATGGAGGACTATGTGGATGACCTGCTTGGGAAATCCAAATTCTGTCATGACCACTTAACCATTATTAAAATCATATTCACTCGCCTCCTCCAATACAACATTTGACTCAACCCCAAGAATTGCGTCTTTGGGGTTTTCTCAGGGAAACTCTTAGGCTTCATCATTTCTCTTTGTGGCATTGAGGTTGATCCCGCTAAGATTTGAGCTATACTCGAGATGCCGCCTCCTACCAATCTAAAACAACTTCGCATCCTGCAAGGGAAGCTCCAATCTATTCATCGCTTCATCTCGTAGTTATCTGACCGATGTCAACCCTTCCATCACCTCCTCAAGAAGGACATCTCCTTTAATTGGGATAAGGATTGCCAAGAGGCTTTTGAGGCTCTTAAACGCTATCTTGTCTCTCCACCAGTCCTTATTCCACCTAAAGATGACCAACCATTCTATCTTTATATTTCAGCAATAAATCATTCTTTAGGTGCCATGATCATGCATTGAGATGAACAACATCATGAGCAAGCAGTTTATTATATAAGCCAAATGCTCATTGATTACGAAACTCGGTATACTCATACCGAAAAACTTTGCCTGGCATTAGTCTTTGCCACGTCCAAACTCCATCATTATCTCCTCAATCATAAAACTTACATCATCACTCATACTGACCCTCTCAAGTACATGCATTCCAAGCCATACCAAAATCAACGTATGGCTCATTGGCTCATGCTTCTTGTTGAGTTTGATTTAGAATTCATTCAACAAAAATCTATAAAGGGGCAAACAATCGCTAACCAACTAGCAGATGTCCCTCTACCTGACAACCAACCTTCTCATTGTGAATTCCCTAATGAATCTATCACCATGTTATCCACCGATGACATCTTCTATCAAATGACAATGTTCTTTAACAAATCCAAATGTCAACTCGGTGGGGGTGTGGGGGTCATTCTCATCCCTCACGAGGGTGATCCCATGCCTCTCTCTTTTAAACTTGACTTTGAATGTACCAATAATATTGCTGAATACGAAGCCTTAATTTTGGGACTTCAAACTACCCTTTCTTTAGGCATCAAGACAATCAACATCTTTAGCAACTCACAACTAGTCGTTAATCAGATTAACGGTTCATACCTTTGCAAAAACAAAGTTTTGCAATGGTATAAACTCCGTGTTGACACATTGCTAGAGTCTTTCGACCATTATCTCTTACAAACTATTCCTCATTTTACAAACAAGTTTGCAGACACTATGGCTTCTCTCACCTCACATATACCATCCTCATCTACCTCCTCAAGAATCTATGTTATGGCACGTCATTTGGCGTTACCTTCATATATCTCCACTAACATCAACTTTGTCGGCACTATCAACTCTAGTCCACAGGATATTTGGTATAAATAACTTGTAGACTACTTAACCTATTCTATTGTTCCTCCTAACCTCTCTAGCAATGCACGGCGGGCTTTTATCAAAAGTATTGCTCGATATACCATGCTAGGGGGTCTTCTCTACAAAATAAATTTTGATGGCCTCCTTCTTCGATGTTTAACCTCCACTGAAACATCTCATGCCATCAAACAAGTCCATGATGGGATTTGTGGAGGAAATTTTAGTGGTAACTCAATTGCAAAGTGCATCCTTCACCTGGGCTATTATTGGCCCACTTTTCACCAAGACTGCAGTGACTATGTTCGACATTGTATCAAATGCCAATAACACGCTAACTTACTTCATGTCCTTAGCCATGCTCTACAAGTTGCTAAGGATTTCTAGCCCTTTTTACAATGGGGCTTAGATCTAATCAGTGAGATTAACCCACATTCATCTCTCTGACATCAGTCCATTATCACCGCTACCAAATACTTCACTAAATGGGTGGAAGCTGTTCCCCTCATCTTCACTAAAGCTAACAAAATTGTTGACTTCATCAACAGCCACATCATCTGTCATTTTGGTGTACCTCACAAAATCATCACCGATAATGTCAAATCATTTAAAAACGAAACTATCCAAAGACTTTGTGACTCTTTTGGCATCAAACTCAGCTTCTCCTCACCTTATTACCCACAAGCAAATGGACAGGCAGAGGCTTCTAACAAAATTTTAACCAAAATCCTCATGAAGGTGGTTAATGACACTGGAAGGGATTGGCATATTCACATTCCCTTCACTTTGTGGGCCTATTGCACTAGAATTTGAACCCCTACGAGTGCTACACTTTTCTCTTTAGTGTATGGAACTGAGGCAATTTTGTCTCTTGAAGTACAAATACCTTCTTTACGCATCTCTTTGCATGACATACTTTCCAATGATGACTTTCGTCAAGATCGATTAGCTTAACTTGAGTTACTCGATGAATGTCATATTGCTGCCCTTAACCATCTTCACATCTACTAAAACCTCATCACATGTGCCTATAACAAAAATATGAGAGAGCGAGATTTCAAAATTAGAGATCTCATCCTCAAAGAAAACCAACATGTGACCAATATGGAAAGAAGCAAACAAGGAAAGTTTGCTCCTAATTAGCTCGGACCTTATATCATAATGCATAAGTATGGATCAGGGACTTATCATCTATCTTCTCTTGAAGGCCGACCAGACCCTGAGCCCCTTAATGCCTTACATCTACGACCATTCTACTGTTAATCAAGTAATCACTCACTTGATATTTAACTTGAGCTCGTCCCTTAAGCAACCCTCGTCATCCTCATTCTTATTCCTTTCAACCCCTTTTCCCACAAACATTAGTTAACTCTTTTTACATTAATGCTTTGTCCTAATAAAAGGGAAACCCCCAAACCTCTATAGGCTCATCCATGACTAAAGTTCAATCAAAATATAAACCTGGGATGCCTAACAAAACATACAAATGTCATAAAAACTATAAATGTAGACTGCTCCCTTGAAGGATAGATGAAACATTGCTATAATTAATAGACTGCTCCCTTGAAGGACAACTATTCAATAAACTTCAAGCATACACAATAAACTATAGACCATTCCCTCAAAGGATGGATATGCCCAAATTTTGCTACAAAAAACACCCTCTCAGAAGCTTCTTGCATTAATCAGCTTCACATGACCATTAAGCAAAATAAAACATCCCCAAATAGACTCCCTGCATTGATCAGTCTACAAGCTATAAAGTCATGGACTTGCCTATAGTCATTTTTAGGGTCACCTATAAAAGGGGCAAAGTTATCCCTGCTAAACAAGGGTTACGCTATCTTAACATATTACCTAATAACACCTATCACCCCAACATACTCAAGGGATTTCGGGCTCACGTAATGTCCAGTGATTCGACTACTTATCTAACACACACCAATGGTCAATGATGTAATGCATGAATGGGGATTTTGTTTCCAAAAACCCCCTACCTAGGAATTCATTATGGTCCTTGTCAATGAAATAGCAACACGCCTTTCACTTCGTACTTGACTTTGTCACATGCCCATTCACATTAGTTTCTATGGAAAACAATACACATGGAAACTAACAAACCAAACAAAATATATGTCAAGCATATATCATCACAAATATGAAAAGTGATAAAGCATAAATAAACTCATTTCATTTTTAACATACATCTATCACTAATATGGAAAATTGTTAAGAATGAAAAACCACACGAACCTATGTTACAACATACACCATCACATAATATGGAAAAGGTTGTAACATCATCATTAACATCATCATAACATCATCATTAACATCATCATAACATCATCATAACATCATCACATTAAGCATGTATCATTAAAACATATGATAAATGATAAAAATACTAACATATACATAACAAATCACATCCACAACACGTCAATATCTCAAAAATCTCATCATATATATGTGTGTGTGTGTGTGTGTGTGTGTACATCAATGTTTACAACAAGTACAATATCTCTCTCTCTCAAAATATAAATACATCTCACATCAATAGCACACAGGCTGGTATATACATCTCACCTAAACTACAAAATGCCTCAAGGCTGTGGTGGTGGTGGTCGTGGCTGAGAAGACGCTGAATCATCTCCACTCTTAGACCGTTGTTGTCTCTACAAACTTGAGGTAGTCACATGGGACACTGATCTCTGCTCGGCCAACATCTCTGAATATTGTTGTATTTGAGGATACCACCTAATGGCACCCTCATAATAAGCAATCTCATATAACATAGTGTTGTACCTAGAGATAGGTACAGTCTGTGGTGGACCCATCGACCTTGAGGCCATGCCCTGTAATGAGATTTGTGGCTGAGGTGGTTGCTATGATGTTGACTATGTTATCTCATGCACTGGCTGCTATGGTGGTGACTGAATAAGACCTTGACCTGCTAAAATATGTGCCTAGGCTACAACCAACTACCCCTATAATGTCATCACCTGCCCTGTCAAGGTAGCCACCTAGGCTATCAAAACTATCATCTACCCCTGACACCCTGCCACCTATCCCTACAAAATGGTGACATGTGCTCATGTTGCATCCCTCTCCTAGATGGCAGTGTCTCTCTCTCTGATCACTGTCTAGAGATCGGGTTGTGGTCCTCTCTGAACCCCTACATACTGCCCTACCCACCAAGCTAAGTAGGCCTTTGTACACCCTAAATCTACTACACTAGGACCTATAAGAAGCTCCTCAAAATCAAGCCACTCTGTCTCCTCTAGTAGTGGGAGTGGCACCTCAATATCATCTCATCTGTATTGAGGGAAGGTGGTAGGCACATCTTGTAGTAGCCCATACTGGCACCATACTCTCTCTACTGGCACTCTCTCGAGCTCATCGGCTTGCCTGCCCCTAACCCAGCTCAGACTCTATACTCCCACCAGCTTCTCTACCTGGTCTCTGAATGCTAGGTATACCAGATAAGGCCACTAAATGATGTCTACAAGGATCAAGGCATCTAGTACCCCTCTGTAGTAGTTAATATCTCAGATAATGCCATCCACATGAGTATGTGCCATGACCTCTCACCATCGCCTAAACTTGACTCTAAATCTAGCCTGGATAGCCACTGGAAGGCTGAGAGGTCATGTGACCATGATGTGCTCATATGACCAATAGTGTAGGAGGTGGCCCACACATAAATTATACTGTCATCGTCGGCTAATCCCCCAGAGCTCTTTATATAACTGGGCCAAAAAGACTGGAGTCCACGCAAACACTGTCTGCCCCTCCAACATATCTACCAAAACCTTGGTCATGGTGATCAAGAATCTCCCTCCCTCTGCATCAGGTAATGCGTACATGATGATGCCAATCATCAAGATGGCTAGCTAATGTGCATCCTCATCAGTAGCATACACAGGCTCGTATGCAAAGCTAGCTGAATGGTAACTCACCTCAGCAGTGTGCTCCCTAAATAGAATCACCATGTGAATGTCATGCACCTCTATTGAGCACACATATAACTCTGCCCCATATATCGGTAGCTGCAAAATTTGATACACATCCTCCACCATGACTGTCAACTCTCTAGTAGGTAGGTGAAAGGTGTTGGTGGTGTGATCCCACCACTCAATCAAAGCTACCATCAGGCTCACATCCCTCGCCATTCGGTAATAGCACCATAGCCTGCCCAATCCTACTATAGTAATGTGGGTCCACTCCTCTCTCGTAATATCTCACTGCACCTGTGTCAGTAATGTTGACAAATGATCCTGCAGCATCAATGTCTACCTCACTTGCATCTAACCAATAAAACTGCAACCATGTTAACAAATGACTACCAACCTCTATGACTCTCTTCCCTTTTGGGAGAACTACATTGGCCTGAGGCCCTTAAAAACTAGGGCTATGTAGGCAGCACTCAATTAACATGGGGTCTCCTGAGGTTAGCTCAGCCATTCACCCATTCATCTACCTATATGACCATCACTATACTCAGGAAGGCCTCGACATGACTTAGGCCCTCCAAATTATCATCTTTAAAAATTTTCTAAGTCCTAAACAAATTTTACAACAACCAACATCAGGTAGTGTGCCGATGACCGTAACTACCTAACTGACGTCGGCAGCTAAGCAACCAACGTCAGTCACTGGTTGGCCGACGGTGGCGATACCACCAATGTCAATGACTAGTTTGGCCCTAGGGCTGAATGGGATGAGCCCTAAAATTAGGGATTCCCCATTTTTAACCCAAATCCCACCCAAAACCTACTAAAAACTTCCTAAACTAACCTACCTAGCCTACCCACCCTTCTAACTACCCTTCCCCCTTGATTTACAACTAAAAACACAAAAAATACAAAAAAATAAATCAAATTAAAACACCAATGTAAAACTCAAATAACAAAACCCTACCTCATCTCGTCACTACTGCCATAGTGGTATGATGGGTGTCGCTAGTGGTGTTCCTCTTGTGGGGCTTCCTCTACCCTCCACCATCTCCATCTACCTCATCTCTTCACTCAACTCCCTAGTGGCCCATAAATGATTCCAACCTCTCTACAAATGCTCCCACCTCACTCACTTTCTCAACCAATCTCACTCTCACACCTCACACTGTTGCCATAGTCAACTAGAACTCACTATCACTCAAAAACTCTAGAGCTCACTTTTTCAATCTTTAATAGTCATAAATGACTTTTGGTGGGCCACTAATTTGGTTTTGTCAGGTTTGGCAGGCCATCGACATCGACAAATCTATGCCCTAAGCCACTGACGTCAGCTAACTGCCACCGACATTGGCAGCTAATTACAACTGACATCAGTTTTATAATTGACGTCAGTGACCTCAAAAATTTAGCCTTCTTCAAAATGCCCAAAATCATGCCCACAAAAATTAGCTCTCATAGTAGAAGTCTTCTTAGACTCCTCATCAGACATATTAGAGATAATGTACATCTCCCTAACCACCCATAAACAATTTAAGATCACTTATATCTTAGCCAGACTTGACACACGACCTTGGAGATCATGACTATCTCCTTAAACCATGACCACTTTTGAGACACCTACACCTTGGTTGTTTTGATTGCATATGCTACTTCATGAATAGTTAGCAAATTGTCCATGACCCTCACACTTATTATTGGATCGCGCTCTAGTTGATCCCCAGTATTTGTGACATTTTCATGTTTTTCAAGAGTACTTCCTAAGCCTAAGATACTTGGAACACGATGACCATTGGAGCTACAGCTTTGATCATTTAACCCAAGCAGCTACGACTAAAAGTTGGGGACCGGTTACTTCGATTTTAGCACTCCTTGACCTTGACCATGACAATTTGACCTACCTATCACATGAAGTCATATACATGCAATCTTAAGTATTGTAGTGTTCATACTCAAACCTCACCTTACTCATCTACTGCTTATCAAATCAGTAATCGATATCAGTTCAACTTCCCTTGACTCCCGCTTTGAGGAAGAATACCTCATCCCATACCTAGGGCAAACAACATCTATTTTTGTCTTGCAGTTCATCGAGACAAACTACAAAATAAAAAGGGGCAAATGTAGACACCAATATTGTGTCTACCCCTCCCCTTGGTCCCCTTCTAACTCTTAACACTCCTAACCCACACTTTATTAATTTAAAATAAATTATCTATTTTAAATTAATCATCCCCTCACCTCGACACCTCACCTAGCCATGTCGCCTAGACACCTCACCCTAAGACAATTTCTCACCTTACGAATCACCCCAAGACTAATTCCTTCAAATCACAACTACCTAAGACCTATTCCAACTCTCTAACTAACTCTCGTGCCTAATAAACCCATCTTTTGACCGTTCTCCAATGGAAAATGCACTTGGCGGGTGGAAAAATGGGCAAAAGGCTAAAAATAGACCTTTTACCCATTCTCTAGCCACTGACGTCAGTCAAATGTAGACCGACACCGGCAAAATCACCAACGTCGATTACTTAAACTACATTCCAACCTTGAGTTCACCCCTGCCTCTTTGCATATCAATGCGCACGCTTTGAGACTAAGCATCAAAATTCTATTATCACTCTCTAGGCTACATAAACTCTATAGAAATCACTCTAGAAATTGGATTGGAAATATTGTACGAGATCTTTGACATCAGCCATAATAGGAACAAACATCCTGACACCCTTGATTCTTCATCAAAAAGCTAAGTATTCTTCTGATCTCCATTTCATAGTTTTAGAATAATTTGGTAATTAGTTTCTATTTACTATTTCTAAATACTGTAGAAGAAACCTGACTCCCTCTGTGGAAGGGCTGAAAAGCCTTCCTCTAACTCTTACCTTATTCTCACACCTACCCTCTACCTTTTGCCTTTCCTCTGACCCTATTCTCTTTCTCGTAACTCTGCACAAACCTTCCAACTCCCAGAGTCCTCTGTCCATCATAGAAACAATCTAAAACCCATCCAAAGCCTAATTTCCCCTACTGATATCAATAGTATAATCGATGTTGACACCTTTTACTACTGACATCAGTAGCATAATCGATGTCGACAACTGTGCAAACCAAAACCTACACAAATAGCCCCTAAACCAGACAAAACCCTTTGACCAGCTTGCTGAGACTCACAGATTACAGGAAATAGGTACACAACATTCTGCCTTTTTCATTTTTATAAGTCTTTTATCATTTCATTTTATACAAATCTCTATCTTAAATAGTGGATTATCATCCCTCATGGAGCTTTACGCTTCCAGGACCAAGCACGTAGCTTGGCAGTCCACTTTATCCTATTCTAACATTTTCTTTGTTTAAGACTTCTTCTTATCTATAGGTGTCTTTCTCCATATCCAAAGAGGAGCTCCTACAACATCTAGATAATGGTGCACAACTTAAATTTGGGTAACGTACAAACCCCTAACCTTCAACCTTTAGTTTCATCTTTCTTCTGAATATAATTAGCAAAAAAAACGTAGAGAAATAAGATGAATTAATGGAAGGCTAGTGGCTCTGACACCAATCTTTTATCTTGTTAATAGATGGTAGATTCTTGTTAAAAAAATCATGATAGTAGGTAGGGGCTGAATATATATGACTTCAATATTACTTCAAACTTCAAGATTTACAGCATAACTTACAATATTTATTTGCAAGGTTTTTGATTCACATGATCCTGATTAGGAAAATGAAGAGCATACACCTTACAAGACTCAATATAATTACTATGACTTTTAATGATTTTTGATGCCTAGCACTAAGCACACACCCTTTATTTATAGCAAGAGAGATGTCCTTCCCAAAATCTTTACCTAGGTAGTGTCTATCTCATCATTGCTTTTACCTTACAAAAGTAGATTCTTCCTTATCATCAAAGGCTAAAAGACACATTTGATCTAACAAAAGATTCCTCTATAGATGGTTGTGGGTCTAATGCTTCTTTCACTTTAGTCACTAAGTCATCAATAGAGATTGGATGAAAATAGAATTTGTACTAAATTTTTTGATAGATAGTCCATTGGGGACCATTATTTGGTACTGAATGGATGGCTTGTATATAAAAGTAATATTTCCATGCTAAGTGTTTTATGATTTTTGTATGAACAATCATTTATTCATCCATAGAATCTTCTAGATTTATTGTAGTAGATCTTAAGTCTTGAATAAAAGCATATGCCCAATTATTATCTTGTAATATTTGATGACCTATCTTGATAGCCTAGTTATGATTAGGTCTTTTGACTAAATCACATAAATGGATTAATTGAAGATTATTGTTTAATCGATGAATAAAAATTTGTTCATGATTTCTATCTATAGAAATGTCCACAACTCCTTTAATCTGAAGTATCATGGAGGTTTCTCAAGACGTTATAAGATAAGCCTCATTCAAGCCATGTTGTAGAATTTCTCCATGTAGAACCACATTAACTTTAGATAATCGTTTATTAAGTATCCTTATTAGATTAAATCCTGAGTTAAGTTGTTGCATCATAGACACATGATATTGTCAGCTTAACCAATTGGAAACCACATTATTCTTACCCTAGATATGTTTTGTAGTATAATTAAATCAATTAAAATAATCTTGCCATCTGATGTATTTGCCTCTGCCATCTTTTCTACTGCGATCTTTTTATTTAAAATTCAAAAACCTTGTACAATCTATTGTGATGATAAAGTGGGGTAGAAGCATAATCTTTAAATCAAACTTCTCAAGACATTTTTTAATAGCATAGATTTCTTTGTCTGAAGAAATCCATTTTAAGACATCTTCACTAAACACACCACTGGCAAACTCACAAACATAATCTTGGTATTTAACAATACATACTAATATACCACCCCAAGCATGATCAAAATCATTTGTATATATAATGAACTTATCAAAATTGGTTATATACAAATCAGGAAGAGTTTGTACCTTGGTTTTGATTTTTTGAACACCCTGAGAATGTGAAAAATTCCATCTAAAAGTATTCTTTTTCTTTAACAACTCTTGTAGAATGAATCTATCTTTCCCTACACTTGATAAAAATTGTTAAGATAATTAAGCATTCCTAAAAATGATTGAAGCTTAGGATTGTCCATGATGTCAGGGAATTCAACAATCTTTTCTTTTATATGCGATTGAACCTATAATTTTGAATTTGAACTACCATTCCCAAAAAAGTTACATTCTATTTTACAGAGCTAGATTTTCATTTCTAAAAGAACAATACCAAATTTACAGGATATATCATAAAATGTTTGAAGATGTTGTAAATGATCTTCAAGATTCATACTAAAAATAAGAATATCATCTATGTATACACAGAGGAAATCTGATGTTCCTTTAAATTTGTCATTCATATGTACTTGGTAATATGCAAGAGCATTCATTAATGCAAAGGGCATGATTGCCCATTGGAAGTGGCCAAAAGGATAACTAAAAGTATTTTTCTCATAATCAAATTCTTTGATTCTTATTTGATAAAATCTTGATTTATATTCAAATTGAGAGAAATACTTACACTTTGCAACTTTCTTGACCAAATAGGATTTATCTAGTATTGGATATGGATATGGTTTTATTATGGCATTCAATGGCCTATATTTATGACCATTCTTTTCTTTCCCCTCTTTTGATCAGAATGTTTGTTTACCATAAAGGCATATCAACATTAATGAGAGGTGGATTTTATAATAAAGCCATTTTCTTGAAGTTCCTTAATCTATTTTTCCATATCCTAATAGTCATGAGCTAGAATAGGGATCTTTTCCCCTATTTTCATTATTTTCCCTTCTTGGATATTGATTTCCATAATTGGCATAGATTTTTCCCAAAAATTTTGGGGATTATCAGAACAGATGTTTTCTTTGATCTGTAACCCTATGGTTTCTATATTCTGAAGAACTTCAATATTATGGGTTTGACTCATTGAGCTTGGAAACTGTTTTGTAGTATAAATCAATCTAGGAATTTTTATTCTTTCATTATTTATGGTAAAGAGAATACTTTTGGGAGAATATCCATAGGGTGAATATCTATCAATAAAATCACCTCCTAGTAGGATATCAATAGACATTTTTTCATGGGAAAAGAAATCACAAGAAATTTTTTTTATCTTGGATTCTGAATGGATGTTGATGTTTATATAGGTTATAAATAAAATTATTACCTTGGACATCCAAAATTTTATAAAACTATGATTCTTTTAGTTTCTACCAATTGTTAGGTTGTGTTCATGCATTTAGGGCCTACCTTTATGTGTTATAGGTCATTTGAAGTTTGATTAGGAGTTTTTACCTCCCATAAAGTTCATTGGCATCAACAAGCCTCATATTCTCCTTGTAAGTTCAAAGTAAGGCCAAATCTAACTCTCCACACCACTGTCATATAACCCTACTGCAGATGGCCTCTCCCAGGCCTATGTATAGACATAGGGTATGAATAAGGAAATAGGATCATGCTCTCTCTCCTCTTGATGATTATTTATACTAAGAATGTCACTTTGAGCTAGTGGAGCCATTTTAGCCTAGGTGCATGACCTATATCAATCTTGAAAGAAAAAGTTTCTCAATACTTCAAAACCCTATATATATCACTGTCATAATTCAGTGGGTTTTGACCATTTTCAAGGTGCTCAAACTCCATCTTCCTCTTACTTTTTGGCCCTCAAAATTGGCATAGCCTTTATATGTGGATAGGGGTACAAGGTCAAATTATCAAGGACATTTTAAAAACCTTAAATCATGACATATGTTATTCCAAAAAATCTCTAGGATCTCTGTTTGGTCTATTTGGGGATTGAGAACCCAAAATAGTCAATCATTCATTTTGAAGAAAAAATTCCAACTTGCATAGCATTCTCACCTTCATGGCATGGAAACCATGAAATTTGGGTATTATAGAAACTCAAACATCAATTCCACCATAAGTTTCACCCTTCACACATCCATACAGACCTTGTAGAGCTCAAACATAAGCTAACTGTAAGTGCATATTCTACAAACAAGGTAGTGTACAAGGGAATATATGCAAGTAGCTTTGAAGGACACAATGGAATTAAATGAAATCACATTTCCAATAGGATTCTAATCACATTAAAACACTTCATGGATCTCATTCCATGATGATAAAACATGGGTTCCACACCCATGACTATAAACTTGGAAAACAAGCACAATTTTGAAATATCCTTCAAGGGAGTTGAGAGAGAAGTGTAGGATGATGTAAAAACCATTGGAGAGGGCCTATTACCACTTTAAAACAATTCATAAAACTCACACAACTCCATGGATTCCTAAAAATAAGAAATAGATGCACAATCATACCCCTCTTGAATGCAAGTTCATAAAAATTTGTTTAGATTGTAAGTGATTGTTCATGAAGGAGGACCCACCGACATAAGAGTTATTTTTATGAATGTGAAGTTAACTTAGATTAATATATATATATATATATATATATATATATATATATATATATATATATATATATATATATATATATATATATAGAATTATTCTTCCTGACTCTACCTGTATGGCCCATAGTGAGTGATTGAACTTGCCCTTCCTTAGCTTGCCAATGGAAAAAGAAGAGAAATGAGTTGCAGATGAAATTTTTTATGAAATATATGCAATCCAAATTTTTATATAGACTATGGAGAGTTTTTTATTCACACCACCATGTTTTTATCTAAGGGGGAACTTGAGAAGTCCATACAAGTGTTAGAAAAGGCCTATTTTTAGGGAAAACTTCCATTTGACTGATGAAACTAACTTGTAACTACTTCTTGACATGATCCTAACATCATTTGACCTTTTTCATTTTCTCATTCCACTTGGTGAAAAATATTTTAACTTGAAAGTCCTCAAAAGTAATTTAATTAAGCTAAAAGGTGGCCAAATGACCCTTTTAGTATATGAGACCTAGCAATTGGTTAATTTATGACTTGAAGATAGATTAAAACCTATAAAGGACAATTTTAGGAGATTTCAAAAGTAAATTTATATTTTGACTAAGTTTTACTATGGTTGACCAATGTTGACTTTGGTTAACTAAGCCATTTCAAGGAAGATGAGCTTCAACAGGGACTAGGGGAAGGGCAAGTGAGATATATAGGATAATAGGAGACCCCATATGACATCTAAAACTTTATTTAAAACTTAAAAATAGTAGGGGTTGACCCAAATTTTACTTGGGGTCAAATTTAGTCAACATTACCTTCAACATTATGATAATAAATGATGTTATATCAAAATACATAATTGAAATCTTGTTTATGAATACACATCTTTTCATGAGATTATAGGTTTGGTATTCCAAAAATTGAATGATGTATTTATACCATGGGCTTTGTTAAATGGTGACAGCCTCGATGTGGTAGATATAATAATCTGGTGGTTGAGTAGAGGATGGATATTTTATTATTTGTATAATAAAAGTGGGATCAAAAAGAACTTGGTGGGGATGAAAGAAAGGCTGAAGAAGCAAGGGAATTAGTTATTGAATTTTGATCTTGAGGGATAGGATCAATAGTAAAATAAATGAAGTCATTGGTGAGAGTAGTTGAAATTTTATGATAAGAAATGATATTCTCACTTTTGCATTGGTAATTAGCATTAAAGTTATGATAAATAAGTTGATAATCACCTAAAGCATGTAGGTATTAGATGCATAAATCAAGATCAACTCTCAGGCCTAAGATTAGAGCTTCGTATTTGGCCATATATTTGGTTACATTAAATGTCAAGTGGAAAGCTAAAAGAATGATTTTTCTAAGAGGACTTATAATAATGCAACCTACCCCAACTCCTTTAAGTCATTTAACACCATCAAAGTAAAGGGTCCAAGTATCCTTGTGCAAGTTGACATTGATTTCAGGAAGCTCTTTGATAACTATTTTTTGTTTAGTAGTATTAGGGGGAATAGAATATTCATCAAGATTATTGGCTTCAAGATTAGTGGTAAAGCTATGAAAGTAATATTTAAGTGAAATAGATTGGTTGAGACCTTCAATATAGAGAATATTGTCTTCTAAAAGACTATCTTGAAAGTGATTAGTAGCTAGTATAGGAGATGGGACAAGTTAATCAACTATGACCTATCCATTTTCCAATTCTATATCTAGGAAGAAAGGCTTTAAATAAGAAGTGATGAAGGGGTTCAAAATGAATGATGACATAAGTAGTCTAATAAAGCATTTAGTGTCAAATCTTTTTATTTGCAAAATAGATGGTGAGGCAATCACATTTGACTTGTGTATAATGTGTTAGATAATCAATGAGGCCTCAACTAATGTAATAGATAACATACTCTCTTCTGGTATCATCTTGTTAGGAAAGCATTTCCCCAACTAATATGGGTGAGGAAGAAGTATATAGGATCAAGGGTTAATGATTAGGAGGACAAAGTGTATATAGGTGAAGTAATGATTCTTGTAATTTATCAAAGGCTTTTTGACAAGGGTCTATCCATTCTAAATCATTACCTTTTTTAAGAATAGAACTAATGGAGTAAATATGATAAGCCATTTTGTCGATGAATCATCTAATTGTCCCAAGTTTGCTTGAGTAAGTGTGAATGTCTAGAATAGAATGAGGAATGGGCATGTTGATTATAGCACTAATCTTAGTGGAATTAGCATTAATACTATGGAGAGAGACTATGAATTATAACAATTTTCTAGATGTGACACCAAAGACACATTTGTAAGGATTTAGTCTAACTCAATATTTAAGAAGATGGTTAAAGATGATGGAAAGATCAAAGAAATGAGTCTTGTGAGTTTTGGATTTATTAATGAGGTCATCCATATATATTTAAACAATTTTGTGGATAAGATCATGAAATATATGAGTCATTACTCATTGGTAAGTGACTCTGACTTTTTTGAGGTTGATTGGCATTTTGACATAGCAATAGGTGCCCCATTCTATGGTGAAAGTTGTCTTATGTTGGTCCTCAAGGGTGATATGAATCTGATTATAGCTTGAGAAGCCATCTATAAGAAAATAAATTTTAAAACCATCTATGGAATAAATGGTGGCATCTATCTAAGGTGAATAGAAGTTGTCCTTGGGACAAATGAGATTAAGATTATGGAAAGTAATATAGATGTGAATGATCATAGGGACCTTTTTCCAAATGGGAACTATATTAGAAACCCATTCAAAATAGTCCAGTATTTTGATAAATTTAACATTGATTAATTTGATGATCTCCTTATGACATAAAGTGAGAACCTCAAGTGGCAATTTTCTTTATTTTTTTGATGTACAAGCTTGGCATTAGGATAAGTGATGATGTTGTGCACCACAATTCTAGGTTCAATACCAATATTATCCTCATAGTAACAAGCAAAGATCTCATGATATTTATCTAAGAATAAGTTAAAATTATCATACTCGATAGGTGAGAGTTTACAAGAAATTGTAATTGGTTGAGGACATGATGGAGTACCATATTCAATGCAAGTGGTTTCTTTGATAAGCATAAAATTTCCATCTTAGAAATGGTATGGTGAATTAGGTAAAGAATAAATTAGATTAGTTTTTGGATCAATACTAGCAATGAAGTTGTTGAAACAAAGGGATTTGGTTGTAAAATTTCTAAGTTTATGATGTTGCCAAGTAAGTTGAGGTTCTCGGGAATGAAGTATTTCAAGAATAACTTTATCACTAGGCAAGGTAGGAAGAGAACCACAATGTTTGATATCTACTTCAAGATCTAGAATTTGACTACCATGGAAATCATACGCAGAATGTATCTGATAGACATTATTTTCCATGGCATCTAGTGTAATCTTGGGAGTAGGAGAAGCAGATGGATAGGAAGGGATTGGAGTGTCATTAGTTTTGGTGATAGGAGAAGGATTAGATGTAATGATGGGATTTATAGGTGGTAAATAAGGATCAAGAATTTTTGGACATTCAAAAGGTATAATTTACTCTACCATCCAAGGAATATCAATAAGTGGAGAATTGATAGGATATACATGACTTTCAAGATATAATCCATGATCTGTATAAATGGTATGAACATCCTAGTTAAAATCATGTATTTGAGCTAATTATAATAATGTTGTAAATCCAAGTCTCAAAATTGAGCTTGGGTTGTTATGTAATTATCATCATATGTTGGAAAAATTATACATGGTTAGATTTAGGGGGAGTTTTTGATAGGGAATTCCCAATATTGCTGAGTGTACATGAAGACATGATGAGAGGATCTTGAAATAATTTAGCCACTCCAAAGTCATTTCAAGTGAAGGAATATTCATGTAAAGAAGGATCCTGAGCATTGAATGGAGGGGGAAATTAGTGATATCATCAATAAGAGGAATAATATGGTTCCTAGGTAATAAGGGAGGAGGAAGCTAATCTAAAATGTAGGGAGGTAGCTTAGTAATATTTCAAGTATGTTATAAATCATTAGGTTCATCATCATATAAATCAATAAGAGTAACTTGTAAATCAATATTGATGTTGATAAACATAGGTAAAGGATCACTATTAATCTTAGGAATGGTAAGAATAAGATATTGAGATTTGGGATGGGAATTTGAATACTCCATAGGTTAGGATCAACCTCATGCTTATACTATTTTTCATTATGTAAGAATTTCATGTATTGTCTATCATAAGAAGAAATAGCCCTCATTATATGAGTCCATGGGTGACTAAGGAATATATTGTAATATAAGGTTAAATCAAGGACCATAAGCTTAGTTCAAATGGTCTTAGGTCTGATGGTTAAGGGAAGCCAAATATAATCAAGTGGATTTTGATTAGTCTTATCAAAACCATGAAAAGTAAGATTATTTTACTTGAGATGATCCTTGTTATAACCAATTTGTTGGATAAGCCATAAAAATGTCACATTAATACCACTAACATTAATACCAGAGCCTTCATCAATGAGAACTTTCTAGATAAGGTTATTATTAATGGCTATTTTAATAAAAAATGGTGGATCATCAACAAGAAAGAGAATTTCATCATTGATCATTTCCTCCTCAAGTAATTCAATATAAGGCTTGGAAGGACACATAGTTTCTATGGTATGCATGTTGGTAAGTTGAGGTTTAATAGAATGTGGTTTTTCATCTATAAAGGATGGATCTTCAATTTCTTACAATTATTGCATAAGGAACTTGCAATGATAGGGGAAGTGAAAACCAACTCCATAAGTGGAATATTAAAAGGCATATATTTCAATTCTTCAAAAAAGTTCAAATGAGATTTAGAATAAGAACTAATACGATGTTTACGAGGTAAGGTGGATTTTGATGGAATAGAAGTGGTTGGGGGTTTGGAAGGAAGAAGTTATTCCTCAAGAGTTTTTGAAGTGAGATTAATGGCTATATTATCTTTGAGAAGTTGTTCTTATAAATATGGATTCTTAGGTTTGGTGATGGGCTTTTTTTGGGTTGGCTTGTGATGATAATTGACCTTAGTAGTGTTAAAAAATTGATAATTATTATAATATTGGTCATAATCAGACTCAATGGCACAAACATCCTTGGTATTTTGTTGATTATTTATGGAAAAAGATTTTTGGTTATTTGAGGTAAAATATTTGTAAACTTGTTGTTTTTGAGAAGAAGTAATGTACTCTTGATGATGAAGGTTGATCATAGCTTCATCATTAAATGAATCACCAAGAATATAGGAAACAAAAAATTTAGTGATCCCTCTATAAGATTCATGGGAGTGACAAATTTTGACATAGAACCAATAAAATTGATTAGAGTCATACCACTTATGAGAATTATTAGGATAGGTGAAAGGTTTAGAAGGTGGTAAAAATTGTTTAATTTACTACACCAAGACTGGTGTGTGATAAGAGGAAGGAATGACAACTTTGGAAAATCTTGGTTTGGTTTGTGGATTATTACCAATCATAGCATTAGTATATGTTTTAAAAGATCCATTAAGAATTGAATGATTAGGTTAGAATTTATTCATGATAAAGTCTTGACATTTAACTTGGTCAAGAGCTTCATTAAGTGTTTGGGGAGAACAAAATTTGAACCTTATATTAAAGAGAAGGATTTAAAGTAGTTCTATATATTTTGAATAATTTATCATCACTCATATTATGGTTGGCTTTATGATCTAATTATTTCCATCTTTTGATAAAGTAATGAGCTGATTCAGTGGGAGATTGTTTAGCATTGATGAAGTGGCTAAGATAATTTTTAGGAAGATCATTGTGTTGAAACTGTTTAACTAAAGGATTAACCAAATATTTTAGTTGTCAAATGGAATGTTGTGGAAGTTTATTGTACCACTATAATACATTGATTGTGAAGGTTTTGACTAATATTTTATTTATGGCAAAGGTATTAGTTTGGATCCACTCTTTCTAAATATTACCAAAGGCTTCAAGAAATGAGGCATGGCCTTTAGTCCCATCATACTTGATAGTTGGAGATATCTTACCAATATCAATGGACATAATAAATGGATATAAAGTCTCATTATAAATAGTTTGAACAACCTTGTTATTCATTATGGGTTGAATAATAACATTACCTAAGGCATCTCTAAGAGGTGGATGAATGTAATTGCGATGAGCTTGTGGATGGATAGTTGGAGGTTGATTAGCCATATTAATAAAATGATATTAGAGTTGCATCATTTGAGAGGTGTTATAAGTTTTCACTATGTTCATTTTCTATATGACTTGTCCAAGGAGTTGAGTTATATCAATAGATGGCTTGGTGTTGGTAGGATCACTCCCCAAATGCGTAATAGGGGAAGGGTTTTTAGAAGATGGATTATTGATTAAACTTGTGTCAATTTTTCCCACATTAGTTTGAAGGTTTTGAAGATAAGAAGTGTCTTAGTAAGTATATAAAGGGTTAGACCCATCAAATTCATCTCAAAGTGTGATTTGTACCATGTGACAAGCCACACATGAAGGAGGGGAAGAGGTGCCCCAAGAGTGATGGTGCTCTTGGGAGGAAAAGAGAGGGAGAAATGAACATCCCATATAGTATCTAAATGGATTTAGGTTATCCAATAAGATTATAATAAGGGAACTCATGATTATTTGAAATAAATGAACAAAATTGTAATAAATAGGAATGGAGAACTAAGTTGAACAAATAGGGAAAGTATGAAGAGTAAAGAGTCGAATATAATGACCTAGTATAGAAAATAGGGTTTGAAAGCTAAGAAAATAAGAATATAGATTTGACTGGGTTGACCTAATTTTATAAAATAATCAAAAAATAGGTAGAAAAAAGATACAAAGTCAACAAGGTTTACCTAATTCTATATCTTGAGGTCTAGAAAAGAGTATTGTGTTGATAGGGTCAACCTAGTATTAAAGGCAGGGAAAACAAATAATCTGTAACAGAATTTGTTGAGTAGAATGACTGTGTATTGAAATAATAATTTTTTTTGGCAATTAATTTTCAAAGAAAGAAATGAAAAGAAACACATAATCAATTGGGTCAATTAGGTTGATACAATTAAGGCATATGCACACAACACAAAACCTTGCACCAATGTTGGCCAATGCAAGTTTCTACAATACAATATATAATTGAGCAAAGAGCAAGCATTCAACTTAGAAGGTAAATGCTAACTAAGTGGTCATCCTAAATGTTTTTAGATAATTAGAGTATGATTTTAGATATGATAAGAAGTGGGATGTAAGCAAGGAACTAGAAATCAATCTATGGATGGTTCTAGGACATTTAGGATGGAACGAATCTATATTGGCAATAATACAGGCTTGGTATTGAGGCCTACCCCCTCAATTCACACACCACAATGATAAGGGTTTTGGGTGATTTGAAAATATATAAAATTATCCATGTGTTTATACTTGGCCATAAAACCAAGTTGACTTCCCCCTTGGTGATGAAATCCAAGTAGGTAGGCCTTGGGTAGACAATTGTTAAAATGTGTTTTAAGATTATGTGATTTGGTAGTGTGTGCATAAAATATAAAAATAGTGAAACTAAATGGTATATTAAAAAACCACCTAATTAGAATATGTGATCTATTCTAAGCATGTAAGCAACTGAAAGTGAAAGTGTGAGCTAATTAATAGAATATTAGTGTTAATTCCAATTTTGAAACATAGTACAGTGTCAGTTTAGATGATAGTGTATGTAGATATTACATAATAGAGTCAAGAGTGTCACTATTTTACTAATAAATCTAGGGTCTATGAAATAACTATGTTTATAGTGTTGACCTAGGTTTCCAAATAGAAGACAAAATACAAAATTAGGTCGACAAGGTCAATCTAGTTTATTGTATAAGGGTAGTTTTAAAGACTGCAAATTATGAAAAATAAAAATGTAATAAAATTATAGAAATGATAGAGAATGAGAGAAAGGAACCTTGGTGGGTTGTAATATGCTTAAAATTTGTAAAAAATTTGTTTAAGTTGCTTGAAAGTTCTACTAATTAAGTCGACTAGGTCAACCTAGTTCTATAAAACCCTGATGCTAAAGCATGTAAAGTATATTGTGTCGACAAAGTTGACATAGTATGTTTTATGGAAGTTTGAAAGTGTGTTGTGTCAACAAGGTCAACCTAGTAGTCTATCTAGAAGTCTATAAAATGTGGTTTTTTTATAGAGTCAACCTAATAACCTATACCTGATGAAAAACCTGCACAAATAGAACATATTTGTATTGATGTGACTATGTGTTAAAACTATGCACAAAAGTTAGAACTATACTAAAACTATTGACCCAATATCACAAATATAGAGAAATAAAATGATAAAATAATGAAAAAGATGAGATAAAAACTACAAAGGTTAGATTCACATTGGGTTCACTAGAATGTATGCAATAAAAAATGCAGCATGTTTATAAATCAATCCTAACTCAAATAAGATAGATCATACCATACACTTCCAATTGGGGGAATATTATATAATCGAGAACATGACCAATATGAGGATCTGATAGACCTAATGAGGAGATTTTTTTTATCATAATACACAATTCAAGGGAGGTTTCTAAAGCCTCTAGTCAAGCATAATCATGTAATAACCCTAACTAGGTCCTATGTTTTATATTCACTAAAATAATAAGTAAAGCAAATAAATCTAATCTAGTACTCATCAAATATTATGGCACAATATGGGGGTTAGTAAACAAACAAACATACATAGGATAATCTTAATTAATTTATGTATGAGTAAGACCCTAATACATGTAAAGAGAAAAGTAATATTATTCGAAGCCAATACTTATGCTACATCTATCTACTAAAGAGAGGTGTAAAATTAGAGAATACTTACCTAAAATATGAACCCATCAAGAATATATCTCTTCTTTGGCCAAAAGGGCTTCAAAATAGGTTTTTATGGTTTTTAAGGATCACTAATAAAAACCAAAGTATCTAAGACTTCTTCATAAGACTAGATTCTCCAAATAGAAACCCTAAACTAAGACTCCTCAAGAAGAATTGTGGAATATCATATTATAAATAAGTGCAAGTGAATAATAAATCTTTTACATTCCATAAATAATGATGAAATGATCATATATATATAAGGTATATTTTACCCTAAACCCTTTCAAAATTTTAGGCTGACAAAGTTGACTCAGTCAACCTAGTATAATTAAGGATAAAAATTCACTAGGTCATGGACTAGGTCAGACAAGATCCGACCTAGACCTTAAATTAATTTTAATCAAAATTGTACAAGGTCGATATAGTTGACCTAGTACAATAAACTATCAAAAGGGGCTTAAGGTGAGGAAAATAGGGATGTAAAGAGGTAAAATAATGGAGGAGTATGCAAAGGAGGAGTAATAGCTTAGGGAATGGTTTTTAGGGGTTGGCTGGATTGGTAATAAGTGGAAATAAGGGATAATAATCTTGGAAAGCACTAATGGTCTACCTATTACTTTATTGATACACCCCTTAGGGCATGCACTCAGAGATATTGAGTCTCGATGGGTTCTTGCAAGATGTATAGCATTAATATTTGATAAAAGTTGAAAATATTATGTGTATATAGGTACCATCAAATTTTAATCATAGAATAAGACCAAGCTAAGACATATTTTACAACTAAATGGGGATCATTCATATATAAGGTAATGCCTTTTGGTTTGAAGAATGCACCATCAATTTTATCTAAAGATATAATAACTATATTTAAAGACTTCATTCATGATTTTTTGGAAGTATATTTGGATGATTGGGCTATATTTTCTTTGTTTAAAGAGCATATGTAAAAATTGTGACTAATGTTAGAACAGTGTTGAGATCTATGTATTGCTCTAAATTTAAAGAAGTGCTTATTTTTCACATCTTTTGGTCGTATTTTGGGCCATATTGTATGTAGTGATGCCATTTTGGCAAACCAAGATAAGATTGATATAATAATGGGGATGCCATCCTTGACTAACTCTAAGAATTGCATACCTTTCTAGGTCATATTAGATACTCTAATTTTTTAATCAAAAGATACATAGCCATATCTATGTTAATGGAAAAATTATTATGCAAAGATATAAGGTTTGACTGGACCTAAGAATGCCAAGCAACATTTATCAATATTAAACAAAGGTTGTTAATAACACCTACTTTAGTTTTTATGCATTAGAAGAGTCCATTATACATACACATGGATGCTTTTGGTATTGTAATATGGGTTATCTTAACACAACCATGGGATGGTGGGTTGAAACAACCCCTACATTTTTTTCCAATAGAAAGCTATCAACAATAGGTAATAATTATAGAAATATAGAAAGAAAGGCTTTAGCTATGGTATTTGCATTGTAAAAGTTTTGAAACTATCTATTGGCCACACCATTTGAGTTTTTTTACTGACCACCAGAAATTTTGATAGTTAATAAGCCAATGTTAAGAGGATACATTTATAGGTGGCTCATGCTATTTCAAGATTTTTAATTTCAAATCAATGTAAATTTAGGTTGTGAAAATATTGGACTAGATCTTCTAAGTAGGATAAAAAACATTGTATAACTAGAATAAATAGAATATGAGCCCCCAAATGTGCACTTATTTAGGGCTACTACAATCCCAGATAATATGGAGGATATTGTAAACTTTTTGTAGTAATAAACTTTTATTGTGCAATATATGGAAAAATATAAAAAGCATATGGTCACTCGAGCTATCCCATATAATCTCATCAACATATTTATGTACAATATTGGAAAATATGATGTGTTGTGTAGAGTAGCATTAGAACATGAACACCCATATCTTCTAAAAGAAGCACATCAAGGAATTGTAAGGGGTCACTTCATAGGTGAAGCCATTGCAAGAAAAATATTACAGAGTGGTATTTGGTTGTCCAATTTATTTTAAGATGCACATAGGGTATCTAAGCATTACAATGTGTTTTAGTGAATGGGAAAGCCAAATTAGCATGATGAGATGCCTTTGGTCCTAATGCTCATAGATCAACCATTCAAATAGTGGGGAATTGATATTTTTGGACTTATAATTCTACCCAAAAAATGAATTAATGCATGGTACATTATTATTGCAATGGATTACTTCACCAAGTTGGTGGAAGCTAATACAACCCCAAGTTGTAGTATGAAGGACACTACTAAATTTTTAGATAAAAACATTATTATAAGATTCAGATGCCTAATCAAGCTAGTTAGTGACAAAGGAACATATTTCCTCACTAAAACTATCAAGACACTTACTAAGGAGTTTATGATATTTCATCACAAGAGCACAACTTATCACCCTTAAGCAAATGGACATGTTGAAGCATCGAAAAAAGTATCGATAAAAATGTTACATAAAATATGTAATGTTCAAAGTGATTATTAGGAGGATTGAATTCCTATGATTCTTTAGACATACAAAACAAATTACAAGCATACCATGAGTTCAACTCCCTTCCTACTTGTCTATGGTCTTGAGGTAGTAAGGCTTATGGAGTACATTATTATAAGTCTGTACATAGCAATGGTTATGAATCTAGGTGACCAAGATTATCTAAAGAAAATATTAATGGAATTGGTTAAAATGGAGTAAATTTGACAAAGAACACAATGAATGGAAGGGATTCACAAGTTAATCTAGAAGGCATGACATGATCACAACTTGTGATCTAAGTTATTTCATCTAGAACAAGAGGTACTACTATATGATAGCAAGTTTAAGACATTCCTAATAAAACTAATTATTAGATAGAAGGGGCCCTACATTATTCATGAAGTATCACAATAGGGTACCATTGTATTAAAATATTTGTAGGGAACCATATTACTAGGATGTGTTAATGGATGTAGGCTTAAACCTTACCATTGCTAGTCTCTATCATTCTTGTTTCTAAAAAGAAAGGGTGCCAGGTAGCACCATTTAGATTACGGGTTTTATTTAATGTTTTTTGGGTTTTTTTTTTAAAAAAAAATATTAGAATGTTTTTATAGTGTGACCTTTGAATTGTAACACATTAGAATATAGATGGAAGAGTGAGCATCATAAACTATTACTAAGTCATAGTGATAACCTAAATATAGTTGGTAACAACTACATCATGGTCATCAAATAATTCTAGGAAATAGCACTAAAAAGACAAGTATGGTGAAAATAAGAATGAAGATCATTCAAGACCATTAATGACAACGCACTTGACTAGATTACATCTTTCTTGAAGTAGATCATGTGGTGGAATGAAAGATTAGGTCATAAAATATTTGGGATGAATGAAATGAGATCACGTCACATCATATAACTACCAGTGAATGAATTTTAGGGTATATATGCAAAAAATTCACTATCATATCAAATAAAATCAAGGTGAAATAAATTTTGGAAGAAAAATCATGCACATCTAGTTAGCACGTATAAACTAGTTGTATAGATTGATTTGGGTGCCGAAAACTATATAAAAAATGGTATGGAAAACACACATACATTATATAATTCTAACAAGTTAATTTTTTGATCTACTTTCAAAATACCTCCTTGCACATGGATTGCATACCAAAGTTGGGATAAGCAAATCAAGTATTCAACTAAGGATGCCATAAAAACCATGGAGAGAGCATAATTATTTATTCCGCTCTTGGATATGTAAAAAAATAAATGGGAATTAACCTATGGATATGATAAACAAAATACTAGGATATGGAACCATTTGACTTCATTGAAGTAACTGAAGCCACTTTATTTACACAAAATCCACAAGAATCAACACAGGTAAAATCCCTAACTTTATAACATCTCATGCAAGGATTGAATGCATAATTATTGATAAAAATACCTACATTTTGATAATTGGATGAGGTAATTCTCACTCTTATGATTAGGTATAAAAAAAAGTTATATTCATTTGTCCTAGGATTTTAGAATCTAGATCAATACTACGACTATGGCATGAGAAACAGGCTTCCAACTCATGGAAACTCCCTTCTCACCTACAAGTCCATTGATCTACCAATTCATTAAAACACTAGTGAGAAGTATATAATAATTTAATTTATAGGAATACCAATTGAATCAATATATGATGCTTTTATGCATATCCCAGTTGAATGTATTACCAAGCAATTTTGTCAAACAACAAAATAAGCTAAGTGGGCAACAAAAGGGGATATTAATATTACATATCGTATGATACACCTACATGAATATTTTAAATATCCTTAGTTTTTGGACTCAAATTTAACTAAAAATATTGATAATATACTTTTAGGAACCTCCCATGCATTCTAATATCAATTATTGGTCATATTTCTTTGCTTCACATAGTGTAAATCACTGAAAGGACCAATCAATCTGACTGTAGATTTTTTAATTGCTACTACATTTCATAAACATTGTATAGACCAAAATGGGCAAATATTATGATGAATTGGGGTAGTTCAATGTAGGGTGGATTTAATCTCTAACCTTGATCAGGCCACACCTCATAATACCCCAAAATGTCATGTAGTATTTAAGACAACATACATCAGTTACAATACTACAAAATGTCATCCAGATCAAAGCGCATGAGTTACTAACACCAATTATAGACACAATGCCCTTCTTGATCATGATGTTAGATGTGAAATCTAAAGTTTGGATGTATAAAGCTATATCTATGAGGAAGTTTTAACCTCTATGTTCCATTCCTCTAAGAGGACAAAAACCCATGTTCAAGTAAGTACAAATAACAATAATGACAACCATAGGTTCCATATTAAACAAAAATATCTCCCTCATATATAGACATAGGTAAGATAAAGATACCAATACATAGAGCTCCTCCACCACTGCTAAATAAGAAAACTCATGAATTAAAGTCTTGTTGGAAGATCCATATGTCCCAAAAATCACAATTGAGTGTGACTTGCCAAAATTGAGAGTTAATGAGTATGATGTTTTTAAGTCTATGCTAGAAGACATCATCAATTATCTTTATGAGTATGAATAATGAAATGAAATATTTTTATAGAAAGCAGTGCACACCTATCAAGTTAAAAATTAAGGTAAAAACTTTGGGTCAACATAAATCAACCTCCTCCCTCTTTCATTATTGACACTATAGGGTAGGAAGTAGCTTGACAAAAATTGGAGGCCAAAATATTCCATAGATATTTAGTTACAGGATCTTATGTTGCATAGTATGAAAAATAACCTCCATAATAGAGTACACTTCCATCCTTGCGTGAAAACCAAATACTCATCCTTCAAAAAGGCCATACACCATAATAAAAGAGATAATTGTATCTTTTTTAGAATAATCAAAAGAGAGGGGGGTGAAACAAAAACTAGAAGCACAGCCACATCCTTAAGGCAAGGTTGTGAAGAAGCAAAAGATGATACTCACTCCCCCTCTTACATCTAGATAGAATAAAAATGCATGGAAGATTATTGTGGTTGAATCCTCCATTTTAGAATATTCATAATCAATGATAATATTGGACTCATCAACTATATTGTAAGAATTAGAAGATTCTAGATTATTGTAAATAGAGCCACAAATAAAATCTACATAAGAACTATAAGATACAAAGGACAAGCAAAGGAAGGTTGAAATAAAAAGGAAGAGAAAAATAAAAATAAGAAATAAACAAAGAGAAAGTCAATGATAGAGGAAGAACAATGCAAGTATCAGATAGTTTCATAAGAAGAGCAATGCCAATGATAAGATGTGCCAAATTCATGCTAGAAACAAGCTAACAAAGCATATGCTCAAAATAAATGAACCAAATAAGTAGAGGCTGAAAATAAGTAAGATGAGGAAGTAGAGGCTCAAAATAAATGAGACAAAGAAGTAGAGGCTATGAAAAATGAGGAATAAGAGGCAATATAAAAACATCATGAAGCACAAGCTATGTAACAAAAGTAGGAGGAAGTACAAACTAAGGACAAATCTAAAGCTAAAGTTGAGGCCAAGGCCAAGGTAGATGCAAAATACATAGCTAAGGATGAATTGGAAGCTAAAGACAAATCTAAATCTAAAACTAAGGCTAAGTCCAAAGTGAAATCCAAAGCCCAAATAGAGGCAAACACTAAGGCTCAGGTTGAAGCTAAGGCTCAAGATAGAAAACAAAAGGAGGCTAAAGCCAAGGAAAAAGCATAGCATTTAGAACATTACAAACTATAAACACATGGAGGTGTGTAGGATGAGGTTTCATATCCAAAACCTTAAATACCTATCTAGTGGCTATGGGATGTTCCCATATTATCCACCCGATACACCACATTTTATCTTCCTTTGGGCTGATTCATGCCATCTCCTACAATTATTTCAACCACATCCATGGTACTTGATACCACTAAGTTTGAAGCATCTTTATATGTTTCTAAATTTCCATTAAACAAGAAAATTAAAGGCACAATTATGTTTCAAGAGCCTATATCACAAAAGACTTCAACCTTGGAATAAGAAGTCTTCCAGTTGTAAGGTGACAATACACAATTGAGTTGGAAACTTAAGAATGTGTGCCAGATAATTAATAATAACTTGCCAATACTAGTTAAACAAGTCCCAAGTGACTAATTTATGTTAGAATAAAAAACCTCATAACTTTAGTGAATCAACTTACAAAGTACTAAATGGTTGTGCAACACCTATAAGCACTGATACAATAGGGGCAGAAAATAAAATTAGAGATGGAGGTAATGTTTGAACTACTTAAGTAATGTGAGAATGTTTTGGATACTACCATGTAACAAATAAAACAAATAGCACAAGGGATGTTGAATTAGAGGCAAAACCTTAAAAATTCATTAGTTGTTGCTCACAGGATATTGCAATAACAAACAAAGTTAAAGTTGTAATGGATGATAAAAAACTAATTATAATATGATGAACAACACCCTTAAGAAATTATTATATTTGAGGGATACTATATGCAATTGAAAATTCATCATATTTATGAATTAATCCTAGATCAGATAAGATAAATCACACCTAAACTTTTGATTGAGGATACACTTGTTAAGTAGAGCATGACCAATAGGGTGATCTACTAGACATGATTAGGGGATCACTTGTATCACTTATCATAACATGTCATGCTAGGAAGGGTTTGAAAGCCTATAGTCTAACACAATCACATAATAACCCTAATGGAGTCCTAAGGTTTAAAATGTTCACTTTATTCTAATAGAAAGAAAGTAAAATCTAATCTAGTGCACACCAAAGCTTGTAGCACAAAGTGGGGGTTAGAAGCAATAAAACAAACACCTAAACTAAACATGCATTAGAAGACATATACTCACATCAATGTATATGGAATCCTAAATACATGGAGAGAAGAATACAAATGCATTATCTATCTACTCTTATAAAGGATAAATAAAGTTAGGAATGCTTACCTTTGAAAATGAACCCATTGAGCCTCAATCTCTCCCTTGGCCAAGGTGATTTGCAAGAGATTGTTGTGGTATGGAAGGATAACCAATATAAATCAACTCTAGGATACACAACCTATCTAAACAACTAAAATACTTACACACAAGATAAGATCCATATCTCCAAAGAAATTATGGAACCCTAAGCTTTATTCCTCAAGTAGATTGGTCAATAAGCAGATGTTCGCTCACACTTCTTTGCTTATAATTCTTATCTTATGAAATGGTGGGAATTACCTTGTCTATATAGGTGGATATTTCCCTAAATAATTTTGAGAATGTTGGTTGTACAAGGTTGACCTAGTCGACCCAATGTATTTTCAGGGATAAATTACTAGGTTTGTGCTAGGTCAACCAAAAGGCTAACAAACGAAGAAAGTAAATAATGCCCCTAAACTATACTAGGTTGACCTAGTAAAACTAATAGTAAAAAAGGATATTAAAGAAATAAAATGAGGAATAGGAGTAAAATACTAGAATAGGTAAGATTGAGAAGAATAAGCTTAGGGTTAATGGTTTTAGGAGACAAGTGTGTAGCTGTCAAGTAGCAAAAGGGATAATATTCTTATGAAACATCGATGGTCTGCCCACCCCTTTCTCGATGCACCCCTTAAGGCATGTACTTAGAGAGATTGAGACTTGACAGGTTCTAAAAAGATACAAAGTGTCAGTAATCAATAAAAGTTAAAAATATTATGTGTATATATATGCCCCACTCGAAGCTCATCATGTGTCACATAAGTGCAACATGGGATGGTGTTTTGAGATATAACATGATAACACATAATGTTGATGCTAAGTAAAGTTTAGTAAGTAAAAAAAAAGATAAATGAAAGGTCTAAATTGAAAAACACTTACCTTTAACTTAATTTAGTGTCATAGATAGATAAGTAGGCTGTAAGAGATGTGAAGGTGTCTAATATAGAGAACACTAGATGAACCTATAGAAGTTAGTGCAAAAAATAGCCAAAAATTAAATTTTTTGAGAAATAGGCATATGAAATTGGAAAATAATTTCCACATCATCATGAATCCTATGAATTTTATGGTTTTTAAAATGGATGAGTAGAAACAAATATATAAGCATAACAAGGAATATATAGGACAATAATTGAAAGATTTACATTTTGAAAAACTATTTTTAAATAAGGCAAAAGAGAGCTCATTTGTTATTTTTACCTATGAGAGAGGAGAAAGAAATATCTAGAGACAAAATAAGATGGGATGGTGAGGAGATGACATGCTAGATAGGAAGAGGCTCTAGAGATGGCAACAGGTGAACTACATGTATACAACTAAGAATCTCAAACCAGTTTTTGAAATTTGTATTGAATTTAAGTGAATTTTTAATAATTTTGAATTTTAAACATTTCTAGATGTCAAAATGAAGGAAAATCATATTCTAGGGGTATAAAATAGGAATATGGGAAATGGATTTGAAGGATTTAGGTAAAAATTAAGAAAATTGCACTTTTTTTGGAAAATACAAGGGGTCAGCAGGCAAAAAACACTGGGTTGACCCTATCGACCCAATAGGCTAGAAAATTGGTAGAATCCATAGTGCTGACCTAGTAGGTATGGGTCAACCATGTACATTCTACAAGTTGAAGGTGTATTTTAGAGTTGTTAGGTGGTTTGAAAGGTCTAAAATGGAAACTCAACACTAGGGAGGAGAAAATAAGGGGGTTGACTCAAATTTTTGGGTCAATCAGGTAAAAAGATAGGAATTGTTTTATCAAACTAATTTGACCAAAGAGCTAGAATAATATGAAAATGCATGCAAAAGGTCAAAAAAGGGATATAATGGCTCTAAATAACCAAGTAAGGTCAAGAAGGACCAAGAAGGCTAAAAGTAAGCAAAAATGAATAAAATAAAGTAATGTAGGCTTGTTTTTAATGTAGAAATGTAAAAGGAATGTATTTTGACTATACATGATATGGAAGAACTAATACGTCCTTTGTTGTTTCTTGGGTATAGGGATGATAGGGATTTTGGTGACTTGTAGATGTGGCATGGTTACTAGACTTGTTAGATAGGTTATCAAATGGAGATAGGGATAAACTAGGATCTATAGGTCTAGGCAAGATAGCAGAGATGTGTTAGACCCCCCTCAATGATGACTTGTTAGTCATGTTCCTTAGCTTTTGGGAATGGTTGACTAACACCTTCAAATGGGAGGTGGATGGGGATATAGTAGAGGTGGATATCGCACTAAAGGATGTCCATGCTATCCTAAGGTTGCCTATAGTAGGAATGTAGGTGATCATAAGGATACCAGATAGTTTAAAGGAGAGCCTTAGCCATGTAGGATACAGGCTCAAAGATGATATTACTAGGTAGGAGGGTAAATATGTTTGATGTTTATACATCATAAATTCTATATATCTATAAGGCTATGATAGGCCTTGTGACACAACGAGTTCTATGTCATAAGTCATGGTGGGTGAATATTTTGTCATCAACTTACTGAGGGCAAAATGGGTATATCAACCACATCACAAGGATATTTATACAGAAAAATGGGTATGTCTACCATAGGATAATGAGATAAATCTCTCCTCTCATCAATGGGAGGTTCCTTATAAACTACTATATACTAATATGAATTGAAAATACACTTAGGGGTGAAATCACACCATCCATCTCTCTTTTTTTAGAGATGATGTTCACAAAGTAAAGGAAAATTCTTGTGTAACTACTGAAGGTATTTCTCTTCTTTCAAAATGATGTTTAGAAGACAACAGGAAAACTTCCTAGGTAGTAATTGTAACCAAAAGAAACCCATGAAAGCACAAAGTCTTTCGTTGCTTCCCCTACTGATTTAGGACAAAGTAACATAGTAGAATTAAGTGCAGCCCAAAGTCTCCACTTAAAAATAAAATAGAGTAAAAGATTATGAAGGATAAGGGGAGCTCAAAGTCTCTCCAATATCCTTTACATTGAAACACAAAACACACAGACTAAAGACAATTATGGTAGCACAAAGTCTCCCACAGTCAACTTCAGGACATCTTCCAAATTATTTCCACTAGTTATACTTATTTGATTAAATGGACAAGACTGTATTTAGGAAAAAGACATAAGAATAATTTCCTAGATGACACAAGCTATTTCAACACAAAGTCTAAAAGGTCACTTGCTTTCTCATTCATTTGATAAAATATGAGTAAAAATCTAAGATCAAAGTCTTAGGAATGATTTTCAATTTGGGCAAAGTTTTACTTCTAATAACAAAAATATCTCTTTCATACAAACTGAGAGATTATAATATATAGCAACCAAAGAAAGATTTTGGTGCTTGTTTTCATGAAATGGCCCATTTGTATTCAATGCATTGAATGCATTGGAAATTATATGAAGGGGACATGCTAGAGTAGGTCATCAGCCTTATTTTTAGCATTTTAAATTATATCAAATATCTCCTCCAAATTATGGGCCACTTGGTCTTCTTTAAAATACTTACACAACTGTCCATTCACCTTTACTCAATGAAGAAAAATAGGCTGCACCTTTGAATGCTTGCACTCTCTGATGTCCACTTGGTGGACTATTCCACCTACTAGAATAACTCTTCTACAGATATTTCTAGATTTTGTGTAATTTTCCCTTTTTTCCTTACTATATTTTATCTCTTCTTGGTGATTTAAGCTTTCAGACTATCTTCTCACTTTCTACTGGCTCCTTTTTTAGTTAATCACTGAGTTTGTTCCCAGGTCTACATCTTTGAAAATCAATAGTTATTTCATTACCCTAATTTTGATGTCTATGGGGATGTTGTTGGTCGCTTGAACTGATTTGAACCTTGAACCTATTAGAGTGTAATGGTTCAATGGTTCAAAGTTCATCGGTTCAATGATTCAGTGGTTTGGTAGTTCAATGTTTTACAAAGAGCCACATTTTCTTAGTCTTATTTAGGAGTTCAATATATCATTGAACCAATTATTTAAACCATTTTTATAGAATATTCCACTTGAAACATCTTCTAGAATCTTTCGCTTGAACTTTAAACTTAGAACTCGTTGAACTTGTTGAAGCATTGAACTCTTTCGAAACTTTAAACTACTTTGAACCTTTGAAGTGGGGTCAATGGTTCATCAGTTCAAAGTAGTTCAATGGTTCATCAGTTCAGTGATTCATTCCAATTATTAAACTCTTTTGAACCTTTTAAACTCATTGAACCCTTGGAACTCTTTGAAGCAGAGTTCAATGATTCAATGGTTCAATGATTTATTCCAATTCTTTGAAACCTACCGATGAACCTTTTGGTTGAACCTCAGTGTTGAAGATTTGAACCCTTTGAAATTTGAACCCTTGAACTCTACTTAGCAGATTTTAATGGTTCAATGGTTCATTCCAAATCTTTAAACCTCACCGATGAACCTTTTGATTGAACCTTGGCATTGAACTAACCTTGTAAATTTGAGGAAATGCCTTAAGTGTTCTAAAATTTTCTTTGTGAAAGCCCACCTAATGAACCTGCAATTTCCTTAGCTGAAAAGTCTTGCGCGACTGAAAAAATTGACTGCTCAAAACATTTATTGAGAAAGGAAGAGACCATTTTCGGCCTGCACGACCAAATGGTCAACTGGTTGTCCAAAAAAATAGTGATGAATTTTGGGAACAATAACTAGCTCTAGTTGGGGAACTTCCATTGATTATAAAAATGATCAAAGGGAGTAAAATCTAGACTCTAAGTGCCTTCATCTATGCCATTGGGATTCAAAGTCATGCCATCCAAAAAGAGAAAGATGCCAAAAAATGAAATAAACCACATAAAATAAATAAAAGACTATACAAATGTATAACTGATCTTATCTGATACTTCAAGAGTTGAAGTGATTTAGATGCTACCCATTGTGAGGTAGTGAAAATGGCATGCCATCTTGATACTTTAGTAAGAAACTATTCTCACCATTTACTCAATGAATGGCAAATGGACCTCTCCACATGGAATCTAATTTTTCATGCATCCCTTTTAGTTCTCTCCTCTTGTTCCATAATAAGACTTGATCTCCAATTTGAAAATCATGAATCCTTGCTTTCTAGTTGAAGAGCTTCTTTACCAGACTTTGATTTGCAACAATACGGTCCACCACCATAGTTCACTACTCATTTAGTTTAGTCAAGAACATGATCCTTTTGTTGATAGAATTTTCAAATGTTTGATCTTCAATGACCTTTACCAAATTTAGTGCTAGTAGTTCCAGGGTGATTGGTATCTTTGCATTCAAACCATACAATATTTGAAATGGTGACATACCTATTGCCCTCTTGGGTGTAATCTTGTCTACCCATAAAGCATCAAATAATGCTTTATGTTAGGTTTTTTGATTGTCATCTACTAGCTTCCTAATAATGGTCACCAAGTTCTTGTTGCTTGATTCTTCTTAACCATTTCCTTGCAGATAATAGTCAGAAGAGTGGGAGAGGATAATCCCATAATAGTAGCAAAACTGGGTAATCTCATGAGAAGAGAAATAGTCTGCATTGTCTGTTACAATCTTGGTTAGGACTCCAAAAGGGAAAATGATATTTTCTTTGAGAAAATTACATACCACTTCTAAAGTAGCATCCTTGACTGGAATGGCTTCCACCCACTTGGTAAAGTAGTCTATGGCCATGAGAACGTAGTCATGTCTAGCACTTGAGGATGGATTTATAGTGCCAATGAAATCAATACCCCATTATTGAAAAGGCTATTTAATTACCACTGGTTTGAGAGGTAATGTGGCCAATTTGGATTTCCCAATGAACTATTGACATAGATCACATCTACGCACCTAGGTGTACGCATCTTAAAATAGAATAGGCCAATAATACCTGGCTCGTAGAATCTTATGAGCAGTCACAAGTGCAGAAAAATGTCCTCCACAAGCCAAATTGTGAAAAGACTCCAAAATTTTACCTTGTTGTACTTTTTCCATGTAATGAATAAATACCCCATCAAGGCTCCTCTTATACAAACCATTGTCCCACAAGGCATAGTTAGTAGTTGTCAACTTAACAGTTCTCTTTTCTTTATGAGACAGGTGGGAAGGACACTCACCATAGGTAAGGAAATGAGTGATATTAGAATACCACTCATTAGTAGTCATGACAAAGATAATTTTAGGCATGTTTTCAGCCTTTATTTCTTGATGCCCTGCTTCCTCTGGTATGTTATCAAAAATTAATTGGTAGAGGCCTCTTCCTCACACAAGATTCATAGCTTTGATAGTAAGATTAAACTCTTAGATTTTAGCAATCCAATTACCCTTTTTGGTACCAAACTCCTGTTGAGTTAAAGTGGACTTTATTGTTGTATCACGTACTAGAGTAATAGTGTGTGAGTTCAGGATGTAGAAATGGAAATGTTTCACCACCTTAACCATAGCATACGCATGCTTTTCCATATTTTAATATTTCAATTCATAAGATTTGAGAGGATAACTCATGAATGAGATATGAGATTCCAAACCTTCTTTGTTCTATTGAACCAAAATGGTTGAAAGTTTGTGTTCAAAAGCATAGTTGTATACTATGAAGTCTTTAGTATAATCTGGACAAACCAAGATTGGGTCATGGGTGATAGCTTCCTTGATATCTCAAAATACTGACTTGCCTTCTTCAAACTAATGAAAAATAGCTTTTCCTTTCATCATTTCAATAATGTGGTGAGTCTTCTCTACAAATTTAGGAATGAATCTTCATAGAAAATTTACCTTTCCAAAGAAAGAGTGAACTGCAGTCATACTAGTAGGAAGAGTAAGCTCTTGGATGGATTTGACTCTTTTTTAGTCAGTTTTTATGCCTTCTTCTGATACAGTGTGACCAAAAAGTTTCCCTTCAGTAACACAAAAAAATTATTTCTTAGGATTAAGGGAAATGCCATTCTATCGACATCATTTAAGCACTTGTTGTAAATGATGCACATGATCAAACAACATTTGAAAAAGACAGTCAAGTCATCAAGATATACCATAATGAACTTCCCCATTTCATTCCTGAAGGCAAGATCCATCACTCTCTAGAAAGTGGCACCAGTATTAATCAAACCAAAATGCATTCTATGATATGCAAAGGTGCCCCAAGGTGTAGTGAAAGCAATCTTATGTTGATCTGCTTCACTGACTTCCACTTGATTGTACCCTAAATAACCATCTAACATTGACAACATCTCTGAGCTAGTCACTATCTGTAGTACTTGATCTATGATGGGTAGGGGGTAGTTGTCATTTAGAGAGGATTGATTCAAGTTTTTGACATCAACACAAAGACAAATTTCCCCATTCTTTTATCTCACAGGGACTATGTTCGCAATTTAGATGGAATGATCGATTGGAAAAATTATCCTTGCATTTAACATTTTCTAGATCTCAAAAAGAATAGTACCTTATATCCTAGGGTTGTACTACCTTTTCTTCTACCTGTGAGGTAATGACCCATCCTTGAGAGAAATTTCATGTCAAATTTCTTCAAGCTTGAGAGATTTTAGATCATCATAGGAATATGCCAAAACATCAATGTACTAGTGAAGTAGAGTAACAAATTTGAGCTTTTCATCAGGAGTGAAACAATTCCCAATGTTGACCATTTTGGGATTATCTTCTATATTCAAATTTATTTGATCAAAATAGTTAGAGGAATTTGAATCCATTTGTTGCTTCTTGACAAACTTGTCATGCTTATCAAAAAGCTTCTCCATAGAAACCAACCCTTTTGGAATTTTATTCCCTTTGAGATGGAGGAACTCTTCACCAATTTTTAAATTTGTTTCAGGAGCTGATTCTCATGGTGGATCTTTACTACCTTCAAAATAAAGCTCCTCAAAGCTAGTTTTTCTATTCTAAAAAAGTGATGATTTGGTTGTCACCATTAAATACCTGCCAATGATTGGCATTATTAGGTACACTTGGTTGAAAGATCAGTTTGATAGTGTACTTGTTCCCTTTGAAATCTTGGTGAGGAACCATGAGAGTTGTAGACATGGCCAAGGAATTTGCTCAGTCGTTGAACTCTCTAGGCACTGCAAAAATACTAAAAGTGTCAAAACTTTCAATGCAGTCCCATACAAGATTATGATAATGGTGCACTATTTCATTCTTGGTTTGATATATGTTCCTCACCTGATAAACCACCAATTTAGCATCTCCATGGGCATGAAGAA
The DNA here is from genome assembly GCA_037957365.1 of Torreya grandis. Taxonomy (NCBI): domain Eukaryota; kingdom Viridiplantae; phylum Streptophyta; class Pinopsida; order Cupressales; family Taxaceae; genus Torreya; species Torreya grandis. The sequence continues at coordinate 863,546 of JARHVA010004924.1, read as the reverse complement.
GCTTAATGCCTTTATCATGAGCAGCTTTTAATCTGAGTAACAAAGATTCATACTCAGTGGTGTTGTTGGTATTGCTAAATTACAGCTTGTATGAATAGGGAAAAATATCTCCTTGAGGGGATATCAAGACAATCTTAGCTCTAGAGCTGGTAGAAGAACAATGGCCATCAAATTCTAGAATCTATACATCATTCAAATCTAATCTTTTTTTAGATTTCTCTTCGTTAGGGAGGGAGGATTATTTTGTGCCTGAACTGTGCTTTACCAATTCTTCTAGTTTTATGTCTAATTTTTTTGAATTATCACCTACAGAACTTTCATTTGATGAGATAGAAACACCTTCTGTAGACAGAAAATAGCTACTCATTCCTAAAGATTTAAATAGAATTTAATGTCTAAGTAACAATGTATTTTGCCTCCTTTCAAGAAGCATCCTTTGCATAATGCCTTTCACAGGGATCCTCACCTTAGACAAGTCCATGTTCAATTCTCCACCAACATCCTTGCAGAAATTTCATCCAAGCAAAATTCTATAAGAAGTTGGAACGCCGACCACTAGGACTGCAATTTTAATCCTTTTTTCTGGGAAGGATACAAATGGAAATTGGGCATCTTTGATTTGACCCAATAGAGGCACTTATTTATTTTCCATGGAGAAACATCTCCCAAAATTTTTAGTCAGAGTGAGGCTGAAAGAGTATGCTACCTTGGCAGGCATGACATTGTCAGAAGCTCCTGAGTCAATTATGCAGTTGCTCAATTTATGTCCATTTATCAATAGGGAAACATAGAAAGGTTCTATTTTCTCAGGGGAAACAAGAGGAGTAATGACAAGGTTTTTTTAGGTGGATGTGTTCTTTGGGGGATCATGAGCCTCCTTGGAAACATCTTGTCCTACAGGGACAGTTTTATTCTTTACACACTCGACCAACCTGTCCAACTACTCAAGGTTAGCTTGTAAATATTAAAACTCAGTCATTTGGATTTTGGTCTTCCTAGTATGGTCAATTATGTCAAATGACTGGAAAGAACTAGGAACAGAGGAAGGAAGTCCATCATTCTTAGTTTTTTGGGGTGTGGTACTGGTCTGAGAATTTGAAGTAGAAGAAATAGAAATATTTGAGGTATTTACTTTTTTAGTGATCATCAGGTCCTTTGATTGGAAAGGTAGAGAAGTCCCCCAATTAAAATTGTTGGTTGAGATTCTTCCCCTATTTTTCCTTTATTAGCTTGTTGAGTTGACTAGTTTTGGGACCTGGTAAATATAGTGTATGATCCATCAAATATTTCTCCCTTACTTCTAGTTTCATCCCGGTAATTTAGGAAACCAATGTTTGAGTCATTAGATAATTCTTCTTCTCCTTCTCTGAAGAGATTAACATCATCTTCTTGGTTCAACTCAGGTTGGAAAGAGAAATCAGATTTAGCTTCATGATAACCAACTACTGAGTTAGTTGGTGCTGCTTCAATGGTAAGCTTCCTCTGTAGGGAAGGAAGATGATTTGGTTGCCCTTGATTCTTGGTAGTACTGCCTTGATATGACTGGTTGAGAAACATCTTCCTTGGTATATCTCGATAAGGAGGAGTAGACATCCTTTGTGCCATTTGATTTTTCAGAGCTAGTAATTCATTTACTAGATTTTGCACCATAGGATCAATGGTTCCTGTAGAAGAATATTCAGAAGATGAATGAGATTTATTTCTATTAGGATCTCTTCTTATATTTCTTTCCAAGATAAGATCATCTTCAACCTTAGTGGCAAAAATCTGAGATGCAACAAGGTCTATGTGGCCAACTCACCTCAACAAGAAACTCACTTCAGGAAGCTGAGAATTTATGAAGAAGCATTTAAGATTTTCAAGTGTTGGCTAAGCAATTTTAGGAATCCTATTCCTCAGCTTGTCAAATTTAGCAATGAAGTCTAGCATAGGCTCATGAGGCTCCTTCTTCATTTGCATGAGATGAGCTAATAGGACATGTGCATCTTTTGTAGGTTTGAATCTAGCTTCAAACTTGGCCTTGAGAGTGTTCCAATTAGCTATACTCTAAGCTTGTAGTTGATATAACCAGTTTACAACATCACTTTTTAATGTTTCTACAAATAGTTTGACTACTATATCTTTATATTCTATGCCTATCACACCACCGGCTATGCAGAAGGCTATAATATGCTCATCAAGATGAATTCTCCCATCACCATAGAACTTGGGAAAATTCTTCCTTGAACTGCGAGGTAGTTCATGGAAGGGTGGAGTTAGATTTAAGAGACCAAAGGTGTTACCCCAAGGGCCTTGGGCTGCCATGATATGACAATGGAAAGGAGTGATAATAAATATTTGTGGGGTATGTATAGATAAAGCTTTGATAGCAGAGGAAAGAGAAGCTTTGCTTGGTATTGGTGACCTGATGTTGGTAGGAGTAAAACTCTTAGTTCACTAAAGGTGAGTTTTTGGAGGGGAAATATCAAAGTTATTTTGTTGCACAAACTCAAATATAGGGTCAACAATACCTTGAGCTCTCTAGATTTACATATACCATGGATCTACCAGAGTGTAAAATGGAAATGGAAAAGAACTAGAACTACTTCAATTTGAAGCTTGAGGCTTCAAACTTCGCATTCTTCCCTAGTAGAGTCACCAAAAATTGGTGGGTGAATATTTTGTCATCAACTAACTAATGGAAAAATAAGTATATCAACCATAGCATAAAGAGATTTATATGGCAAAATGGGTATGTCTACCACAGCATAATGAGAGAAATCTCTCTTCTCATTAAGGGGAGGTTCTCTATAAACTACTATATACTAATATGAATTGAAAATACACTCAAGGGTGAAATCACACCTTCCATCTCTCTTTTTTTAGAGATGATGTTCATAAAGTAAAGGAAAATTCTTGTGTAACTACTAAAGGCATTTCTCTTCTTTCAGAAATGATGTTTAGTAAACAACATGAAAAATTCCTGGGTAGTAACTGTAACCACAAGAAACCTATGAAAGCATAATGTATTTTATTATTTCCCCTACTGATTTAGGACAAAGTAACATAGTAGAATTAAGTGCAGCCCAAAGTCTCCACTTGAAACTACAATAAAGCAAAAGATTACAAAGGATAAGGGGAGCTCAAAGTCTCTCCAATATCCTTTATGCTAAAACACAAAACACATAGACTAAAGATAATTATGGCAGCACAAAGTCTCCCATAGTCAACCTTAGAACATCTTCCAAATTATTTCCACTAGTTCTACTTATTTTATTAAATGGATAAGACTGTATTTAGGAAAAAGACACAAGAACAATTTCTTAGATGACACAAGCTATTTTAACACAAAGTCTGAAAGGTCACTTGCTTTCTCATTCATTTGATAATATATGATTAACAATCTGAGCTCAAAGTCTCAAGAATGCCTTTCAATTTGGGCAAAGTTTTAATTTTGATAATAGAGAGATGTCTTTCATACAAACTGAGAGATTATAATATATAGAAACCAAAGAAAGATTTTGGTTCTTGTTTTCACGAAATGGCCCATGTTGTATTTAATGCATTGGAAATTTTGTGAAGGGGACATGTTGGAGCAAGTCATCAGCCTTATCTTTAGCATTTTAAATTATATCAAATATCTCCTCCAAAGTATGGGCCACCTGGTCTTCTTTAAAATACTTACACATCTGTCTATTCACCTTCACTCAATGAAGAAAAATAGGCCGCACCTTTGAATGCTTGCACTCTTTGATGTCCACCTAGTGGACTGTTCCACCTACTAGAATAACTCATCTATAGATATTTCTAGATTCTATGTAATTTTCCCTTTTTTCCTTGCTATATTTTGTCTCTTCCTAGTGATCTAAGCTCTCGGGATATCTTCTCACTTTTTGTTGGCTCCTTCTTTAGCTAGTCACTGAGTTTGTTCTCAGGTCTGCATCTTTGAAAATCAATGGTTATTTCATTATCTTAATTTTGACATCTACGAGGATGTCACTGGTGTCACTTGAACTGATTTGAAGCTTGAACCTTTTAGAGTACAATGATTCAATGGTTCAAAGTTCATCAATTCGGCGATTCGGTGGTTCAGCAATTCAATGTTTTACAAAGAGCCACATTTGCTTAGTCTTCTTTAGGAGTTCAATGTATCATTGAACCAATTATTTGAACCATTTTTTTGGAATCTTCCACTTGAAACATCTTCTAGAATCTTCTACTTGAAATTTGAACTTATAACTCATTGAACTTGTTGAAGCATTGAACTCTTTCAAAACTTTGAACCACTTTGAACCTTTGAAGCAGGGTTCAATGGTTCATCAGTTCAAAGCAGTTTAATGGTTCATCAATTCGATGATTCATTCCATATTATTGAACTCTTTTGAACCTTTTAAACTTGTTGAACCCTTTGAACTTTTTGAAGTGGAGTTCAATGATTCAATGGTTCAATGATTCATTCCAACTCTTTGAAACCCGTTGATGAATCTTTTGATTGAACCTCAGTGTTGAAGCTTTGAACCTTTTGAAATTTGAACCCTTGAAATTTTCTTAGTGAAGTTCAATGGTTCAATGGTTCATTCTAAATCTTTAAACCTCACTGATGAACCTTTTTATTGAACCAACCTTGTAACTTTGAGGAAATGTGTTAAGTGTTTTGAACTTTTCTTTGTGAACGCCCGCCTGATGAACATGCAATTTCCTTAGCTAAAAAGGCTTGCGTGACTAAAAAAATTGACTGCTCAGAATGTTTTTTGAGAAAGGAAGAGACCATTTTCAGCCTGTAAGACCAAATTGGTTGATCGGTTGTCCAAAAAAACAAGTGATGAATTTTGGGAATAACAAGTCAGATGGCAAGGTAACACTATTTGTGGGAATTGGAGTAGGATGATATTAAATGAGTGACTTTTATATGAACTAATCTTGATCATCTAGGTCTAGATGGTACATGATATGTACAAGATGCTAATTAGAGGGTAAAGGACCATGGAGTCAATTATATTATTGATAGCTTGGATTTATGAGAGATTTCCTATGTACCAATCAATTAGGTTGCCCTATGTGGTCGATGATAGGTTACCTTGGGTGTGGAGATGGAGTGAGGACTAAGTAGCATGGGTCATGACCCATGTATTAGTGTTATAGTTCTTAAGGTGTACAAACATCATGTGGTATCCATATGAGTACATAACATCTACATGGATGAGTTGACACATAGTTGCACCAATGACAAAAAGGATAGAGGTGATTGGAGAATACTTCTAGTCGAGATAGCCACATATGGTAGTATGAGTGTTAGGGAAGATGGGCCTACCTCATTTGTCAACACTAATATTGATGCCAAATTAATGGGCTCAGTATGTGAGTGACACAAGGTAGGAAAGGACTTAGACCACTAGTAGTGAGTTAAACACTAAGGCCATGCTAAGAGTGGCATAGACTGATTGGGCATGATGAGGATTTGAGAAAGAGGATAGGGATGTGGAGATATAAATACAAGATGTACCAGTACCATCTCTACATTGAGATGAGTAAAAACCACCAAATACATGGCATTGATGGAGGTAGGAGGCAAATGAGATAGTAGAGACTATTACCATCTCATATGACCCCATAGGTGAGCCATAGGAGAGATAAAGAGACCACTTAGATGTAGGTTGGGACTGACATGAGCCATGATAGTCAGGTTTGAGTTGAGTAGGTAGCCTATAGAGGAGGTACTAAGAGGTCGTGTAGATGGGGAGATTGTGTCAGGTGATCACATAGATGGTGAGACCATAGTAACTAAGACATAGATAGGTAAAAGATGATTAATTTATTTCTTAAGTTTTGTTTAGATAGATAGATAGATATTATGAGATATGACAATGATCTAATATCCATATCGTGTAATTTTGTAATTTTAGGTGATGATGATGATGAGAGATGGGGGTCCCTAGTGAGGGGAGAACTCCATGACATCATAGATGAGACTCTGTAGCCATATAACCCCATGATACTTGAGGATCTGAGTGTACCATCTACCCTAGCTCAAGTGAGCTATTTCAAATTAGATAGAGAGGTAGTGAGGTAGATACAAGCATAGAGGGAGAGGATATAGCCATCAGTAGTAATGGGTACTAGGGAGCTATAGGTAGGTAAGACGTAGTAGATGAGAGAGCTACACATTTAGATATAGTAGTGTAGATGACAAAGATCTATACCTAGTTTATGGAGTCATAGATGTAGTAAGCACACCTACAAAGATAGGCAGTGATCCAAAGGTTAATTTAGAGAAGGTCCTAAAGAATATTTAAACCTACATCATTTCATATAAACCATTGAGATGTTTCCAATGGTATGAAGAATGTGGAAAATGGAGCCTATATGCTCTTTGTGCAACTAGTCAAAGTTTTAGTCAAGCTGGTCAAAGTAGGTTAAAATACACAAATTGACCATTATGAAATGATCTAAGAATAGTTCCATAGTTAAGATCTTATCACATGATTTCTATCACAATTTATGGTTTTTGAAATGGAGATCATATGCAAAAGATATAACCAATCAAAGTCATGGTCAAACTTGGTCAATAAGATGACATGGCAAAATTTTAACCAGTAAGAACGTGACACGTGGCATGAGATGTGAGAAAAATGTGTGGTTTTTTTATCATTTTTATTTGATATGTTATCTTTGATAATCAATAAATTTTTTGGGAACATCTAGTTAGACATTGACAAGTGGCACAATGAGATGTTGACAAGTAGCCTGGCGAGATTGGTCCTCATGCCACCACATGGCTTACCACCATTCACTATGGTCAATTTTTTCAATTTTATAAATTATAATTAAATTTCATGTCAATCCCCTTGAAATTAATTCACATTTAATGTGAAAGACCCATGCCATGTTTAATTCAAAAATTCCACATGTTTTTCATGTATTTCCCACGGTCCCCACCAAGTTTCCATGTGGTTCCCACACACCTACATGCCACACCACAAAATTCCCACAAGCCACCATAATTCCCATGAAATAAAATATAATTCCAATCACTTGAAATTATTACCAAAAACTTTGTGGCATATAAAAATATCATGAACCTTCCACCTTCCCAATATGGGATAAAGTTTTGCATAGACCACCGAAAAAGGTGAGGATGGGTTTCAAACCATGCACCATGGGATAAAAAGGATAAGCACTGGACCATAGCATCTAGGGGTGGAAACACTATATAAATCATGAGTTATTTTATTTTAAAACAATGAGAAGCCAATAAAAATAGCTAAAGGCTATAAGGAATTTGCAGAGCTTGTAGAAGGAGTTCATAGCAGAATTTGGAGAAAGTCCAAAAAGAGACTAGCAATATTTTTGCCTAAAGAACAACTTTGTAGTTGTTCACTTTTCTGTTTGGAGATGTTTGTAATTAATTTTTAAACATTTTTCCTAATTTATCAATTGATATTAGATGCAGAGATGTAGGCCTTCGTGCCAAACTCTGTTATCAAATTATTGTTGAATGTTTGTGAATTATTCTTTTTAAATTCATGTTTTTATAAGTCATTTTTTTTAATTCCATAAATTGATAATGTAAATCAAAATTAAATTACTCATGTGTAATATTGCTTATGTTTATGGATTAGTTTGGTATTAGAGTGGTTAGTGTACTGGGCTAACTTCTATGTAAACATTGTTCTCAAAAGTCAAGTTTGATATCAGAACTAAATTTTCAAGTGAATTTGTGATTTTTTTATTTAACCAAAATTAGTTATTATAGAATAATGGATCCAATGCTAGCCCAAATTTAGATTCTACTAAATTAAATTATCACTATGATAATGCAATTCCTACAAGCCCAAGAGAAAAATTGGTAAGCAACAGAGCAATGGTTGGAGCAACAAATCAAGAGGCTTCAACAGAGCATTGATGCACTATGAGTAGAACTACAATATGAACATTGACAGAAGAAGAGGATGCATGGAGATTCAAATATTTGTGTAAATTGTGCCTGATGAGGATACATTACTGAGAAATGTTGGATTCTATAACCCAGTTAGGCTCTAATATGGTTTAGAAGGTGAAATGAGGAAAGAGGCAAGGCACCAACCATGTCTAGCAGCAGTCAATCAATCTGACCAATAGTACCTTGTCAAGAAACTCTAAAGTCTCTAATGTGATAGTTGTTACTAACAAAAGTACTAGATATTATGTTATGCTCTAAGGAAAGTCAACTATAGAATTACACTACCATTGCTAAAGGAAATTTCATATAGATCTATTGTAATTAGAGTTCTGGAGCTAGTTATATTACTGAAGGCTTTGTACAATGTCTGTAGTTAAGGACTCTTCCATTACCTCACACTAAGACTATCGAAGGAGCTGATGGCATAGTACATGGACATGCAACTCATTATGTCATTCTACACTTTGGCATCAGAGGGCTATTTTTTGATAAAGTAACTCTTGATATATTTCCAAGAGAAGCTAAGGAGATAACATTGGGTAATTATTATCTCATATATCAATATGCTAGAAACACTACATCAGGAGGAGTCCAACTGATGACCAATCATACTTACAAGATTTAGTTTGTAACAACTTAGACTATAAAGGTACATTCTAGTTATAGTAGTGATTCTTCTAATTCATATACTCCTGCTAGTCCTATTAATGAAAATAATGTTGTAAATCTAGAAGCAAATAATGCTCTGATTATTGATGTATCTTCTAATGTAAATTTTAAGGAAGAAAGCAATGAAATAAATTATTCTAGCTATATTGAAAATGTTAGGGATACTAAATATACTAACCTTAAACATTTATCAAAGTCATTTTAAAATCTCACAAAGGGAATAGGTTCTAAGCTATTAACAAAAATGGGATTCAAAGGAAAAGGCCTTGGAATTAATGGTCAAGGAATTGTCCAGCCTATCCAAGTGGCAAAGAGACCACTCTGAGAAGGATTAGGATATGGAGGTGAAGGACAAATATCTCAAGAATTAAAGCTTGAGGATTACCCAAGTAGTAAGCTAGGACATTCTGAAGAGCTAGAAGAAGTACTCTTTGAAGATGTGATAGTTACATTACATGAAGAATCTTTAGATGACTCATCAAAGTATGTAAATAAGAAATACTTGAATGTATTTTTTGATTATGCATAAGAGATACCTAAAAGTAAGTTTAAGAGAAATGTCAAGAATAAGATTGATGAAAAGAAATAGCCTAAAGAAGATGTGAAGTTTAGTTTTTACTTCAATACTTAGGGGAAAATGTTGAAAGAAGATAAGCAGAATCATCCACAACCTCAAGCAAAGGTTGTAACTACATCTTTAGTCAAGCAAAATATAGAGCCTCCTTAGATAGAATCTAGTTAGTTAGAACCTAAAACAATATTAGCAAGGGAGATGGTAGTCAACGAAAAGCTGACAGTTTAAAGTTTGTCACCTTGTAAATGTAAGCAACACTTTTGCAAAAGAATAATTGCTAAGAATTTTAAAATAGATGCTATTTTTTATAAGAATTATCAAATGAATTTGATCTTAGAAGATGTTGTAGAAACCCTAGGTTTAGAAACTAAGCCACATTTCCAACCCTATTCTCTGGAAAGAATAAATGATGGTAATGATGTACATGTAAGTAAAACCTATAAATTAGGGTTTGTAATTCAACTTTGTAGATGAAGTTGAATTAGCTATGGTTCCACTTTAGTTTAGTGGCATTATCCTAGGTAAACCATACTTGTCTCTGAGAAAGGCAATGCTTTCCAAGAAGGAAAATCAATATAGCATTGTAAAAGATGAGATAGAATATCTCGTGCAAGCACATCGACAGTAATCATTATAGGTAAACTATACCTTAAGTGTTATTTAACTCATCTATATTATAGATAGGAACACTATGGGGTAACAAAAATATGTCATCATGAGAAACATCAAAAATAACTCAAAAAATAGGTTGTATATTTTAGTCTATGTAGAGTGTACAAGCATGTATATTTGATTTATATTTGTAAGACCTAAATATAGGCATTGTTTATACATAAATCCCCAGTATGGGCAATGTTTGTAATTATTATAGTGTTTATAAAAGACCCAAGAAAGGCAATGTTTGTAAAAAATGTGTTGTTGGGTAAAACCCTAAAAGGGCAATTGTAAAATGGTGATTGTTATAACACCAAGTGATAGGAAATAGTTTTAGATCTGAAGACCTATCAGAGTACCCTAAAATTGACTAACATTAAGAAGATCATTCCAGCTAGAGCCAAGAGCCAGAGCCATGTAAAGATCCTCATATGGAGTACCAAGTCTAGTATTAGCTTTTTGAGGACAAAAAGCTTTCTTAGTAGGGAGGATTGATCTAGAGGTCAATTCAAAGAAGGTCTTGAAGAAGATCAAAACCTACATCATTACATAGAACCTATTCAGACCTTTTTAATGATATGAATAATGTATAAAAAAGAGCTCGTATGCTCCTTGTGTAGTTAGTCAAAGTAGGTCAAAGTTGGTCAAACTACACAATTGATAATTATGGAATGATCTAAGAATAATTACATGGTGAAGAGATCATCATGATCTTTCCATCATAATTTACAGTTTTTGAAATGGAGATCGTATGCAAAAAATATAGCTAATCAAAGTCATGGTCAAACTTGGTCAACATGATAATGTGGAAAAATCTAGACCAGTAAGAATGTGACACATGGCATGAGATGTGATAAAAATGTGTGGTTTTTATCATTTTTATTTTATAGGTGATCTTCAACAATCAATAAAAAATTTGGGAACATCTAGTTAGACATTGACAAGTGGCACAATGAGAGGTCGACAAGTGGCCCGAGAGATTGGTCCACGTAGTGGGTCCTCAAGCCACCATGTGGCTTGCCACCATTCACTATGGTCAAATTTTGAAATTTTATATATTATAGTTAAATTTCATGCCAAGCCCCTCAAAATTCCTTCACATTCCATGTGAAATACCCATGCCATGTTTCATTCAAACATTCTACATGTTTTCCATGTATTTCCCATGGTCCCCACCAAGTTTCCATCTGGTTCCCACACACCCCACATGCGACACCACAAACTTACGATAAGCCACCATAATTTCCATGAAATGAAAGGTAATGCCAATCACTTGGCATTGTTACCAGGAAATTCATGGCATTTAAACATGTCACGAACCTTCTACCTTCCCAATATGGGATAAAGATTTGCATAGACCACCAAAAAAGGTGAGGATGGGTTTCAAACCATGCACCATGGGATAAAAAGGATAAGCACTTGAACACAAATTTTGGATGTGGAAACACTATATAAAGCATGAGATATTGTATTTTAAAACAATAGGAAGCCAATAAATATAGCTAAAGGCTAGAAAGAATTTATGGATCTTGTAGGAGTTCAGAGCAAAATTTGGAGAAAGTCTAAAAAGAGACTAGCAATATTTTTGCCCAAAGAACAACTTTGTAGTTGTTCACTTTTATATTTGGAGAAATGTGTAAGTACTTTTTAAATTTTTTTCCTAATTTATCGATCAATATTAGACCCAAAGACGTAGGGCTTCGTGTTGAACTCCGTTATCAAATTATTGTTGAATGTTTGTGAATTATTCTATTTAAATTCATGTTTTTTATAAGTTCTTTTTTTTAATTCCATAAATTGATAATGTAAATCAAAATTAAATTATGCAAGCATAATATTGCTTAAGTTTATGGATCGGGTAGAGGGACTGAGATCATCCTAATGTTATGTTGTAAGGAGGTCATCTGAGATCTCAGTCCCTCTACCCGATCCATAAACAAAATGGGACCCAACCATAGATCTGGGGAATTGTATATGGTTGTATTTATTATTTATGGTTGCATATATTATTATTGGTTGTGTATGTTGTCATCTTGGTTGATTCTAGTTGTTTATTATGGTTGAGATTTTGGATGTTTTGAATTTCTTTCTTTCTAGCACATGTATTTAGTTGTGTTGTATATGCTATAACAAATATATAAGATGCAGTTTCTTTTATAGCATTATGAAAAACACATGCATGGTTAAATATAAATAAGCATAAAGGACTTGGAAAAATATAATAAATCAAGAAAATGTACTACACACTATTTCAATTTGGGAAATGTGTAATAACAAGAAATTACTAAGTATAAAGAACCAAGAAAAGGCAAAACAAGATGGTAAAAAGGATTTTTTTAAAAACTAATGTGAAAAAGGTCACAAATGGTAATAAAAACAAATTAATTAAGTTAATCAATCATACTAAATCATGCTCAGAAGTATGAAATAAAAAAATTGCAAAAGATTGGTCTTAAATTGGTCATACTAATTCAAGTTGGGAAGTATTAAAAATTCAAGAGAAATGTTGAAGTCTTATATGCACTCAAAAAATAAGAATATAAAAAGGTGAAAGAAAAATGAAGTAAGCATAAAACATACTAATTCAAGCTAGGAAGCATGTAAAATGATGTGTAACTTCATAATCAATCAAATCTTATCTCAAATTTGACACCTGTAATTTGGATGGTGACTTCGGTATTGGAAAAATTTCTGAGGAGGACTGGGTCCTATCCATGATCTTATATTTAAACTCACAAAGATAACACCACTGGGGTAGAAAATTATGTAAATTGGATAACCAAGGATGTGGGTACTAGGAAGGAAAAGATGGTAATTTGTGAGGATGGTCAGGTATTATCCATGGTCTTACAAAGCAACTCATAAATTAAATCCCAAGGGGGCTGATCACTACACCAAATAACAAATTTCTCAAGAGGAAATATAAAGGAAATAAAGAGTGAAAAAGGGAGTGTAAAAATCAAGACATAAGCTTCTTATGAGAAGACCTTAGGAGGCAAGAGGCATACTAAGGACATGAGAAGACACTAAGTGACTAGTGGTCATCTATATACAAAGGAAACCTGCTCGCTATAGATACAAAGCTTTGTAGGCAAATCAGTGTGCTACTAAGATCAACTCATTAAGGTAGATTGGTAAAATAAATATAAAATGGACCTACCTTCCCACGATGTGTTCCCTGCTCTTCACGACCCCTTATAGAGTTGTCAATCTACTGAAAAGATTGGGTACTTGTGTGAAAAGTAGGTAGAAATAAAATATTTTTTATTCTCTTCTAATATACTGGCCTACCACACCTCAAGGGACCTTGGCTCTATCGTGAGGTCAATTGTGAAGTTTGACCTTCGACTAGAAGGAGGAGATGTGTTTTGAATCATGTATTTTAGTGTGATTTGAATTTTAAGAATAATTTTGCCTTTTGATATAATTACCTTTTGTTTTAATGATTTGGATTTTAACATTCTTTTGAAGGCTTTTTTAAGATTCCTCCTCCATACAGATTTGGAATGACCAATCATGAGAGAGATATGATACACATGAATGAACTATAGGCTAAGGCTAAAGGAAGTTAAGTAACCAAAGACAAAGACTGACTAGGACACTTAGGATTCACAATGAACTAGCATGTGATCTCAAGTCTCAACCATGTATATGCTTAGTTTATGGAAAAAGGAGGAAGGAAAAAGGAGATCCAAATATGGATCGATAAGTGGAGATATAATGATGTAGATTGTTTGCTAACTGATCACATGATAAAGGAAGATAATAACCAAGGGGAGTAGGCTAAGTATAACCAAATCACCATGACAAATTATCTATGAAAAATGAGGATACGAAAGCAAAATAATAATAAAGATACAAGAAAGAGAGTTTTGAGAAAAAATCTAGAGAAAATGGGAGGGAAAAAATGATAAAGAAAAGATAATCATATGCAAAAATTTAAAAGACAAGCAAGATATAGTACAAGTAAGATCATGATATAAGATAAGTAGAAATTTGACACAGTGTTAAATGGTATAATAGATAGAAATAAGATTAGAGTACACATCCAATCCAAATATAAATGTGAAAGCACCATGCATGTGCTCATAAATATTGGTAAATCTATCCATGCACATTATCTAATACATCAGATAGGTCTCTATGAAGTTGTAATCGAACCATTTCTAAGGTTTCATCAATATTCAATGAATATTGGGAAAATACTTAGTTTTTGATATCCTCAACTAAAAAAATAAGAATTATCAAAGGATCATGTTGAGGAGGAAAATTAGGTAAATGCTAGTAAGGAGAATGCATGGAAACATGATTTACGGGAGAAGAAGGAATCATTGATGGAGAAGGATCCATAGGTGAAGGACTCATAGGTGGAGAAGGATCCATATGTAAGGGAAGGTCCATTGATGAAGGAATCACAGGTGCAAGAATGACCTATGAGATGAGCAGTAAAAGGTCTGAGAATGGCTATAAGGCGATATTTGAGATGTTATTATAGGTCATGATAATGATCAGTGTGATGGGTGCTTCATAGATGGCATAAACAATATACCTCACCATACCTAGGCAAATATTCAAGAATTACTTTTAAGGGAGGTATGGATTTGTTCTATGATAGGGAAGAAGGATGCAAGGTATCAATATATGGTTGAAAATTGTGATAATAGGTGGAAGAATGGTTATTTATCCCATGGAAGGAACATATACTTTGGTGAGTGGTTTTAGGAGAAGCACTCATGAAAAGAGGTAAAATAATAGTAGAAGAAGCTAGAGAACACTCACCAACCCATTTGGTAGGCAAAGGAGCCATCTTAGGCAAGGGAAGCAAACCATCACTAAGGGAAGGTAATGATGAGGAAGGAATGGAATTAGGCTCAATAGAAGTAATAATAACATTGGAAGCAAGAGTAGGATCAACAACATTAGGAGCAGGAATAATATTAACTATAATAGGCTCGAGAAGAGGCTCAACTATAGTAGGCTCTACTATAGGAAGGGTGGGATCTACAGAGGGTCTAAGGAGGGTTATACTAACCTTATGGGTAAAATAATGATTGGAGTTAGGTAACCTAAAAAAGTGGTAAGGCCCAATCATAGCATTATTCATGAGCATATTCCTACATGGCCCTCAAAAACTATAGGTGTCAGCACCATCTCTACCCTACAAAATGGAGAAAAATGCAAAAATAAGGAACTATAAGTGAAGGAAAATGATGATATGCATGAAAAGACTCAAGAAAAAAAGAATGATAAAAGATAATCTTGACATCATAGGCTTGTACAAAATTTCCTAACAATAGATCATCTAAGGAATATACATCATCATAATCTAGATTATGAAGATCAATGACATAGGTAGGGATAACCTTGTCATTTTATGAAGCATGGTTAATAGAATGCCTAGTCTTTTTCAAGACTATAGGAATGTCATCACAAGGAATTTTGTGAGAATGAGGCTATAAAGAAGCAGGAAGCTATGAGATGAGATGAGGTCAGAGATTAGAAGTTTTGATTTTTAAGTTAATCTCATCAGGCTCATCATCATCAAAATCTAAAAGATTAGGAGGAATGTTACCAATGAGTTTAGGATACCCATTATAACTATGGGTTGAGTCGATAAGAAAGTTCAAACTCACAAAATGGAACACTTGTCAAAGGCTCAAGAGTAGGAATCTTGAAGACACCATGATCTTGGAATTATTCAAAATTCTAAGGGTTAGTGTCACCTTGAATCCTTTAAATAGCTCCATTATGAGGGAATTTAATGCATTGGTAAGAAAAATAATCAATATCTCTCATGTGGTGATTCCACGGCCTACCAATTAAGATGTTATATGAAAGGGGAAGTTAAAGATCATCACCTTCATGTGAATGGTGATAGGTGGAATGGTAATGGGAAGCCACACACAACCTAGGGGAGGCATTTTCCTTCAATTGTATCTTTAGCATGCATTGCATGTGGAATTAAGATTGTATTCAAAATACTTAAGAGTCTTAAAGAAGTCAAGATAAGTGACATATGTGCTAGAACCCTCATTAATCAATGTACGCTTGACTTGGATATCACTGATTTGGATGTTAATGAATAGAGGAAGATCATCTAAATGAAGTAGAATCTCATCAAGAATCATAGAAGCTATGGGAAATTTTAGAGAAAGAGAAGTATCTAAGTTTCATCAATGTGGATAAACATCTCTTCACATTGTTGCAAAATACTATTTTTGAAACCAAATAAAGCTGCCTCCTATCCTATGAGAGGAGAATGAGGGACATTCATCTCGAATAGGAGCTGCATGAGGTGGTTTATATGATGTGGAGAGGTATTCATAAGCTCAAGGAATAGAATTTTGGATGGGATATTAGTGAGCTTTGCAATGAGATCCCACTCATCATAGCCCATAAGAAGGTTGTTAGATATAGGTGCATAATGGTTAGGGAGGTCCTCAAAAGGAGAAGCCAAAGTACATCAGAATTTTTATTGATAATAATGGAAAGAAGATTTAGAATAAGGTGGGAAATCCTGTTAAGATGATGAATTATTTGATTTTGAGAATTGAAACAAGAAGTGTTAGTAGAAGCTTGATTATCATTATTACCATTGGAAGATGATGAAAGAGTGGTATAAATATAATGGGATGAGTTATCCAAGGGAAGATCATAAATTAGATCATCAAAATTGATAAGATATTCTTACCCCAACTCATTTAAATGAGTTGGAGAAGAATCTTGGACAACACAATATGTTTTTTGAGGAGTGTAAATAGGTTGGGAATCAATGAAAGCCACCACTCTTTGCATATTAGTCAAGTTAACCACATTTTATTCAATAGTTGGTTCAACAAGACTTTCTAAGTTATTGGTGGAAGGGGTGAGCTTGTATTGATTGACTTGAATCAGTTGATGATTAGGTAGAGGATCCTTACAAATAACCAAATAAGCATTTGCTTGATTCAAAGATTGATTTTTATCATTTGATTTATAGTCCTTGAAATCAATCTCATAGGCTTGTTGACAATTATGGATAATGGAATCATGATCAAAATTAAGTCCAAGAAGAAAATACATAGCTAAACTATGAAGTTATCTAGAAGTCTCATGGGAATGACCCCAACTAGCATGAAACCAACAAAACTTGTTAGGATCATACTAAGATTTCATAGGATGAGTAGGGTCTAGCTCTTGTGGAAAAGGCTTGGGTAGATGCTTAAGTAAATCATCTAAGGCTAAATGTTTGTGAACATTAATGTTATTTGGTGAAGAGAAATGAGGATTAGTATATTATTGAGAAGGAGTTGGTTCTGAAGAATGATTAGGAATGATAGCTTGAACATTGTGAATGGTGTCATAAAAATTGGTAACATCATCATTGGTGATATTTCAATTTTTATTCTTAAGTAATAGATGAAGACCCATAGAAGGTTGGGGTGGTTAAAATTGACTCTTTAATAAATCTTGTCTTTTAGCTTGGTCAATAGCCTCTTTCAAGGTACATGGAGAGAGAGTGCAGACTCAATATTGTAGTTTAGGAAAGAGGGCATTTATAAAGAGATGAAAATGATTCTCATCTACCATGTTCTGGTCACATTTGTTTGACAAAGTCTTCCATCTCTTAATAAAGGTTTGAGAAGTTTCATTCTTATATTTTTTTCAATTAATGAAATAGGATAAAGTGTTTTTAGGAAGATCATTAGTTTGGAATTATTGAATTAAAGCATTTACTAAGTCCTCCAAACTAGAAATGGAATGAACTCTACGTTGATTGTACCAATATAAGGCATCACTCGTGAGGATTTTGGATAGGAGATTGGTAGAAGCAAAGGTGTTTAATTTGACCCAATCCTTGAAAATATTTCCAAATGTTTTGAGGTGAAGGGTAGGATCGGTTAACCCATTATAAGAAATTATAGGTGTTATACCTCCTATATCAATGTTAGAAATTTGAGTAGTGAAAGGTTCATTTTGTAGATGCTTGAAGGTTTTTTTGACTAAATGAGGTTGAGGAATGAGATTAACTTGAGAATATCAAAGAGGAGGAGGGGGAAAATTTTGGTTATGTGTGCCCTAAGCCATTGGTTGTGGATGAGATTGAAGGTTAAGGAGGTGGTTTTGCATTCTCATAATTTGATTCATTTTATGCACTTGAAAGGTATTCGTTTGATTAAGAGCTTGAAATAAAATTTGGTGTGTTTTATTAAAATTAAAAGCATTAGAATTAGTATTTATGTTGGTATTAGTGGCTTGGGTACCATTATTAGTGTTGATATTAGTTTGAGAAGAATTGTGAGAATTTGAGGTACTAGTGGCAAAATTTGCTTGTGAAGAAAAATATGGACTAGTGAATGGTTGAGAGGAAGAAACACTAGAAGCATGATTGCCTTGGGTAGATATCAATGAACTAGTGAAAGGATTAAGGATGGTGGACCTTATTAGTAGTCCACTAGATGTAGAACCTACCATGTTAGTTGAAATACAAGGCATGGAGGTAGAAAAGGTTAGAGAAGAAGATGCTATGGGATAAGAAGGATTTGTAATTGAAGGAAGAGTTTGAGAACCAAATAAAGTGGTACCTCCAAAAATATTTGAGACTGTAGGAGTAGGTGAATGAGGTTATCTAGTTTGACCACTAATCATGAGGTTGTAAATGGTAGAAGGATCTTTTCCTCTATGTTGAAGAAATTCATAAATAAAGAAAATCATTTCAGGAGTGTATTATAACTCAGGTTGGTCTTCTAATGAGAAAAGAGGATTATATTGCAAAGAGGAATGAGGAAGGGTCCCATAGTTTATTGTGTGAGTGGAAATATGAACATAGTTAGTATCCAAAAGAGAAGCCCTACTTTGTCTATGGGAGACCCTATTAGGATTGGTAAAGTTCATCATGTTTGTTGATTATGACTCAGTGTCATTATCCAATACAAAATCCATGATGAATGGAAAAGAAGAGAGATGAGAAGTCAAAAATCAAAAGAAGTGAATGAAACACTATAGGGTTGATTGGGTCAACCTAGTATAGAAACAAGGATTGAAAAATTGTACAGGGTCGACTAGCTCGATCCAGTACAGTGTATAGAAGGCAAAAAAACATTGGGTTGACTAGGTTGATCTAGTATAAAAGACAAGGAACTTTAAGAAGCCTAAAAATAGATTTCAAAATGAAATAATCTAACTTTACAATTAATGAAAAGTATTAATTATTGAAAGGAAATAAATAGCCACTTAGATTAACATTGGCTAATCTAATTAAAACACATAAAAATAAAATATTGCACCAATGTTGGCTAATGCAAGGTTTTGTGCACACAATTGAGAAAAGATCAAGAAAACAACTTGAAAAGTAAAGCTAACTAACTGGTGAACCTAAATGTTAACTAGGTTAATTAAGAATGATTTTTAAATGTGATTGGAAGTTGGTTATAAGAAAGGTACTAGATAACAATCTACGGATGGTTTTAGGTAGTTTGGGCCAAAAGGGACTATAGTGGAAATGTTACAAGCTTGGTATTGGGGCCTACCCCCTCACTTCACACACCACATCAATAAGGGTGTTGGCTGATTATACAAAATATACCATTAACCATGATTCATACTTAACCAGAACATCAAGTTGGCTTTCCCCTTGGTGAAGAAATCCAGGTAGGTTATCCTAGGGTAGACAAATGTTAAAATGCTTATTTATGTTCTATGATTTGGCCATGTGTGCATAAAATATAAATAGTGAAACTAAGAAATTAATTGAAAATATCCTAATTAGACTATGTGTACTATTATAAGCATGCAATAAATAAGAATAGAAAATGTGTGAGCTAATTACTAATAGATATGATGTTAATTCTAACTTTGAAACAAGGTATAGTGTGAACACTATATGCAAAAAATACAAAATAGGGTCAACATGGTCGAACCTATACTGTGGAAGAAAATTCTAAAAATTAATTGGGTCAGTAGTGTCAATTTAGTTATCTCAAACAACACATAAAACACAAAACTAGGTTGGCAGTGTCGATCCAGTTGACTTTGCAAGGGTAGTTTTAAAGACTAGAAACTGTGAAAGGAAAGAAACAAAGAAATAGAAAGGAACCTTAGTGGATCAGAGATGAAATGAAGAATATTATTATTCTATAACTTGTAAGTATGCTTTAGAAACCTATAAACTAGGTTGATAGAATCGATGAAGCTATACAAGAACCTGCTAAAAAGTGTTAAAACTATAAGAGGTCAACTAGGTCAACCCAGTAGGTTGAACTAGGTGTCTGAAAGGTTCGAAACCTATATGGGTTGACTAGGTTGATCCAATTATTTTTTCCTTCAACATATACATAGAGATAAAAATTTGGGTCGATAAAATTGATCTATAATGTCAAACATATATGATAAAAATGGTGATAAAATAAATGAAGGTGAAAGTGAAAAAATCCTACAAGGGTTAGTTCATGTCAGGTGCACTAGAATGTATTCAATCAAAAATGCATTATGTCTATGAATTAATCCTAAATCAAATAAGATAGATAAAACCTACACTTTTGATTGAGGATACACTTATTAAGCAGGAACATGACCAATATGGGGATCTACTAGACCCGATTAGGGGATCACTTGTATCACTTGTAACAACACATCATGATAAGAAGTGTTCTAAAGCGTACAGTATAACACAATCACACAATAACCCTAATTGAGTCCTAAGGTTTAAAATGTTCAGTTTATTCTAATAGAAAGAAAGTAAAATCTAATCTAGTGCACACCAAATCTTGTGTCACAAAGTGGGGGTTAGAAGTAATAAAATAAATAACTAAACTAAACATTTATTAGAATACATATACTCACATCAACATATATGAAATCATAAATACATGGAGAGAAGAATATAAATGCATTATCTATCTACTCTTACAAAGGAGAAATAAATCTAGGAATACTTACCTTTGATGATGAACCCATCGAGCCTCAATCTCTCCCTTGGCCAAGGTGATTCACAAGAGATTATTGTGGTATGTAAGGATAACCAAGATAAATCATCTCTAGGCTACACAACCTATCTAAACATCCAAAATACTTATTCACAAGATAAGATGTATATCTCCAAAGAAAGTATGGAACCCTAGGATTTAATAAGTAGATGTTTGCTCACACTTCTTTGCTTATAATTCTTCTCTTATGAAATGATGGTAAATGACCTTGTATATATAGGTGGATCTTTCCCTAAATCCTTTTGAGAATGTTGGTTGTACGGGGTTGACACAGTTGACCTAGTGTGTTTTTTAGGACAATTTACTAGGTTTATGCTAGGTCAGCCAAAAGGCTAACAAACCAAAAAAGTAAATAATGCCCCTAAACTATATTGGGTCGGCCCAATCGACCCAGTATAATTGACAATCAAAAATTATGTTAAGGCAATAAAAGGAGGAATAAAAGGTGGAAAATACTAGAATAGGTAGGATTGAGAAGAACAAGATAAGGGTTAATAGTTTTAGGAGATAAGTTTGTAGATGGCAAGTGTAAAAAGAGATAAAATCTTATGAAGCATTGATGGTATACCCACCCCTTTCCCAGTGCACCCCTTAAGGTATGCACTCAGAGAGATTGAGACTTGATAGGTTCTTGCAAAATACAATGTGTTAGTAATCAATAAAAGATTAAAAATATTATGTGTATATAGATACCATCATGTAAATAATTTAATCTTGGTAGAATGAGATTGTATACACTACATTTACTAGCATAAAAGCTAAAAATCATTTAGATTGATTAGATGAGTTGGTTATGGATATCTAACTCAAGTTATCTAATGATAAATTATTCCTTACTATCATAGAGTATAAAGATGTATAGAATTTGATGGTAATCTAGATCCTAATATTCATAATGCTTACTAAGGTGCAATAAATTCTAATGCAATTGAAGTTTATTAATTAAAATCATTCACATATTGATCCTTCCATTGCTCAACTTGTGTATGAGCCTCAATTAAATCCACCACAACAACTCCATTAGATCCTATAGTAGAATAAGATAGCCATGAAGACAAAAGTAGACACCCATCAATAATAACTTCAATTAGTAGATTCTATGAAGCCAAGTGATTCATCTATAACCCAAACATAATCAACACCACATTAGCCTACTATGTATCCACTTCAAAGCATGCCACCATCCACCTAGTAGATATTGTGCACTCTAATTTTGTATTTTTCATAATATGTGCACGTTTTTTAGGATAGCCTTAAATATTAAAAGTGGGTCCAAGATGGTTGAAAACTTGTAAAGGGTATCCAGGTGTTTATTCTATTCTATTGAAAATTTGAAAGGGTGGTAGACTAGTACGCTACTTCGTTGGAAGTCTGAAAGGGTGGCTAAGTAGTGTGTAAGGGTGAAAATTGATAAATGGCACCTAGAGTGATAATTGTAACTCTTGTTTATGGTTTATTCCTTTAGCTTTAGATCAAAGTATTTTACTATGATCTTGTCTTGGGATGAGACAAAAAGCTAAGTTTGGGAAAGTATTGGATGAAGAACATTGTGATTAAAATCAAAAAATATAGTTAATAAACACATATGTCAATTGATCTACTTTATCTTTTATATTATTTTTTATATGTATGAAAATTTTGATAGAAAAGTCTTTGACCTCAAAATGTGAAGAGTGTATACACATACTATTTTAAAAATTGTATTGATTAATGACAATTAGTATCTTGAAATGACCTGCTGAGTCTCAATATCTCTAAGTGCATGCCTTAAGGGGCGCACTAGGAAAGAGGTGGGTACACCATTGGTGCATCATAATATTTTTGTTCCTTTTTATATTTTCCATCCATACTCTAGTCTCCTAAAACCTTGAACCTTAAGCTTATTATTCTATTTCTTATCCATTTCAATCATTATCATGATTTATTCCCTCATTTCTTGCCTTGTTACCCTTTTGACCTATTCAATACACTAGGTCAACCTAGTATATTATGGAGACACTTTAGCTCTTTTGGTTTATTAGCATACTAGCCAACCTAGCATAGACTTTAGGCATTAGCTCAAAAGTATACTAGGTTGACCTGATCGACCTAGTATAATCAACATGTCTAAATGTTTTAAGGCAAGTTACCACTATATATACAAGGTCATTTACCTCCATTTGATAAGAAGAGAATAAGAAAGAAAATAAGTGCAAACAAACATCTGCTTATTGACCATTCTACTTGACTAATAAAGCTTTAGGGTGTAATACTTTCTTTGGAAATCTGATCTTATCTTGTGGAGAAGTATTTTGGATGCTTAAGTAGGTCATGTAGCCTAGAGCTGATTTATATTGGTTATCCTTACAACCACAATAATCTATTGCAAAGCACCTTGGCCAAGGAAGAGATTGAGGCTAAATGGGTTCATCATCAAAGGTAAGTATTCTTAACTTTATTTCTCCTTTGTAAGAGTAAATAGATAATGCAGTATGTATTATTTTCTTCCATGTATTAGGATTCCATGTACATTGGCATGAGTATAAGTCTCTTATGCATGTTTAGTTTAGTTGTTTTTTTGTTTTTTTCTAACCCCAACTTTGTTCCACAAGCTTTGGTGCATACTAGATTAGTTTACTTTTCTTGTTAGTAGAATAGTTTGATTTCTTGTTTATTAACATAAGTGAAATATTGAATCATAGGACTCTTTGAGGGTTGTTGTGTGACTATATTATACTATAGGCTTTATAACCCTTTTTAGCATGATATGTTGTGACAAGTGATACAAGTGATCCCCTAATTAGGTCTAGCAGATCCCCATATTGGTCATGATCCCACTTAAAAAGTATATATCCAATTGGAAGTGTTGGTGTGTTCTATCTTATCTGATCTAGGATAATTCATGTATATCATGTAATTTTGATTGCATACATTCTAGTGAACTCGACATGAAACTAACCCTTGAAAGATTATTACACTTATTTTCATTCTTTTTTATCATTAGTTTTATCATATATTTTGACACATTGGTTTGATTCTGTCAACCGAATTGTTATTTGTTATACGTAAGAACAGGTAACTAGATTGATCAACTCGACCCAATATAGGTTTTTTAGCACTTTTCAGACTTCCAGTTTAGCCTACCAGGTTTACCAGCTTGACCTAGTACATTTTCAATCACTTTTTATTAGATTTTTCTACAATTTTATGGATCAACTCAACCGAGTACAGGTTCCAATTTTTTGGATTTCTAGATTAGCCTACTAGGTCGACTAGCTCAACCTAGTGTATTTTCAATCTTCTAGTATAGTCAACTAGGTTGACCTAGTGCCTTTTTAGAACTTTTTAAGATTCTATAGTAGGTTTCTATATTGCTTAGTTGACTTGATCAACCTTATTTGTAGGATTTTGATAATCTTCTCCAATGTTCTAGATCAATAATCTCCTTCTTTTCCATCTCTGAACCATCAAGGTCAATTTTTTTTTCTCTGTATCTTTCCTTTTCTATACTTTCCTTTCAAGTTTGCAGTCTTCAACACTACCTCTGCACAGCCAACTAGATCAACCTAGTTGACCTAGTTCTATGCTATATGTGTTGTTTGAAATAACTAGGATGACCTAATCAACCTATTAAGTTTTCCAAAACCTATCTTCAGTAGTACTAATTCGACCCTGTCAACATAGTTTTATATGTCATGCATATAGTGTTCTCACTATTCATTATTTCAAAGATAGAATTTACCTTGTGTACTAATCACATATTTCATTTTAGTTGTTTTCATGCTTAGAATAGTTCACATAGTCTAATTAGAGGTTTTTAATTAACCATTTCATTTCACTAGTTATATTTTATGCACAAAGACAAATCACATAACATTAATAAGTATTTTAAATATTTGACTACCTAGGCCAAATTACCTAGATTTTATCACCAAGTGGGAAGCTGATTTAATGCTATGATCAAGTATAACTCATGTTTAATTGTATATTTTGGCTAAGCACCTGACACCCTTATCATTGTGATGTGTGAAGTGATGGGTTAGGACCCAATACCAATCCTGTATCATTGCCACTATAGTCCCTTTTATCCTAAACTTACCTAAAACCATCCATAGATTAATAACTAGTACCTCAATTTTTTCGAACTCCTTATCATTTAAAATTATTATTAATAATGTAATTAACATTCTAGGTTGACCAATTAGCTAGTCTTACTTTCAAGTTGTTTGTTTGCTCTTTGCTCAGTTATGTGTGTGGGAACTTGCATTAGCTAGCATTGGTGTAAGGTTTTGGTTTGTTTACATCAATTGTATTGGAAAACATCAATTCAATTGACTATATATTTACTTTTAGCATTTACTTTCTTAGATCAACTACAAACTATTTTCTTTCATTTCACAAACTTAGTATCAGTTCTTTTTGTTATTTCTTGCTCATTGTACTAGGTCAACCTATTTGACCTAACACATTTTCAACCTATGTGTACTACACTAGGTTGACCTAGTCAACCTAGAATTATTTACAAGATCTCTCCCCTTTTTTTCTAATCTATATTCTCTATATTGGATCGATCCTATGCACCCTATATAGTTTCTCAGTCCTTATTTTTGCACTAGGTCAACCAAGTCAACCTAGTTTTGTGTCAGTCATTTTTTGATTTATTTGATTTTTCATCTTGATTATTTCCTCTTTCATCATGAAATTTATATTTGGTGACAATACTAAAGTTCAGTCAACAAACATGATGGAATTTACCAATCCTAATAGGGTCTTTCATAGACAAAGTAGGGTTCCTTTCAAGAATGCTAGTAATGTTCATATTATATCCTATACAACAAACTATGGGAATCCTCATACCTCTTTGCAACAAAACCCTCTTATTCTCTTAGAGTATTAACTTGGGTTAGAGTATACTCTTTAAATGATTTTCTTTATCATAGAATTCCCTCAACATAGTGAGAAAGATCCTTCTGCCATCTATAACCTCATGATTAGCTGTCAAGTTGAAGAACCTCATTCTCCTACTTTCACTTTCTCAAATGGATTTAGAGGCATTGATTTATTTTATTCTCAACCGCTTCCTTAAATTTTGACTCCTTATATCATGACATCTTCTTCTTTAACTTCTTCTACCTCCATGCCTAGTATCTCAAGCTAATATGGCTGGTTCTACATCTAGTGGGCCTCTCATAAGATCCAATATCCTTAATCCTTCCACTAGTTCATTGTTTTATACCCAAGGCACTCATGATTCTTCATCTCAATCATTTATTATTCCATATTTTTCTTCACAAGAAAATTTTGCCACTAGTGCCTCAAATTCTCATAGCTCTTTTCAAGCTCATGTCAACACTAATAGTGGTACCCAAGCCACTAATACCAATCCAAACACCAATACTACTTTTTCTAATAAAACTAATCAAACTCATCAACTATTATTTTAAAATCACAATAAAATGAACACATTCTAAGCTCATATTATGAATTAAATGATACAAATGCAAAACTACCTTCTTAATCTTCATTCCAATCCTCAACCAATGACTTGGGGCACATATAACCAAAGTGTTTCTCCTACCCCTATTCAATATTCTCAAGCAATATTATTCCTCAAACTCCATTAGTTAATAAATTCATCAAGCATATACAAAATTAACCTCTTACTACTCAAGTTTATAACATTGACATTGGAGGTATAACACCTACAATCTCTTATAACGGATCAACCGATCCTACCCTTCATCTTAAGATATTTGTAAATATTTATAAGGATTGGGTCAAATTGAAAACATTTGATACTACCAAACTCATTTCCAAAACCCTCACTAGTGATGCCTTGGATTGGTATAATCAACTTAGATCTGATTCCATTACTAGTTTAGAGGATTTAGTGAATGCTTTAGTACAAGAATTCCAAACTAGTGATATTCCTAAAAATACTTTGGCCTTTCATCAATTGCAAATAAAATTAAAATGAAACCACCCAAGCCTTTTTTAAATGATGGAAGACTTTGTCAAACAAATGTAAACATAACATGACTGATGATAATCTCTTACATCTCTTTACCAATGCCCTTTATCCTAAATTACAATATCGAGTATGTACCCTCTCTCCATGTACCTTGGAGGAGGCCATTGACCAAGCCAAATGATAATATTTTCTTATGCATAAATTTGATCCACCCCAACATTCCATAGGTCCTCATCTATTACTTAAAAATAAAAACCACAATATTACTAATGATGATGTTATTGATTCATGTGATATTATTCACATCATTCAAGCTGTCATTCCTACCCCTTCTTTAGAACCAGCTCCTTAACAATATACTAATCATAATTTCTATTCAACAAATAATACTAATTTTCATAAACCTATTTATTTAGATAAATTGGTTAAGCATCTACCTAGGCGTCTTTGAGAGAGATTGACCCTACTCATCCTATGAAAACCTGGTATGATCCTAGCAAGTTTTTTAGTTTCATGTTAGTTGGGGTCACTCTCATGACACTTATAGATAGATTCATAATTTATCTATAGAATTTCTTCTTGGACCTAATTTTATCATGATTCTATCACTCATAAGCATCAATAAGCTTATGAAATTACTTTCAAGGACTACAAAACTCATGATAAATCTCTAGCCTTGAATCAAACAAACACTCATTTAGCTATCTATAAATATTCTTTACCTAATCATCAACCTATTCAAGAAAACCAAGATAAGCCCACTCTCACAAATAATGTATAAAGTCTATTCAAACCAACTTCTGAAGATAATGTGGTTAGCATCACTAATATTCAAAGGGTGGTGGCTTTCATCAATTCTCAACCTATCTACACCCTACCTCCTTCTAAGACATATTGTGTTATCCAAGATTCCTCTCCAACTCATTTTAATGTGTTGGGGCAAGAAGATCCTATAACCTTTGATGATGGTCCAATTTATGATTCTCCCTTAGATAACACATCCCATTCTATTTCTACCATTCTTCCATCATCTTCTAATACCAACAATAACCAATCTTCCAATGATCATCAACCTTCTATTAACACTTCTACTTCTCAAGATCAATCTAAACCAACTACTTCTTTATCACCAAATGATTTACATCCTTCTTATAAACCTTCTCATTCTTATCAACACAAATTTAAATGATCTTCAGCTCCTCCTTTTGAAGACTTCCTTAATAATTACTCACATATATCTAACAATATTTTCATGGGTTATGATGAGTGGGATCCCATTGTGGAGCTCACTAATCTTCCATCTCAAATTCCATTTATTGAGCTTATGAGGACTTCTCCCCATTGTCTGAAATATCTTATGGAACTATTATTTGAGATGGATTTCCCTCATCCTCTTTTAGTAGGATGAGAGGTAGCCTTATTTGGTTTTGAGGATAGTATCTTGTAACAATGTGAAGAGATGTTCATCAATGTTGATGAAACTATTGACACTTCTCTTTCTTTGAAATTTCCCATTACATATATGATTCTCAACAAGATTTTACTTCATGTAGATGATCCTCCCTTATTTATTAGCATCCAAATAGGTGATATCTAAGTTAAATGAGCATTGATTTATGAGGGTACTAGACTTTGTGTTGTTTCTCTTGATTTCATTAAAACCCTTGGATATTCAGAATGTAATCTTAAGTCTACACATAACACCTACCAAGGATATGATAGAAGGAAAATGCCTTCTCTTGTGTGTGTGGGTGTGTCTTCCCATTATAGTCCCACCTATCACCATTCATGTGAAGGTGATGATATTCAACTTTCCCCTTTTTTATAACATCTTGCTTGATAGGCTATGGATTCATTATATGTGAGATATTGCTTCTTCCTCATACCAATGCATTAAATTTACTCATAATGGATCTATTTATAGGATTCAAGGAGATACTAACCCTTGGAATTTTAAATAATTCCAAGATCATGGTGTTTTCAAGATTCCTACTATGGAGCCTTTGCCTAGCATTCCATTTTGTGAGTCACAACATTTAAATTTTACTTAAACTCAACTAGAGGTTATAATGGGCATCCTGATCTCATTTGTAACATTCCTCCCAACCTTTTAGACTCTGATGATGATGATGATCTTGATGAGATTAAATTAAACATCAAAACTTTTGATCTTAAGCCTCATCTCATCTCGTAGCTTCCTACTTCTTTGTAACCTCATTCTTGAAAACCTCCTTGCGATGACATTCCCATAGTATTATCTAAGACTCAACATTCTACTCACCATGATTCTTCTGATGAAAAAATTATTCCAACTTGTGTCATTGATCTTCATACATCAGAGAATGATGATGGCTATTATTTAGATGTTCCTTTATTAGGTTGTCTTATCGAAGCCTATGATGCTAAGATTGTAAGTTATTGGTATTATTTACTTGAGTCTTTTTGTGCATCTTCTCATGTTCTAAACTTTATAGTTCATAATTCTTGTATTTTTCCTCTTTATCATAGAGTAGAGATAGTGCTAACACCTCCAATTTCTGAGGAGCCCTATAAGACTATGCTCATAGATCATGCTATGATTGAACAATAGCATTTTGATAGCTTTCCTAAATCCCATCATTAGTTTACCCCTGAGGTTAGTGCAACCCTCTTTAGACCTTCTATTTATCCCACCACTCCCATAATGGAACCTATATCAAAACTAGTTATTATTACTACTTTCACTATTGTTGAGCCTACTCTTACTTCTTCCACTAGTGTTCCTTCTATTATTCCTAGCTCCATTCCCTCTCCATCACCACCTTCTCTTTGTGATGGTTTTATTTTTTTACCTAAGATGGATCATATGCCAACCAAATGGGTTGATGATCCATATTTATCTTCTTCCACACCTATTACACCTCCTCCTGTGAGTGTTTCTCCTAAAAATACTCACAAGCATATCTGTTGCTTTCATGAGATATATAATCAATATTCTACCCATTGTTGTAAGTTGAAATAATATATTAATACCTTACATACTTATTCCCCATAAATATAAACTACCATACCTCCTCCAAATATCCTTCCTGAATATACACCTAAATATGGTGAGAGGTATTATTTATGGCACCAATGCAGCACACATCACATTGATTGTTTTTATATCCTTCAATAGCATCTTAAGGATTATCTTATAAATATTCTTGGACCTTCTACCATTACTCCCATATATCATTCTTTCAAGAAGGCTCCCCATTCTTCTCCTATAACTACACCTCTTGTGGCCCCTTCACCACCTTTTATGTATCCACCTATGGTTCCTTCTCCACCTGTGGACCCTCCTTCACCCATGGATCCTTCTCCATCAGTGATTCCTACATCTCCTATAGATCCCATTACCACACATTTTCCTGACCATCCTTTTTCCAATTTCCCTCCTCAACATTATCTAATAAGTACTCTTACTTTTTTAGTTGAGGAGATTAGAAAATAAGTATTTGCCTTGTATTCAGTTAAGATTGATGAGACATTAGTATTACTTAGTATGAAGCTTCATAGAGATTTATCTAATATCTTAGATAATGTGTGTGGATATATTTAATAGTATTTATAAGCACATGCATGGTGCTTTTTCATTTATATTTGGATTAGACATGTGCTCCAATCTTATTTCTATTTTTGATTATATAATTTGACAATGTGTCAAATTATTTCCTATCTTATATCATGTTTTTGCTTCTTATTGTACTATAGTTAGCTTACATTTTTATGTTTTTGCATACACTTGTCTTTTCCTTATCAAAATTTTCACTTATCATTGACTTCCTTTCCTTTAGAGTTGTTCTCAAAACTCTTCCCTTATATCTTCATGATTGTTTGATTTCTTATCTTTATTTTTCATAGATAGTAGTCATGGTGACTTGGTTATATCTACCGTATTCCCTTTGGTTATTATCTCCTTTTACCATGTGATTAGTTAGTAAACAATGTTTCTCATTACTATTTCCTTTTACCGGTCCACCTTCAGATCTCCTTCTTCCTTCTTCCTTCTTCCTTTTTCACAAACTAAGCATATAAATGGTTGATATTTGAGATCACGTACTTGTTCATTATCAAGCCTAAGTGTCCTAGTCAGTCTTTTGTCTTGGTTTAATTAGCTTCCTTTAGCCTTAGCCTACAATTCATTCATGTGTATCACTATTTCTCTCATGATTGGTCATTCCAAGTCTGTGAGGAGGAGGAATAAGAAAAAGCTTTCATCATAAATTTAAAAGCCAAATATTTTAAACAAAAGGCAATGATATCAAAAGGCAAAAATATTGAATATATTTAAATTGTAATCACACTAAAAGACATGATTTAAAGCACATATCCTTATTCTAGTCAAATCCCAAACTCTACATTCAACCTCACAATAGAGCCAAGGTCCTTTGGGGTGTGGTCGGCCAGTAGACTAGAAGAGAAGAATTAAAAAATCTTTTAGTGCTACCTACTTTCTCATGAAAGTACCCAATCATTGTAGTAGACCAGCGACTCTATAAAGGGTCTTGAGGAGCAGGGAACACATCATGGGGAGGCAGGTCAATTTTACTTTTCCTTGTACCAATCTACCTTCATGAGTTGATCTTAGTAGCACACTTATTTTCCTACAAAGCTTTGTGTCTATAGGGAATAGGTTTCCTTTGTACATAGATGACCACTTGTCACGTAGTGTCTTCTCATGTCCTTACTATGCCTCTTGCCTCCTAACGTCTTCTCATAAGATGCCTAAGTCTTTGATTTTCACACTACCTTTTTCATTCCCTTTTCCTCATATTTCCTCTTAGGAAGTATTGTTTTGATTATTGATCACTCTCCATGGGATTTATTTTGTGAGTTGATTTGTAAGACCAAGGATAAGACCCATAATCACTCAAAAATTACCACCATTTCTATCCTCTTACCCACATCCTTGATTTACCATTCCTAATACTTAAATTTACCAATGTTTTTTTAGTACCCCTTGGGTTTTCTTTTGTGATTTGTAGTGTAAGACTGTGGACATGACTTGACCCTCCTCACAAAAAAAAAAAAAAATCCAATAAACAAGTCACCATCCAAATTAAATGTGTCAAGTGAGAGATAAGATTCAATTGATTATGAAGTTACACATCATTTGACATGCTTCCCATCTTGATATTTAGTATGTTTTATGCTTACTTTATTTTTCTTTCACCTTTTATTTTCTAAGTGCATGTAAGATTTTAACCTTTTCTTGAATTTCTCATACTTTCCCACTTGAATTAGTATGATCAATTTAAGACTAAGTTTTTGTAAATTTTATTTGTCTTTTGTACTTCCCATCATGAAATAGTATAATTGATTTACTTAATTTTTTTATTTGTTTTTATTTATCATTTGTGCCCTTTTACATACCTTCCATTTTATTACATTGTTTGTCATACTTCCCAATGTGATATTTAGTATGATTTTACTTTTTTTTTGGTGCAAAAATCTTTTACATTGGTTTAAAAACAAATATATTTTTACCATTTTGTTTACCATTTTCTTGGATTGTTATACTTTGTCATTTTTCATGTTATTACACATTTCCCAACTTGAACTAGTGTGTAGTACATTTATCTGATTGCTTATATTTTTCCAAGTCCTTTTTTGCCTATTTATTTTTAACCATGAATGTGTAATCCATAATGCTATAAAAAAACCACATCACAAATATTTCCTATAGCATATACAACAAAGCTAAATGCATGTTCTAGAAAGAAATATATCCAGAGCAACCATAGCCGCAATCATAGTGAACAAACATAATCATCATAAAGACAACATACACAACCAATAACAATAGCTAAAATGATACATCTAATTATATATATATATATATATATATATCAAGAGTTAGATATAACATATACAATCATATATAATGCCTTAGCACTAGGGCTAAGCTCCATCATGTCTATCTTGTGACCTAGCCAAACTGACTACTAAGGCCTCATTCTAACTCATTTCAATGGTATGTTGAAATTAGGCAATCGAAGATCTCAATCCTTCAACCTATCCCTACAGATGTGCTATCTACAATTGTGCCTATACTAACTCGATCTAGGTCATTGCATGTGCTTGTGTCAGCTAGGTCTACATCACCTTATATGCCTACATCATCTATGCCATTATATTTAGATGTGTAGCTCTCTCATCATTTAGGGCCTACCAACCTACATCTCCCCTACATACATCTCTACTAGTGGTTATGCCCTCTCTTTGTATCTATATCTACCTTGTAGCCTTTCTTGCTAGTCTAAAGTAACTCAACTGAGCTAGGGTAGATGGTACACTCAGATCCTCTAATGTCATGGGGTTGTATGACTATATATTCTTATCTAGGATGTTATGGATACCTCTCATAAATAGGGACCCCCATCTCTCCTCCTCATCCTTAGGTACGCTTGTAAAATTACATAGATGGTTAGTAGATCACTTTCATATCTCATAATATCTATCTATCTACCAAATAAAAACTTAATAAATAATTCAACCATATTCATACCTATCTATATCTTGACTCCTATGGTCTATCCATTCATGCAATTACCTAGCACCATCTCCCTATCTATATGGCTTCCAAGAACTTCCTCTATAGGTCACCTCTTTAACTTGAACTCAGCTATCATGGCTCATGTTTATCTTAGCCTACACCTGAGTGGTCTTTACCTCATCTATATCTCCTCTAGCTCCTCTACTGACTCACCAAATATGATGATGGTTTTCACTCTCTCTTTCTACCTCTATCACTACTATGTCCTTGATAGCCATGGCTCATCTCTTTGTGGAGCTAGTGGTATATCTAGTATCTCTACCTTTACCTCTATCTCCTCCTACTTTTCCCTTCATTATGCTTGAGCAGTCTATGGTTGTTCTTGATATGGATTTAATATTGGTCTTACCATTAATGGTTTGAGTCCCCTCTTCCCTCATGGCTCTCTCACATGTTTATTCCACTATTAGAGAATGAGTATTAGTGATGTTGGATGAGGTAGACCCATTTGCCTTGGCACCTGTGCCACTAGATGTAGCTTTTTCCACCATGTATAGTGTCATATCGCCTCTTTCCTCTCTAACATTAGTCTAATTGTGTGCTATCTCTCCCAAATAGTCACTACCTTCTCATATGGTTACCATACTATGTCAGTGTATCTCACCATCTATAGTATTGGCATGTGGAGCATAACCTACGCTACATGGTCCTCCCTCCATCTCCACACCTAAGGTAACCTATCATCAACTGCATGGGGTAACCCAACTAATCTATACATAGGAAATATCTCATATATCCATTCTATCAATATTATGATTAGTCCCATGGTCTTATGTCTTATGACTCACATCTCAAACATATCATGAACTAGCTAGACCTAAATGATAGAGCCTAGATCATATAATACTCCCTCCTCCATCATCATCCTACTCAAGGCTACCATGTATAATGGTACCTTATCATTTAAATTGTGATAGAGCACTCATTATGTCACAATGCCTATCACATCCTTCCAAAAATCTAAAATCTATAACATATACACATCTTCCATACTCACTCTTCACCCTGACAATATCATCTTTGAGCCTATAGCCTATATGGCTAAGGCTCCCCTCTCCTCTATATTGTCTGGTATCCCTATGGTCACTAGTGCTCCTATTATGAGAATTATGAGGATGTAATGGACATCCTCTAGTGTTATAGCTACCTCTATCACATCCCCACCCACCTCCCATATGAAGGTGTTGGTCAATCATTCCCAATAACTAAGGAACATGACCAACACATCTATACTAAGGGGGATCATGCACATATCTGATATATTGCCTAAACCCATGGCTACCAATATCACTCTATCTCCATCTATCAACCTATGTAATAAAGTTGGAAACCAAGACATGTCTAACAATATCTAGAATAACAGTCATCTCTGTAACCAAGAAATAAAACAAGATGTATTAGTTCTTCTATCTCATGTATAATCACAATAAATTATTTATATATTTATATTTTTAATAAAAAAGGCATAATTGATTCCTTTTATCCTATTTTGGTTATTTTTCCCCTTCTTTGGTCATTTTGGGCCATTATAGCCCTCTTTCAACTTCCTACACACTTTTTCATGCTTATTCTGGTTCCTTGGTCAACCTAGTTTGACCAAAATTTCCCCTATTTTTGCCTTATTTTATCCTAAATTTCTTATTTTTCCTCTTATATTATTTTACCTAGTGTTAAGTTTCCATTTTGGCCCTTACAGACCAACTTGACACTTTTTCACTAGGTCTAAGCTAGCAAAATACACTAGGTTGACCTATACCTATTAGGTCGCCTACATGGATTTTCACCCTAATTCAACCTATTAGGTTGACCTAGTAGGTTCAATGTACCTACCTAGTCTATTTTGCTAAAAATATGCATTTTCTTATTTTCTTCCTATTTCATTCAAACCCATTTCCTGTCTTCCTATTTGCTACACTTATAATCTAATTTTGCTCAATTTTGAAATGTATAAATGTTTAAAATAAAATTTTATCAAAACTTCACTTAATTCAATACAAATTTTAAAAATTGGTTTGAGATCCATAGTTGCATATTTGTAGTGAACTTATTGCCACCTCTGGGTGTCCTCCTCATCTTGCCTATTATTCCTTCACCATACTAGCCTTGTTTGGTCTCAGAGCTCTCTTTTCTCCTCTTACCATTCAAAATACAAAATGAATTGTCTTTTACCCTATTTACAAACACTTTTCAAAATTCAATTACTACAATTTTTTTCCTTCATATTCCTTATTTTTCTCATATCTTTATTTCTATTCATCCATTTTGTAAACCATAAAATATGTTAGATTCATGATGATGTAGATACTATTTTACACTATCATATGCCTATCATCCAATTTTTTGGATTTTTGGCTATTTTTTGCACTAACTTCTATAGGTTCACCTAGTATGCTTTACATTGGATGCCTTTACTTTCTTGCAGTCTTCTTCCTTATCTACAATATTAAGGTAAGTTGAAGGTCTGTGTTTTTTAATTTTTTGCTTTCATTTATCTTATTTTCTTTTTACTACACCATACTTAGTATTAGTGTTGTGTGTTATCATGTTCTATTTCTAAATCACCATCCCATGTTGTACTTACATGACACATGATCAAATTTAGATGGGGCATATGTATACACAATATTTTCAAACTTTTATTGATTATTGACACTTCATATCTTTCAGGAATATGTTGAGTCTCAATCTCTCTGACTACATCCCTTAAGGGGTTCACTAAGAAAGGGGTGGGTAGACCATTGGTGCTTTGTAATATTGTTGTTCCTTTTTCCATTTTCCATCCACACTCTAGTCTCCTAAAACCTTGAACCTTGAGCTTATTATTCTCTTTCCTATTCATTCTAATCATTATCATGCTTTATTCCCTCATTTTTTTCCTTGTTATCCTTTTGACCTATTCAATACACTAGGTTGACCTAGTCAACCTAGTGTATTCTAGAGACACTTTAGCTCTTTTGGTTTATTAGCATACTAGCTAACCTAGCATAGAATTTAGGCATTATCTTGAAAGTGTATTAGGTCGACCCAGTTGACCTAGTATAGTTGATATGTCTAAAAGTTTTTAGGCAAGTTAAAACTATATATACAAGTACATTTACCACCATTTGATAAGAAGATAATAAGAAAGTGAAGAAGTGTGGATGAATAACTACTTATTGACCATTCTACTTGAGGAATAAAGATTTAGGGTTCAATACTTTCTTTAGAGATCTGATCTTATCTTATGGATAAGTATTTTGGATGATTATGTAGGTCATATATCCTAGAGCTAATTTATCTTGGTTATCCTTATAACCACAACAATCTCTTATGAAGCACCCTGGCCAAGGGAGAGATTGAGGCTTCATAGGTTCATCTTCAAATGTAAGTATTCTTAACTTTATTTCTCCTTTGTAAGAGTAGATAGATAATGTAGTATATATTCTTTTCTTCCATGTATTAGGATTCCATATACATTGACATGAGGATATGTCTCTTATGCATGTTTAGTTTAGTTGTTTTTTTTTTCTAACCCCCACTTTGTGCTGTAAGCTTTGGTGTGAACTAAATTAGTTTACTTTTCTTGTTATTAGAATAATATACTTTCTTGTTTACTAGAATAAGTGAAATATTAAATAATATGACTCTCTTAGGGTTGTTGTGTGATTGTGTTTGATTGTAGGCTTTGAAACCCTTGTTAGCACGATATGTTGTGACAAGTGATCCCCTAATTGGGTCTAGTGGATCCCCATATTGGTCATGCTCCCAATTAACAAGTTTATACCAAATTGAAAGGGTAGGTGTGCTCTATCTTATATGCTCTAGTATTAATTCATGTACATCATGTAATTTTTATTACATACAAAGAGTTCTTTATTTTTGGCATATTAACAAGTTATAAGATGAAGACACAATGCTTTGTAAAATATTATAAATAAGGACCCAATTGTAATTGATAATGGTTATGTATGTGATATAGATTAATACTATGTTTAGATTGGTTTTCCTATATATATTTTACTTATGATCTATGTAAAATGAGTATTATGGATGTTTTAATCCATTATTCATATAGTTTATACTAACTATTCTATATACATTAATTTTTCATGTCTTTATATAATGAGTTTGAATTAGTCTTTAATGGCATCATTCAATCTAAATTATCGACAATTATTCCTTTTATTATTAACTATACAAGTTATCCATGTAATAAACATGTTATGGAGTTTTCTAGGAACCTCTACTAACATAAGCAATTGAGTATATAATAATACTAATGGCTTCTTCCAATTTTACACTATGATGTAAATTTAAAATAGTATATCCAATTTGTGATAATCCTCTTACACCAAAAATAGTTTCCTTTATATTAATATCAATATGATTATGTTGAAAATAATCTCCTTTCATATATAATGTGATGGTTGAATATTTTTGTCGAGGACACTTTCTACCTGTTAAGACTATAGGTGAAGTTTTGTGAATCTTTGTATTAAAAGATGTTTATTATTTTTGTATTATTTTGATAGTGCATCCATGTTCATGATTTTAAATTTTCTCTTGTAATGTCTTACAATTTTTTGTATCATGTTTGTGACTCTATGATAAACACAAAATGATTTATCTTATGTATACAAATGTAGTGTTAATAATCAACGTCTAGTAGAAGGTAATGTGATAAGTGCATGATCCAATAACATTTGAAAAATTATTGTGGGTGTATCTTGATGTGGCATGATTTGTAAGAGTTGTGTAACATTTGTATCTGATATTTCCACATTGTTCATTGAGTTTCTCATAATTTCTATATGAAAGCTACTAATTAAATAATTCCTCAAATTATCTTCTTTATGTATATCTAATATTTTCTTGCCTTTTGAATGATCTAACTAAGTTATAGTAATTTGTTTTGAATCATCGTGATAAAATCTTGGAATAATCGATGTAAATAAACTATGATATTATCTTCTATATGCAAACATAGTGTTAATAATCATTGTATAGCAGTAGGTAATGTGATAATCATATGATCCAATAGCATTTGAAAAATTATTGTGGGTGTATCTTTATGTGGCATGATTTGTAAGAGTTGTTAAACATTTGTATATGATATTTTTACATTATTCACTTTCTCATAAATGTTATATGAAAGATACTGATTAAATAATTACTCAAATTATCTTCTTTAGGCATATCTAAGATTTTTTTACCTTTTGAATGATCTAACTAAGTTATAGTAATTTTTTTTGAATCATCATGATAAACTCCTAGAATAATCAATGTAAATAAACTATGAGATAAATAGTCATATGGAGGGTCGAAGTTTAACCAATGCATTTTATCATCTGTCAGATTGACCATATTAGATTCATCATCATCACTATCATACTAGTTATAAACATGACCATCTTGTATCTCTGAACTAAGAAATAAAGGGAGATCAAGATTAGATTGTTGTTGATTCTCATTGTTTTGATGTTATTTCCATATACCTTATTCTTCCACTTATATACATGTTTGTTCCTTTTGTAACTTATCCTTCTCAATTTGTTATGTTTGTAACTCTTGATCTTCTAACTTCTGATCTTTTAAATATTATTTATGCAATCTCAATTATTTTTCTTATAATTTTTGAAGTCCCTTTTGTACCTTTGCTTGTGACATTTTTAATTTCTCTTGTTCTTTTTATGCTTGATGTAATTATTATTGATCAATTTTATTATTATTAGAAATTAGCTCTCCAACTTCATATGTTAATTTTTAATCCAAAAGAAATAATTTAAAGAGAGTGGGATCATCTAATTGTAAGTGTGATGCTTGAATTTTATATAATCTAAAAGGATTATCACCCATATATAATTCATATGATCATCCTTAATGCATAAATTTGAGACATCTATGCAATGAAGATGGGATTGCTACCATCATGTGTATCCATGGTCTTCATAAAAATAAATTATAATACAATTGATCAAGAATAACATGAAATAAAGTAGACATTATTTATGGTACCAATATTACATCTAAATAAATCATTCCAAATACTTGTCTTGAAAAATAATTAAATCTTTTTATGATTTGATCTTTTGCTAAAGAGTGTCAATCTTAACACCCAATTGATGTAAGAAAATACTACTACAAATATTTACTCATCACCTACCATCAATCAATAAATAAAAAGTGGGATATTTTGTGTGATTACATATTGTGTTGGAAATTCTTTATCTTCAAAAGTAATAATGTTTTTGATATATTTGACGGTGATCATGATATAAGGAAAAGTGGTATGTTGTAATTCCAAAACTAAAATCTTTGCATGGGCATTTTTTAGTTGATCTATGATATCTTACCATTTTAGATTGATTTGATTATATTGTGGGAGGGAGAGAAGTTTAAAGAGGAACATGTTGAATAACTCCATGATTTAGTGGTTTATCCCAATGATGATAAAAAATATGGACCACAAAATTTAATATAATTCATAGGCAACTAATGGAAGTAGGATGGTAACTGCTAGAACCTTGAGGTCTAGGAGGAGGAGCAATGAAATGTGTCATACATGACCTTTGCCATCTAGTTATGACTGGTAAAAACTCTAATTAAATAATATAACAAACATAACTAAAAAACAAGTGAGGCTATTTATGATAATAATTTATAGCATTTTGGATATATAAATATTCTTGTTCATATGTCATGATTGACTTTATAAAATTCTGCATTAGTAATGTTTGTATCTTGGCTTGTGATTTGTTTTTTTTTTAATTGTATGAGTATGAATGATTTTATTGATTAAGGGAATACAACATGTAATAAAAATAATAGATGATTGAAGTAGAATAATAGTAATCCACTATATCCATGAAACTATTTGCAAATGATAGTAATAGAAAAATTAATTTGATATCTATAAAAAGACAAGTTTTTGTGTATGTAGATTACTAAATTATTATGAAATCCAAGGTCAAAATAAGATACTTTCAGTGTCAAATATGAAATATAAGGTCAAAATAAAATATTTTCAGTGTTATCTATTATGTTCAAGGTTGAAAGCAAGACATTTTAGCATCATATTTAGATTCAAAGTCAAAAAGAAATTATTTACGTCAGATGTTCATGAATTGAACTAAACCCTAGGATATGTTTTTTGAAAAAAATGAAAGTGAATGAGTAACTCAAGTCCACCAATATGTTTTAATAAAATTTGAATTAATGTGATAATTAGATATAATTCTAATGAAATTATTATAGTATAAAATAATATTGGTAATGTACTTTTGACAAGTAAAATGAAATTAAATAATTGAATTCAACAAGGTACAAATGATTAGAAGAAGAATAACTATGAGAATGAATAATAAACTTACATTTTACTACTTGATTGTTGACTATGTTTATTGAAAAATGACTAAAATAAAAAAATCAAGAACTACATTTGTAAGTGCCTAAAAGTGGGGACTAATATTGTTGAAGGAAAAGATCGACAGACTGAGTACATGATAGAATCCCACTACTATCCACCTTATTTGATCTTATCTTTTGCTAAAAATCAAAAATTTAGGGAATGATCACTTATGATAACTTCAGTTGAGTGTGACATTTAAACATATACATTACTAATATGTAGAATGTTTTCTAATATTTATGACATCTGAACATTTCCCTTATATGCAACCCTTAGAATTATGTATGGCATTGTGTATTGTGCTTCTTGAGTTTGATTGGTGGTACCATGATCCATATCATGCACTTTTAGTTCATAGTCTTCTTTAGATATGGTTAGTTTATTGCATGCCTTATTTCTATGTCTATCTAGACATGACACTTGTATGTCTCACATTCAATATATTACATATATTCTTCATTTACAATTACATTATTATGATGACATATTCTCTAAATATTTACATGAGTATATTTTTCTCATATGGTAGAATTAACTCTTATTTTGAGATGAGTGACTTGTAAGCTACATCTCTCATCTTAAAAAGAAGGCATTACAGTGGGCTTGTCTTATAGATTCAAACCTCCATGAGTAGAAAAAATAGATTTTGAAAATAATACAAGCTTAAAAATATTTAGAATATAAGTTTCATAGATTCAAATATATTCAAAAATAAGATTCCATGATAGAAGACATGTTTCAAAGATTTAAAGAGTTTCAAAAATCAAAAATTATGACAAAGTATAGGTTTTAAAGATTCAAGGTAATTGAGAAATTAATACATGAAAAATATTGGCACATAGATACAAATTATGGAGGCATATGACATGCATATGTAGTCACTTTACATAGACTTTAATACATAATAATACATACTTGGCTACATATGCAAAATAGTTATAAGAACATGAATTATTAGTTTCACATACAATTACAGTTGAGCATATAGATGCATGAAATTCTATATCATTTGGCACAAATTTAGGGGGTAGGATGTTGTTTCATGCACACACATATTTTATAAAGTTAGAAGGTATGATATTATTTCATGATTAAAAAGGCAAGATATTGATTATTATTTCAATTCAAACATATTTTGGCATCATGGTCATGATGGGGCCATGAATATTATTTATTATCCTTCAATCATGCTAATAAAATTTAGATCTGTCTGTAGCAGTGTGATTCATTATGTTATGGGTAATGTGCATTCAAGTCTAGTGACACTCAATGGAATTTATGTTACTTCTAACAAACACATTATGTAGTTTTTTCTTATGTTATGGGTAATATACATTAAATTCTAGTGACACTCAACAACCTTCACATCACTTCTAGCAAATCTAATGTGGTTCCACCTTAATTTGGATTAGTACTTGGGTACTTCTCTCATTTCATGAGAATTGGAGTATATATCTTTTTAAAATATTTAATTATAAGTGGGATTAATTAACCTTTAACCTTGGTATTAATTAAATAAATATTAATATATTATTTATTATGATGAGGTGGAAACCTCATGATAATAAATAATAACTCTGTTATAATTATTTAATTATTACCAAATTTTAATTAAATTGTTTTATTGGGTTGGATGGACACGTTACTTTTACAATAGTAACATCCTTTAGTTTTCATTATAAATAAGGTTTTACCCCTATTATGAAACCAACCTATGAATATGAAATACTAATCATATTCAATCTTGAAGAGTTTTGTGAAAATTTGTCTGAGAAGAACTGAGAGGTTAAAAGATTGTATTAGGTATACAGGAGTTTCTCTATAATTTGAATAATCATAATTGGTGGGTTTTTTTTACCTCTTTGATATTTTCTCATGGTAAATCTTTGTGCAATGGTCATTGATTTGTGCATCATTTATTATACTTTGCTCTTTATTTATTCATCCTAGATTCTATCTATACATTGCTATTATATACATGGATTTTATAAGGGTGTTAGACCCTAGTGGATGGATATGATTGATAAGTAATTTTACAAACAAATTTTATTATATTTCAATCTTGTGAGGAGGTGTATGACACTGACATACTATTTTTTGGTATGTGTGAACTAGAAATTAGTAAAGATCATTTTTACAAAAAACTACAATTCTATTTATGTCAAAAGCTTAGTTTATCCATCTTAAGATAGTTTATAACTTTGCATGGCCTAATTTGGCCTCATATAGCTTGTGGAAGCTTCACTATTGCATCTTTAGTGCCGCTCTTATGCTTATACAATCTTGTAGCATTGAAAATTTTGAGAAATTTTAATTTTTTGCATGAAAATCAGTTGTAGTTGTTTTAAATACTTGGTTTAGGAATTCTAAAGTTGCTTTAAAATTTTTATATTGTGAGAAGGCAAATTCGAACTGCTACATTTTTTCTCTCTTCTTTATGGTGCCCTTGTGCAAAGTGGAAAAATTCTCAATCAAATTTTGAGTTAAAAATCTGATATTGAAAGTTCAATTTTCTTTATCTTACAAAAATAGAA
The DNA here is from genome assembly GCA_037957365.1 of Torreya grandis. Lineage (NCBI taxonomy): Eukaryota > Viridiplantae > Streptophyta > Pinopsida > Cupressales > Taxaceae > Torreya > Torreya grandis. The sequence goes on along the minus strand of JARHVA010004924.1, from coordinate 820,316 downwards.
GGGTTGTCCAAGTTACAAGACAAATGGAGGTGTGTTGAGGGATAACTTACCTACTGATATCTCCATAGAGCAACATATCTACTTGAAAGTGTTGCATAGGTAAGTAATATAATTTTTGGAAAATATTTAAAAATAATTGATTTTTTAAAATTCACAAATTCCAAAAGGCCCCACTTTTTGTTTATAGTTTTTACCAAAAATATTTTTTACCATTTCAAAATTACATGCACACATACATACATTTATATATATTTTTATTTTAAAAATCAACCTAAAAAAAAATATAAGTTTGTGCATGTAAATGTTTGAAAAAGCTTACTATATAAGTTGGTTAACTTAAGTTTGGTAAAAACATGGAAAGAGTAGGTCAAGAGTTCAAAACACAAAATGAATTTTTTGTTTGGTCAAATTTAGTTTAACTTAATTCCATTCTTGGTTTACATACCAGCTTTTCATGTATTTAAAACTCTAGTTAATCTGTCAACCTTATTTTGATATTTGTCTTAGTTAAAACCTAGATAAACATAGTCATGTAACCATTTGATCTCTAAGTTTTAGAATATTCCACATGCATCTACATGGTTCATTGTGTGTTTTTAAACCTCGTATTATTAACTTTATAACTTTTTTAATAATAGTGTATAGGTAGTAGTTCTGAGTGAAACTATTTTGAAACCTATATTAATGTAATTTTAATTCAGTTTTTAAATTTATTTGGAATTTAAATTATGTAATTAAGTATTTTTGAATATGTGATTCAATTTATTTGTGAAAAAAATTCAAATACTCATTAAAAAGTTTTTGTTTAAAATAATTATGTTTATATTAGTATATTTTTCTAACACTTGTGACACATAATTTTTTACAATCTTTTACAGTTTTTTTGTTTTGTATAGCATTAAATTTATCAATTATTATGTTTTTACACTTTAAATCTATTTTTAATTTCAAATAAAATTAAAATTCATAGTAAAATAATTTATTTTAACATTTGGTTACTATCTTGTTTAAAGGGAAGTTATGTCTTCGTCTCATTTTGCTTTAGATAATTCTTAAATGTTTAATGGAAGTGACTATAATATTTTAAAAATATATGTTAAATTTTAATTCATGACCTGAAATTTATGGGATATTATCGTTGGGATTGAAAAAGTCCCTTCTAGATGACATGTGACCCATGAGCTTACCAATGCATTTCAACAAAAATCATAGAAAACTATGTCTCTTATCTTGTAAAATATTAAAGATGAATTCCTTATCCACATTGATAATTAAGAGTCTCCTAAATATGTTTATAAAATCATTGAATCCATGTATGAGGACAGCCACCTCAAAAAAAAAATTAAGTTAATCACTGAATTGCCAACTACACCTATGAAAGGTGATGAAAAGGTATGTAATTTTTTTTGATAAATTTAAAAACATTAAAGCTTAGTTAGATAGTTGTAACTGTAATTTAATTTAAAATTAGCTCCTTTATTTTATCATTCAATTAAATATTCATAAAATATTTATAAATTTCATTTCAATTTTGAATTCTAAATATCAAACAAAGCAAGATATCCATGACCTTACCACCTTGTTTACTCTCATGATTTCAGAACAAGTAATGACCAATTTTGATTCTAAAGATAATAACACTCAGACACTTCTCACATTAAATAATATTTCTGATAAGAATAAAAATTAGAAATCTAACTCTAATTCTATTAAAGGCAAAAATGAGAACAAGAAATCTAGTAAGAAGAACCATAAAGCCAAGTGTAATGGAAGTTATAAGCTTTGTGGTAAGTTTGGACATAGAAGGGAAACCTAATATAAAAATAAAGATTTAATTAATAATAAATATTTAAAAATAAAAAATGAAGAAATCTAATCAAAACAAATAGAAGAATCAAAACCCTAATAAGAATAACAATCATAATCAGAATGTTATTAATTTATAAGCTGCTTTATTTACTTTCCATGAAAATGAGTGGATTTTATATAACGGTGCATCACACCATATGACTTGCTTATCTAATATTTTATATGATTCTAGAGACATATATGAAAATATTTACTTAGGAGATAATTCTTTCTTAGAAATAACTAAATAGGGAAAAACTAATTTTTTAAATGTTATAAATGATGTTTTCTATGTACCTAAGCCTAGAAAAAATTATCATCTTGTTATCAAATTGCAAATGATAATTTTATTATAACATTGCTAAAAGATAGTAATTCCATTATAAATCAATCTATTTTCTTGACTATTGAAAGTGTTCAAAAGGTTTATATATTTTCTCTCCTTCTTTTGTATGTTTTCTTTTATCACATGGTCATTGATTTGTGCGTCATTTATTATACTTTGCTCTTTATTTATTCATCCTAGAATCTATCTATACATTGATATTATATACATGTATTTTACAAGGGTGTTAGACCCTAGTGGATGGATATGATCGATAAGTAATTTTTCAAGCAAATTTTATTATATTTCAATCTTGTAAGGAGGTGTATGACACTGGCATACTATTTTTTGGTATGTGTGAACTAGAAATTAGTAAAGACCATTTTTATAGAAAAATGCAGTTATGCCAAAATCTTAGTTTAGCCATATTAAGTATTTTATAACTTTACATGGCCTAATTTGGCCTCCTATAGCTTGTGGAAGCTTCACTATTGCATCTTTAGTGCCGCTCTTATGCTTATACAATCTTGTAGCATTGAAAATTTTGAGAAATTTTAATTTTTTGCATAAAAATCAGTTGTAGTTGTTTTAAATACTTAGTTTAGGAATTCTAAAGTCGCTTGCAAGTTTTTAGATTGTGAGAAGGCAAATTCAAACTGCTGCATTTTTTCTCTCTTCTTTATGGTGCCCTTGTGCAACGTGGAAAAATTCTCAATCAAACTTTGAGTTAAAAATCTGATTTTGAAAGTTCAATTTTCTTGATCTTGAAAAAATAGAAGGGTTGTCAAAGTTACAAGACAAATGGAGGTGTGTTGAGAGATAACTTACCTACTGATATCTCCATAGAGCACCATATCTACTTAGAAGTGTTGCATAGGTAAGTAAAATAATTTTTGGAAAATATTTAAAAATAATTGATTTTTTAAAATTCACAAATTCCAAAAGGCCCCACTTTTTGTTTATAGTTTTTACCAAAAATATTTTTTGCCATTTCAAAATTACATGCACACATACATACGTTTATATATATTTTTATTTTAAAAATCAACCTAAAAAACAATATAAGTTTGTGCATGTAAATGTTTGAAAAAGCTTACTATATAAGTTGGTTAACTTAAGTTTGGTAAAAACATGCAAAGAGTAGGCTAAGAGTTCAAAACACACAAGAAATTTTTTGTTTGGTCAAATTTAGTCGAATTTAATTTCATTCTTGGTTTACATACCAACTTTTCATGTATTTAAAACTCTAGTTAATCTGTCAACCTTATTTTGATATTTGTCTTAGTTAAAACCTAGATAAACATAGTCACGTAACCATTTTATCTCTAAGTTTTTTCATATTCTATATGCATCTACATGGTTCATTTTGTGTTTTGAAACCTCATATTATTAATTTTATAACTTTTTTAATAATAGTGTATAGGTAGTTGTTCTGAGTGCAACTATTTTAAAACCTATATTAGTGCAATTTTAATTTATTTGGAATTTGAACTATGTAATTAAGTATTTTTGAATATGTGATTCAATTTATTTTTGAAAAAAATTCAAATACTCATTAAAAAGTTTTTGTTTAAAATAATTATGCTTATGTTAGTATATTTTTCTGACACTTGTGACACATTATTTTGTCACAATATTTTGTAGTTTTATTATTTTGTATAGCATTAAATTGATCAATTATTTTGTTTTTACACTTGAAATCTATTTTTACTTTCAAATAAAATTAAAATTCATAGTAAAATAATTTATTTTAACATTTGGTTACTATCTTGTTTAATGGGAAGTTATGTCTTCATCTCATTTTGCTTTAGATAAATCTTAAATGTTTAATGGAAGTGACTATAATATTTAAAATATATATGTTAAAATTGAATTCATGACCTGAAATTTATGGGATATTATCGTTGGGATTGAAAAAGTCCCTTCTAGATGACATGTGACCCATGAGCTTACCAATGCATTTCAACAAAAATCATAGAAACTATGTCTCTTATCTTGTAGATTATTAAAGATGAATTCCTTCTCCACATTGATAATTAAGAGTCTCCTAAATATGTTTATAAAATCATTGAATCCATGTATGAGGACAGTCACCTCTTAAAAATTATTAAGTTAATCATTGAATTGCCAACTACACCTATGAAAGGTGATGAAAAGGTATGTAATTTTTTTTGATAAATTTAAAAACATTAAAGCTTAGTTAGATGGTTTTAACTATAATTTAATTCAAAATCAGCTCCTTTATTTTATCATTCAATTAAATATTCATAAAATATTTATAAATTTCATTTCAATTTTGAATTCTAAATATCAAACAAAGCAAGATATCCGTGACCTTACCACCTTGTTTACTCTCATGATTTCAGAACAAGTAATGACCAATTTTGATTCTAAATATAATAACACTCAGGCAATTTTCACATTAAATAATATTTTTGATAAGAATAAAATTATAAATCTAACTCTAATTCTATTAAAGGCAAAAATGAAAACAAGAAATCTAGTAAGAAGAACCATAAAGCCAAGTTTAATGGAAGTTATAAGCTTTGTGGTAAGTTTGGACATAGAAGGGAAACATAATATAAAAATAAATATTTAATTAACAATAAATATTTAAAAATAACAAAATGAAGAAATCTAATTAAAAAAATAGAAGAATCAAAACCCTAATAAGAATAACAATCATGGGGCAGGTGGCTTAGCTCGGTTGGCTAAGTATTTCCGTTGCGGCTCTGCTAGTCACGAGTTCAAGTCCGCCTCGTCCCTGTGGTACCGGTTGGCTGTGCCAACTCATCCGCACCGCTGGTCACATTAAAAATTTTACCCCGGTGGGGGTTGGGGGGGTTTGTAGGTTCTCTGTCAAGTCCAAATTGGTGGCGGTATGGGCTGAGTTCCCCTCCGGCTTTCAAAAAAAAAGAATAACAATCATGATCAAAATGTTATTATTTTATAAGCTGCTCTATTTACTTTCAATGAAAATGAGTTGATTTTATATAATGGTGCATCACACCATATGACTTGATTATCTAATATTTTATATGATTCTAGAGACATATATGAAAATATTTACTTAGGAGATAATTCTTTCTTAGAAATAACTAAATGGGGAAAAACTAATTTTTTAAATGTTATAAATGATGTTTTCTATGTACCTAAGACTAAAAAAAATTATCATCTTGTTATCAAATTACAAATGATAATTTTATTATAACATTGCTTAAAGATATTAATTCCATTATAAATCAATCTAGTTTCTTGACTACTGAAGGTGTTCAAAAAGTTTATATATTTTCTCTCCTTCTTTTGTATGTTTTCTTATATCATATAGTAAGAATGAATCTCAATTATGACATGAAATATTATGACATGTTAATTTTATAAGTTCACATGATATGTCTATAAATAATCTTGTTTTCAGACTTCCTTATATCCCCTCTCATCATGAAACTTATGAGAGATGCTTACATGGTAAGCAACATACTAACCCCTTTCACAAGAATCATGATGTAAATTCCTCACATCCTTAAAAATTTATTTATAGTGATGTTGTAGGACCTACTGAAGTTGTATCTCTTAATGGTTTTTGTATTCTATACTTTTATTGATTATTACACTAGAATTATTTGGTCATTTTTTATTAAAAATAAATATGATGTGTTGTCTATATTTAAAGAATCTAAAGTTAGCATTGAAAATACATCTAATTATTTATATTAAAATATTAATAATTGATAATGGTAGTAAATATGTTAGTAAAGATTTTGATTCTTTTTTCATTTATTATATTATTAAAAGAGAATTAACAACTTCCTATTCCCCTCAGTAAAATGGTATTGCTAAAAGGAAAGCCTACATCATTATTAAAATGTCTAGAATAACATTGCATTATACAAATGTTCCTCCTAGTTATTATGGGCCAAAGACATGAATACTATTGTGCATATTCTAAATAGAATTCTTGCTTAATATTTATATTTTTCTACATTAAAAATACATGTATACTCATAGCATTTCATTTACTTTGATAAAACTATATTGTTTTTACTTTAGAGATACTAACTATATTGATATTGTCTCATCTACATTGTATTTGTTAGTAAAATGATTTAATTGACTCTTAAAAAATGTTTATTAAAATTATATTATAATAGATATATTTATCTTAAATGATAAAGCAAAGAAAATATATAGATATTATATTTATTTTTTATTCTTATGAGTTAGCATGGAAATACATTATATGCATAACATCATGATTAATTTGACAAAATGATCATGTTTAGTTATTGAATTTGGTAAAAAGATCATGCTAAATTTTTGTGTTTTAATGATTTCATTTGATTATTGAGGCAATGTCATTCTAATATGCTCAGATTCTTTTATTTGATTATTTTATCATTTGATTATTTATGCTAACATTCTTATAGACTTCATTTGATAATAAGTTGTCTTATGAAATGTGAAGTGTAAATGGATTTTGTATTATTGGTTCTTAATCATTTCCTTTAATATACATTCTATTAATACATCTCTAAACTTATTTTTTTATTCTTATATTTGTTTATTTGGATAATGGAATTACATGCTAAAATTAACCATAGTTGATGTATGAGAGGTTATACCTCAATCTTTTGTTGAAGCATATTAAATTTACAAAGTTTTGATAAAACTCAAATGATAAAATAAGTTATTTCTAATAGGATATATAATGTTTAAACTTAATATCATATTATTAGTAGATCATATTACGAGCATTGCATGACAGTTGGGGACACTCATCTTGTCAATATTAGAGATGTACAATAATGAATTGCATATAATAATTTATGTTTTTCACTAAATTTGTAATAAAAGTAGTGAACTCGGTTGCTTAAAATATGACTTGTGTTAGGAATAACCTAATGTTAGTGCTCACATTATTTAATTTTTTTAACTATTTTTCAAACATTATTTCACTTATCTATTTTTCATAAACCATTATATTATGCTCTATCTAATTTGCATGGTTTCATTCTCTTTCACTTTCTCTTATGGCTTATTTTCACTCTTTTTATGAATGCAAACTTATGCTTATGGTTTCACTTATTTCACATGGATTATTTTATTTACTCTTTAATTATTATTTTTTATATTTCAAACTCAAATAAAGGTAAATATTATTGTGACTTGGTTATACAACCCTCATCCCCTTAGTATTTTATCTTTATCATATGATCCATTAGCAAACATGACTTCTCATTGTAATAATTCTATATACAGATCAATTTAATCTCTCATTTTCCCTTATTTCCCTTTCAAATACTAAGCATACATATGGTTAAAACTTGAAATTATATATTGGTTCATAGGTAAGCCTAAGTTGTTTAGTTTTTCATATCTCTAGTTGCTTAGCCTCCTTTAACCAAAGTCTAAATATCATTTTTGTATATCAATTTTATCACTCATATTGGTTATTCCAATTATATATGGAGGAGTAACCACAAAATCCATAAACAAAATTAAAATCCAAATCATTGAAACAAAAGGCAACATAAAATTTAAAAGTCTAATCACACCAAAAGATGTGATTCTTTAGCACACCTCTTATTTCTAATTGAAGCTCAAAATCCATAATTGGTCTCATGATAGATCTAAGGTCCATTGTGGTGTGTTAGGCTAATATATTGGGATAAGAGAAAAAAAATATATCTATAGTGTTACCTATTTTCTCACACAAGTACCCAATCTTCACAATAGACTGATGACTCTATAAGAGGTCCTAAGGAATGGGGAATAGGTTTTGGGAAGGTATGTTTAATTTAATTTCCTTATTCATATAACTTTCATAAGTTGATCTTAGTTTTCCACTTATTTTCATATACAAATTTAGTCTTATTGTGAGTAGGTATCTTTTGTATTTTGATGGTCACTAGACTCTTAGTGTCTTTTTTCTTACCTAGTATACATCATGTTTACTAAGGATTTATCATAAAATACCTATGTCATAATTTTTACACTCCTTATTTCATTACAATAATCCTAATATTTCCACTTGATGAATATTTTTTTGTTAACTAATCATACCCCCTAGGGTTTTATTTTTGTGAGTTACATTGTAAGACCTTGGATAAGACTAGACATTCCTCACAAAATATATCCTTACTTTTCCCCTATTAACATTCACCTCATTGGTGTTTAACTTGTGAATTTTAATATAAGACTTGGATAAGACAAGATATTCCTCATAAATTACCACATTAAATCCATTTAAATTATTCTAATATTCATATCTACCTCATTGGTGTTACCCTTGTGAGTTACAGTGTAAGACCTTGATACGATCAATCTCTCCTCACAAAAAAATCCAATAAAAAATTTATATTATAACTAAGTCACAATAAAATTACATGCTTCAAATTTGAGATAATTTGTGTTACATTATGATTTGCACATCATTTAAATACTTCCCATCTTGATTTAGTATGTTTTATGCTTAATTAATAAATACTTCACTTTTATCTTCTTATTTTTTGATTGTGTATATTTACAACCATTTTATTAAATTTTCAATACTTCCCATATTGATCTAGTATGATTAATTTGATTTATACTTACATTTTGATTTTTTTTTCATAATTCCCATCTTGATTTTGTATTATTGATTAACTTTAACATTTTATTATTTGTATAACATTCATTTTAACACGTTTACCTCTTTATTATAGATTTTCATACTTCCCAACTTGATATAGTATGACTTATATTTGTTTAAAATTTGGTATAAGTTTTATTTATACATGGTTTTAAAACACTTATTACCTTTTACTTTACCACTTTGGTTTATTATATTTATTCATCTCTTGTTTTTACATATTTCCCATCGTGATATAGTATTTATTACTTTTTATGATTATTTATAATTTTTCAAATCATTTGATATTATTTTTAACCATGCATGTGTATCATAGAATGCTAAAAAATAATGCATACATCATATATTTACCATAGACTATACAACAAAATTAAAATGTTTGTGCTAGAAAGGAAATACATCCATCTGTGATATCAATACAACTCAAATCAAGAAATGTCCATATAAATATATATAACATGGGTTTGATATAATATAATACAAATACAAAATACAATAACTATAACTCTAAGGGTATGATCGATCATGTCTATCTTGTGGCCAAGCCACACTACCCATGGATGCCTATGACTGACCCATTTGAATGGTACATTATAATGAGATAGTGAAGGATCCCAAGCCATTAACATGTCCCCATAGATTGTAAACTTGGGCTTGTAGATGTCCAAGCTATACAATAGTCACCATATGGATATCTCACTCCAGTACCAAATCCTACTAGGCTCAAGCCTCTCCCTCTCCTACTCCTATAAGTGGTTTTAGGACATCTCCTCAAACTTTCAACTATAGAGTAGCCTTCCCAATTGATCTAAACCATTTAGCATAAGCTAAGGCAGATGGTTACATAGTATCTACTAAGTTAGATGGGTCATAATATGAAAACATCCCTTTCAAAATATCATGGTGTGCAACCACAATCATAGTTCCCCATCTGATCTCCTCTAAAATAGTCCCTAAAAAATAAAAAACCAAATATACATCATAATTCATGCATATATATATATATATATATATATATATATATATATATATATATATATATATATATATATATATATATATATATATATATATATATATATATCTAACCATCTATCTACACCACATTTATAAATAAATGTAACTAGTGATCTATGACAAAAAATTAATAGATTAAATCATTTTTTACGAGTGTTGGTTTCACCAACCATGGTCTCCTTATTAGCTCAATCATGAACGACCTCTTATATCATTTACCTCTATGTAATCTCAAAACCAAGAGTCACCACACATTCTCATCGCAGCCCTCTCCTCATTTTACTCTCTATAGATGAATTATTTCCTATAACTACCATGGGATCTACATATGCAACTACCAGTGCCCATACCCCCTCCCTCTAATGATGCCTCTCCTATGAGATCATGATCACCATAGAGTCCTAATTGCAGATTCATAACCACCTCACATGCATCATCATCATCATCATCATAAAATTAAAAAATTATAAAATCCTCTACCTTAGTCCTCATCACCTTACCTACATCATCACCCTAAGTATTCAATACTATAACATCATATGCATATAGCCTTATCACCCCCTACTATTATCCATGACCTTCCCATGGTATCTCTCACTAATGCCTCATAATATGTATCTATTTAGGAACCCTTATTCCTCATCTACCTTTCATCTATCTAGCATATCAAGCCCAATAAGCTTACACTACTAGGGGAGCTACTAGATGTGGTAGGCCTAGTCACCTAAGTACACAAGCTACTAGATGTGAATCCAACCATGAAGTGTAATGGAAAATGATGTGAATGTGTTCCAAACCTAAAGAATAGACCAAGTCAATCGACTACCATAATATTAGTGTAGGGATGCCACACTATTTTCCCTCATGTATAAGTGTATAAAGTTTAGGCATGAGGCATGACATGTACTGCATGATCCTACCCCCATCACACCATCTGAGGTAACTTATTATCTACCACATAGGGAAACCCACCTAAAAGATACATAGGTAACCTCTCATAAATCTAATTAGTTAATGAAATTATGAGGACCATATTTTTTTTCCCCCAAGTCAACATACCATACATATCATGCATGAGATGTACCCAAATGACAAATCTTAGATCATATAGAGCACCTTGTTCTAGGATGGATTGACATAAGGCTACCAAGTAAAATGGTACCTTCTCATATGACTTGTGACACAACATTAATTTTATCACAAGTCTTATCATGACCTTCCATCTATCTAAAATGGTTGAGATATACACATTAAACAATCTAACCTATAACCCAGGGTAAATCCTCTATGAGCCAATTACCTAAAGGGATAAGACTCAACTCTCATCCTATACCTTTATTACATCACATATGATAGGAGTATAGATAATGGGAATTCTAAGTAAGGCATGGACATCCTCCAAGGTGATGCCCACCTCTATGGTATCCCCCTCCACCTCCCATCAAAACATTTTGGTCAATCGCTTCGATGCTCTTAGGAACATGATGACCAGATCAAAACTAAATAAGATATTCCTTATCTCTATGATGCTTCCAAATCCTAATGAAACCAATTGAGCTTGATCCATATCTAACAATCACTCTAAAAACTATAATAGCCATGATGCATCAATCAAACACCAAAATCTATGTTGTCTCTATAAAATATCAAACAACAGAGAATATATTAGATATTGATGTAAAAAAATGATAAAATGCATTCTTAAAATACTAAAAATTAATTACTTCATCAGCGTATATTTCCTATTTTCCTATATTGTCACTCTTTTCTTACATAATCCACTCTTTTGATACTAAATCAGCCCTATCACCTCTTTGTCATACTAAGTCAGCCCTCTGCTATGCAATCAACTAATTTTTGTAGACACAATCAACCTTTTTAATACTAAATGAGCCCTTTCCCATCCTTTTCATACTATATCATCCCTCTACCATCTAATTAGCCCTATTTAATAGACTATATTGGCCCCCTATTATGTACTACATTAACTATAATATACTAGGTCAACCATGTCTATCTTTCCAACTTAGTCAGCCCTATACTACATAGTTAATCACCCCTAAAAATAATAAATTATCACTCTACTATGTATTTGGCTTCCTTAATTCCTCTCACCTTTTCCAACTAAGTAGACATGGATACTTTATTATTAATCTATTATGACTTATCAACCATTTACCATAAATGCTTAACATCTATTTTTGGTATCTACATTTTACCTAATATCTATTTTTCTATATCTAGCTTAATTTCAATTAAAAATTTTAATTTTTTGAAATTAATGTACCACATACTTGAGTTATATTGGTTGTAGCCACCAGGCATCCTCCATGTCGTATCTTTATTATCCTCATAATGGTCACTCTCTGGGCTCAACTAAGTCTCTTAGACCATTTTTTTCTTAGAATAGTAAAAATAAAAAATGAATTAATTTTCACACTATTTATATTTACTATTCAAAATTATTTACCTATCCATTATTTATCACTAGATTCTATTTTTCACGCAAAACTTTATTTCTACTAGCTTTTTTTATGAACCAAAATATGTTTTGTTATCCTAACATTGTAGAGAATTTTTTTACATATTACATGTATATTATATAAAAAAATTAAATTTTCATTTATTTTACAGATTCGCCTAATGTTCCTTGCATTAGACACATTCACATTTCTCTCATTTCTTTTCTACTATACACCACTAAGGTAAGTAAAGGTGTGTATTTTTCAATTATGTCCTTTCATTTATATTATTCACTTCTTATTATAATTTGCTTATCTCAAACTTTTGGTTTGTGTTATTTTCCTAAACCACATCCCATATTATAAATGTGTGACATGTGATGAGCTTCAAGTGGGGCATATGTATACACACCATATTTTTAAACTTTATCAACTACTAATGTTTTCTCTCTTATATTAACACATAGAGACTTAATTTATTTAAATGTAACCTTAAAGGGTGCACCAAGAAAGGAGTGGGTAGACAATTGGTGATTCATAAGATTGTTGTTCTCTATACCACCACTTAAAACCAATACAAACCTCTCATATATGTTCTCCTAATCTTGGATAGCTCCCTTACATGCTCCTCCAAGCAATTCACCACCTCAAATATCTCCTACCTAAGCCAAAATATCTTTATATCATCCATCAAACACAATTGAATGGTATAATTATGTTCTTAGAGATGAGCATGTTATAGGACTAAGCTGGCCCATCTGACTTAGTCTGGGACCTAACTACTTTATTTATTAAAGAACTAGGTTGATCTTGTCAGCTAAATATTCATAAGGGTTTAGGGTTAGATCCGACTATGTAAACACATTCTTTTTTCCATTTTCATTAAAGAGAGATGGAGAGAATCATTTATTTTTGCATATAATTATCCACCATTCTACTTAATGAGTCATTTCTTAGGGTTTCATACTTCCTTTGGAGAGAAGAATCTTATCTTGTGGGAAACTTTTGTTGGATGCATAAGAGAAGTCATATAGTCTCAAGCTGACCTATCTTTTTTATCCTTATGAACTACAACAACCTCTTGAAGTACCACTGGCCAAGGGAGAGAATAAGGATTGGTGAGTTTGTATTCAAGGTAAGTATTCTTAACTTTTACTCTTCTTTATTAGTAGATAGATTTACATATGTTAGCTTATTAGTATATTTCTCTTTCCATGCATTAGGATTACCTCTACATTGACTTGATTAGAGTTCTTATTTTCATTTTTACTTTTATGTTTATTTTCTCTACTTGTGCCATAAGATTTGGTAAGCACTAGATTAGATTTACTTTACTTTATCATTTGCTTTGTTATAAACCATAGGACCTAGCTAGGGTTATTGTGTAGTATTATTTGATTAGAGGCTTTGAAACCCTCTCTAGTGATATTATGTGGAAATAAACCCCTTAGTTAGGTCTAGTAGATCCACATTGGTCTGAATGTGATTGTCTAAATGTACCAACAAGCAGAACGGCTAGTGTGATTTATGTTCTCTGAGCTAGGATTGATTTGTATATTAGCTTCACTTTCCCTTGTCATATAGTTTTAACAATATATTGATATCTCTTACATATTCAAATAGAATATATAGGTGAAGTGAACTTGTCACATCAATAATAAAGTAAAAACCCTCACTAAGTGTCAATGCACCTTGAGGAGAACATCATAAAACACCCTTATCCACTTCCAACAACTTTGTTCTAGATCTAGGCAAAACATTGTTATTGATTCACAACATCATTACACAATCACACACTTAATTTCTTAGTTAGATTTACAGTCTTGCATTCCCATTTTCTAGCTAAGTCATATTTATTTAGATATTTCCCATTTAAACATATTTCAAAATATATAAAGTTTAAATCAGTTTCTATCTTTTATTACATATTTGTAACATTATAATTTTATGTAAAATTTTGTCTAATTAGGTAGTTAATCATCTATTTATCAATTTTTGATCAAACATATTGGTGAGCTAGTATATTGATTGAATATTGTAAAAACCTAACCATAGATGTTATTAGGGTTTCTCTCCTCACTCTTGTTGTTTCTAATATTTGGACTAAGGCTTTTAGATTTGATAAATTATTTATTAGAAACAATCTTCTAGGGTTTTTATTCATGTCTTATTCAATTTAATAAAATTATTTCTATCCATATTAGAGGTAGTGATACATTAATTTATCCTCAAGTTGAATATTTTCATATTTTAGTTCATAATACCATGATGGTAGATCCAATTAATAGATTTGACCACACATATAAAACACAACTAAAAGGATTCATTTCAATGAATCAAGATATGCAAGTGTAGATAATACTTATAGATTATATAGCACCTCAGACTTATGCACTTGGTGAAATCATACCTTGGTTATCCTTCTCAATTTTATACCTTTACTACTTTTGGAAGTCTTGTATCTACTCTATATTATGCCCCTTGGTATATCTCTTGGTCTGACTAGTATTATGTTGATGACCCAAACTTGTTATCTTTCTCAGAATGCTTAAAACCTGCTTATCTTCCACCTTTGTAAGTTTTGAGCTTGTACCTACTTTCTTGTTCTTTGAACACTAGCATCCTAGGTAGACACCTTCCTTGATGTAGGTTTCTTGCTTCAATGCAAGTGTTTAACACCTTAAACTCATATAATTTTCAAATGAAACATATTCTAATGGCTAGCCTAAGTGATTTAATGCAACTTATTTTTCCAAAGGGATCGATGTAGAAACAAGATCAACCCTCATTTATTTCTCACCTATAAACTTCTTACCTACTCACCAAAAAACTTATAAAAGGCATTCAATCAAGTATTTAAGTGATAAAAACTTCCCCAATTTCTCTTATTTATATATCAATAATATGGATAAAACATACGCAGGTTTGAGGTACTAAAGGAGTATCCCAAGATTTATATTTTCAAATTTATAACCTAGGTCATTATTGTATTCACTTTCCACATATTACATGATTCCTAGTATTAGATAATACATCAGTTTGAGGCCCTATTCAAAGTATTATATATGTAGGTAATGATCATTAATAGAGGTATTTTTTGGGTTAGCTTGAAACCATGCACCAACTAAACCATGTTTTCCTAAGGTCACCCTAAGGATGAAGAACTAGGGTTTTACAATTTCACATAAAGTGACATTCTATGACCTAATTTAAATGCACCAAAGTGAAGGTGAATATAAATATAGAAACATCTAGGTGGTTGCATATTTCTCTAGTAGGTATTATATATAGGACACTTTTATCAGGTTCAAACAATAGTGTCGATGCAATATCCCAAGGCTAATGCTAATGTATATAGCTCCAGAGGAACATAATCTAGAATTTGGTGATTATTCTATAACCTTCTTCTAGTTTACTTTCTATGTGTTGAAAATATATAACTATGTTAACATCAAAAAAAACTAAGTACATTATTTATTTTTCATTTCCATATATAACATATTTGTAATTACTACTTTTATCCTATTTTAGTTTACTAAATTTAGCATATGTTATATTCAAGTTTAGCTTCTAATTGTCTTGCTATAGAGATAATATATCACACTTTTACCTTAGGCTATCTCTATCCCATTTTTCTAATTAAAAAATGGGGTAAAAATTTATTGAAAAAAACAAGATGGAATACACAAAAGTTAAATAGCTTTATCCAAGTCCACAAGTTGGACCAGCTTTTGGGAAAGATCTACCGAGAGCATAGACCAGTCCAGAATGTTCCAATCCAAGCCATGTTCAGAGGCCCATTTGGCTAAGCTATCTGTGACCCCATTCCATTCATAGGGAATATGACTAAAGGTCACCTCTTCCAATGAAGAGCATAATTAAAGGATCTGATGAACAATCGCAGAGAGCTACCAATCTCTAGCACCAAATTTCCTATTGTTCAATAAGTTAACAACCACTTGGGAGTCTGATTCGCAAATGATTATGTACCAACCAAGCTGACAAGCTTGCTAAACCACTTCTAGAATCACCATAGCCTCCATAAGGTTATTTGTGTGAATGCCCCTGTAAATGGAAAAATAGAACTAAATATTGTTGTCGTTATCCCTTCCAAGTTCTCCCATACTAGCCATGCCTGGGTTTCTGTGTGAGGACCCATTTGTATTGATTTCTAGGACACCAGGTGGAGGGGGAGTCCACTATCCCACTCGCCTAATAGGCTGCACCTGCCAGCCAACTCCATTCACTGAGGACGTGGGAGGGGTCTCCAAAGTGCTATTCGGCTTCTCCAAAGAGAGGCGGGCGCTAATGGCAATGTCAGTAGGACTCAAGCCATCCTTCCAGTCACATTTGGCATGAATAGTCTCCTAAAGAGAAATGATAATTTGCCTCCAGACCAGCCAGAGCTCCTTGTGCTTATTGAGGAAAATTCTTCTGTTCCTCTCAAGCCAGATGTTCCACAGGATGAATGAGGGGCCGATGCACCAAGCTGCCTAGAGGTGCATAGCCTTGGAGGGAGAGGGGCCTAAACAAGACCAAAAATTGATAGGGGAGGCCGCGTGCTAGTAGGTACATCCCCACACCTGCCACCAAAGATGCCAGAGCTATTTGGCAAGAGGGCAGAGAAAGAAAAGATGAGAGACCAACTCTCCGTTGCCATAGCATAAACTGCACATGGATGGACCCTGAAATCCCCTTTTACACAAATTGTCCCAAGTAAGGACTCTATTGTGGGATAAAACCTAGAGAAAAAAATTACATTCGGGCCATTGCAATTGGTTCCACACTTTTTTAGGCCAAGAAATCTCTGTAACCCCAAAAGATTGAATCATCAATGTTAGGTATCTAGAAGACACTGAGTACTTCCCTGAGGGGGTGCCTCCCCAGGCAAGGACATCTCACTCCTGCATGGAGCTACATCTTCTCAAATCCAAAATTTGAGCCAACTCCTCCCACTTCTCCATCATGCCTCCAAGATGCCAATCTAAAGAATTCTTCCACTTGAAGCCCACAATCAAACCCAGATCGAAAGCCTCCTTGTAATGATCCACAGAGTCCCACCCTATTGCAAGAAAAGCATGACTCAAAGGCTGGAGATGTGGATGGGATGATAAGAGTGTAGGAAATCCATCCCATGAGTCATTCTAGAAGAGAGTGTCGGTGCCCCTATTACAGATCTAGAAGAGGCTGCCCTTAACCAACTGAACGCCCCACTTGAGGGTGTGCCAAATCATAGAGCCTCTCCCTTCCACCTGCAGTCTAGGAATACTGGCTGGGTCAGCTCCTGAGAAGTACTTGAAATGTAGGATTCAAGCCCATAGATAGGAGGGGTTAGATCACCATCACTAATAAAGTTTGGTAGTGAGAGCCTGACTAGAAAAGATACCAGAGCATAGCCCAAGAGCTCCATCCTTCTTCGGGTGACATACAGTATTCTAATTAATGAGGCTCCACTTAACATTTTGTAGGTTACCACTCCACAAGAATTGATGGGATAGGGCATCAAATTCCTTGAGGAAATACACCAGAGCTACTTGTACCATACTCTTGTTAATAAGAAGCTCCTGAATCACGGCCTGGAGAAGAATTACCCTGCCTGCTGTGGAGACCCATCTGTGCGTCCAGTGGTTAATTATTTTTTGAAGCTTATCAAGAATATTTTGCTAGAACCTCCTAGGCTGCCTGCCCACCACAACGGGGACTCCTAAGTAGGTCAGAGGGAATGGTTGCGGCTGGAATCTGAGAATAATAGAAATCCTCCTCTGAATCATCCCCGAGGTATTGAAGAAAAAAATAGAAGATTTATCATCATTAATTTTTTGACCCGAAGCTACTGTATAAGTATCAAGAGTGAGCTAAATCACCTCCACCTCACTGCTTCTGGCTCTCCCCATAAGATCTATGTCATCAACGAACTAGAGGTGGGATAAGGGAGGCAGGCCTGCCCCCCATTTCCACCCCTGAAGCAAATTTTGAGAGACCCGAGACTTGATAAGTCATTCAAGTCCTTAGCCATGATAATAAACAAGTATGGTGAGATCAGATCACCTTAACATAAGCCATGTGAGGCATCAAAGAGCTCTATGGGCTTGCCATTGATGAGGACCAAGTAAGAGGGGTAGTAACACAGCTCAGGACCCATCTCACCCACTCCTGGCTAAAACCAAAGGCCAGCAGGACCTTATGCAAGAAACTTTAGTTAACTCTATCATATGCCTTAGCCATATCCAGCTTAATGACCATGGCCCATTCTCAGGAAATACTCATGGAGTGGACAGCCTTAGATGCAATAACCACTTCATCCAAAATTTGTTTACCTTCCATAAAAGCCCCTTGCTCTTCCGAAATCACTATGGGCAAGCAAGTCTTAAGCCTCTCTACGAGAAGCTTAGTGATAATTTTGTAGACCACGTTAAAGAGGGCGCTGGGCCTGAACTAATCTAGATGGTTCACCTGTTCTTTCTTTAAAATAAGGACTAAGAAGGTGGCATTCAGAGCTCTAAGCATCTCCTTATTGGCATAAGATTCTTGTATCACCTCCAAGAGATCCTGCTTAATAATAATCCAAAAGTCTTGATAGAATTCAGTAGGGAAGCCATCAGGTCTAGGCACCTTGCCTCTCCTTAAGCTAAAAACCACACCCTCCAGCTCGATCATGCCCACCTACCGCATAAGAAACTCATTCTGGTTCGGGGTCACAGTCATGGGGATACAAGACAAGACTATATTCTCCACTGCTCCATCTGAGTGATTTTCATCTGAAAATAAAGTAGAATAAAAGTGAGTAACCTCCCTAGAAATAGCTTGTGAGGATTTCAAAATTGTGCCATCCACTGTAGCAAGGGAAGAAATGAAGTTCCCATTGTGATGTGCCTGAACTGAGTTATGGAAGAAAGTAGTATTCTTGTCACCTACCTAGAGCCACTTGATTCTTGCCTTCTATTTCTAGAATATTTCCTTGCATAGTTCCCACTCAGCAAGATTAGCTTTTACCTTGGATTCTTTTGTGTTGAGGTCTTCTGAAAGGCCTTGGTCCTAAATCTGCCTGGTAACTTCATCCAGGTTGTCTTGTACTTTCCACTTCATGGTGTGGAGATTGCTAAAGCAGTCTTTATTCCAAAATTTAAGCTTCTTTTTGACATACTACAACTTTTTAGAGAAGGCAAACATGGTTGTCCCATAGGTTGGACCTCCTTGTATCCACCAGTTCACCACTAAGCCCTGAAGGGTGGGCTCCTGAAGCCACATCTGTTAAAACTTGAATGGTGGTTCCTTGGGGGCCGCAATGTAATTGGTGGATAGCTTGATAGGCCAGTGATCAGAGCCTCTCCAATCAAGAATTTCAGATGAAAATTAAAAGAGCTAGAGAGCTAGAAGCACGAGACCAGGAACCTATCCAAGCATTCTAAAATTGCATCCTCCCTGATCCTTCTGTTATTCCATGTGAAGAGTCCATTCCAGAGTTCCAAGTCTGAAAGGTGTAAGAAGGTAATATTTTGCTGGAGGAGCTCAAAAGATGGACCCAAACAGCCCAACCCTCCCCTCTTCTCCTTCATGCTAAGGATAGTGTTGAAATCTCTAGCCATAACCCAAGGAAGGAAGGGATGGCAGCCTTGAATGTACCGAATATGGTCCCAAAGCTTGAGTTGTTCAGAAAAGTCAATAGGAGCATACACATTGGTCACAAGAATCCTCTCACCCGTCTCATGAGATGAGGCAATCATTGATAGGGTAGAGATGTTGGAAATCCAGTACAAAGGTGTGATTTTCTAAGGGTCCCACCACACAGCCAGTCTGCCAGAGTTTTCCAAGGCACCTACGCACTAACACTATCCATGGAGCCAGGTGTTAGGGGCACAAGCTAGCATAGAATCCACTGAGAGCTTGGTCTCTTGGATGCAAAGAATATCAGGAGAATGATCTGACATTAATTTATGAATAGCTTTTTGTCTGGGGGTGTTATTTAGTCCTCGCACATTCCATGAGAGAAAAATCATTGGGTAGATTGAGTAAAGTGTTCATCTAGGGGCTTAACAGCCCCTGACTCTACCAGTAAGTCACTTGTGAGTTTAATTCTATCTTGGTCCTTTTTACATCTAGCTTTGGATGGGGTGGTGAAGGAGACTTTCTTGAATGGTCTTTACATTAGTCCTAAAGCAGAAAGAGAACCTTTTTCTTTACTGGAATCACCTGTACTCTTCACCAAATCTGCCCATCATCCTTCCTTGACTTGAGAGACGTGAGGCACTAAAGGGGTGCCATTTTCTTGGATGTGAGGTATCTCCAAGATCTACTGATCGTCCAGTCTTGGGTGCCCATAGGAGTAGGAATGATCTCCATAAGGTCAGCCTGCGCCTCCTGCATAACTATCAAAAAACCCTCCTTTATGAGCATGATATCAAAAGCCTCAAACTAGTTGAACCCTTGGTCTGCCTGGCAGTCTAGAAGAGGCCACTTTTGTCCCTGCCCCCTAGCCTTGTGGTGGACTAGGGTGAACCCATCCCAATCCAGACCATTTGAGCCTAAGGTTTTTTATCTGAGTTGGAGGTACTCAAGTGCGCCTTACCTTTATCTACGCTTATTGTTTTCCCACTACCGTTACCCCTAGCACCAGGAAGCCTATTGCCTACCTATTCATTGGAAAGATGTGGTCCAGAGGAATTGCCCACTCCATCAGCATCTCTGACTGCCAGAGGGCATTGGTGGTGTAGATGCCCATACACATGACAAATTTAGCATTGAAAAGGAATGGCTTTGTAGTCCAGTTGTTGGACCCATGACAAAGTGCCCAAGCATATCTCCATCAAATCTAGTAATGGGTTATTCAAATCAATATCCACATAGATACAGGCATAGGTAATTACCTTTTTTTCCAATGATTGGTGTGAGATTATAGCTGGTGTCCTGATCATAGCAGCAATTTGGCAAAGAATGTCCTCACACCAAAATTCTAGAGGTAGCCTCAAAAAATGAACCCATACAAGAACACGAGATGGGAGATCCTCCATCGAGTTAAACCCTACATGCCATGGTTTAATAAACAGTCTGATGTGGTCATAAAAATAAGGGCCTCCCTCAAAGATCTAATTCTTATCCGCTACTGATGTGAAAATCACCATGAAGTAACTATTGCCAGCCAACATAACGTTGAAATCACCCTCCACCTACCATGTCTGGCGAATCTAAGCTTCCAAGGCCACTATGGAAATTCAAATGCCAAGGAACTTACAAATTAGAACATGTGTGGTCAAGTAATTGACGTCCTCCTTTACTGACTTAGGTGAGATGACCAGCAATGGTCTCTCCTGGCTATATGGCAAACATCCATTAATCTTGTTGATTTTGGTTCGATCATTGACATATAGAGTGTCCCTATCATGGGGAGTCGATCCATCCCCCTTTCACTCAGCTCTTGGATGTCCGTGGGGAGAAAAACACCTAGCATCTCCCTCTACATCCCTCGCTCCATCGCCATCTCCACTCCTGTCGACCATCGCAGCTCCTCCTTATCATTATCATCTCTATCCCATTTAACCCTAGATAAATCTAATATATATTTTTATGGTTAAACATTTGGTAAACTTGACCTTTGAACACCAAACTTTAGGTGGTTTAGGGTTTTATGTTTCCTATTTTCTTGATTGTTGTACTTTGTTGAAAATTATAAATTTTTCATTTATAAATCAATGTAAAACATTAATACAAAAAACCATTTTCAAATGGAAGATAAATAAATCTTGATTACTCATATCAATAATAACAAAGTCTCAATGGATGCATTTTTGTTTGTTACATGAGATGAAATTAGTGAACATGATAAAACTAAGGCTTCTTCAACTAGTGATGATGAGTCCTTAAAAGTTAAGATAATTGATTCTATACTAATCAATTTACCTACATATAATGGAGGATTATATTATGTCTTCCAACCTTTATTTCCTAAAACTACTATTGCTACATTTACCATGGGGATAATAAATATTTTGACTTAAATACTAGTTTTTATGCCTATTCAAACCATGATTACATCCCCTTTGGTGAATACTCAAATTTATAATCTAAATCCCAAGGGTTCCATAGATTAAACACTCCTTCAAGCTATAAAAACCTTGGAAGACAAGGTTAAAAACATTGAACAAAACACTTTAAAGTCTCCTCATGCCATTGATTCCCAAGATGTGTTACATAACCCTATTGCACTTGAGATATATTTTCACCCTTTTCCAACTAGTTTTATTGTACCTAAGTTCACATTTCATGATGACAAGGGTGATCATGAACAACATTTGATCCTTTTATGAATCATGCTTTGATTATGCCTCCAATCATAAAATTTTAACCAAATTAATCCAAGAAGCCTCAAAGATAATGATTTAAGGTGGTTTTATGATTTACCTCTCTAATTTGTGAAAGTATTCAAACCTCTTCAAGATAAGTTTTTGGCACACTTTTCCATTAATATTTATAAAAAAGTTTCCTATGCTCAAATTGCCAAAATCAAACAAGGAAAAAATGAACCTATAAATGAATATGTCTTGAGTTACAAGACAATGTTGGCTAAAATGACTAATCCTATGTTAAATAAGGAGTTTTAAGACATTCAAGAAAATTTTGCTTACCGCTTTACATGAGTCCAGTATTTTCAATAAGTTCAAATATTTTGATGACTTTTTCCATATTGTACATAACTTTGAAATAAAATTTATTTCATTGAATAAGCTCAAGTATGTAGTAAAAATACTAGTTGCATCTACATCTAGTACCAAGTTTACAATCAAACCAAGTTATAAGGTAAAAGCTCTTGAACCTAAAAATAAAAAAACCACCATGATTAACATAGTTTTATAGTAACCTAATCATCTTCTCTTATCTAATGAATAAAGGAGATAATTTACATGCTTATATGATTATCTTACTTCATTAATTTAGCTATTAGTAGAGTGTCATCTTATATATCTCCCTCATTGTATATATGTGGATATGAATAGACCTATACCTAAAGAATTGTTAGAGTGGACCATAATGAGGATCAACTGGATAGGATATAATACATAAAGATGAATCTATATGGAGTAGTGAAACTTTAAGAACAATCCAAAGGAAGAAGCTAGTATTCACAATAAGAAAATTGTATTAATGAGCATTAGGAAAAAAGTGAATAGGAAGATACATTATATACTAAGGAATTAGGTCATCCAAAAATTTAATTAAATAAAATCATAATTAGAAAATGACCTAAGGCAAATTTCCTTTAATGACTTATTATTAACCTAAGTAAACTAAATAGGACCATGTAGATAAAACCCAATGGGATAAAAGGCTACACCAACACCCCCCATAAGCATAGCTTAGGTGGGTAGAAGAATTAGGTCCTAGCACATAGGCCTGATAAGGTACCTAATTACAAAGAAATGATCCTGCAAAAGAGGAAGAAGATGAAGTTACCCAAGCCCAAAAAAGAGCCTGCATATGAAAATATTTTATCTTAGTGAAAGGTTTGGTGAATATATCAATAATTTAATCTATTATATAGATGATTTAGAGATTAATGACTTACCCATGGACGATATCTTGAATTAAATACATAAAAATATTGATATGACTGTTTTGTTGATGAATGACTAGATTCTTATAGATCTAGATTTTGATTTGTTTGTCACAGAAGATTACTATTCATTATTAAAACTAGATGCTAAACTCAATGAGAATCCCTTGAATCCAAATAGCCTTAGTGGTAGCATTAAAAAATAATTTATATTTTGCCTATATAGAAGATAAAATAATAGCATTCTAATTTTTATTAGACTAATTAATCAGACCTGAACTAAGGGATAAATTATATACAAAAGTAGACCTATAATTCTAAATGTCACCATCCTAATCTGAATTTGTATACCCAATTAAGTCAATGTCAATGCTCGCTCCATAGTGAATCTTGAAACTATGAGTACACTAAAATTACGGGAAGATCCGCTTAGCTAATTTATAGTGTAACTCATGTGGTTCTTACATAAATATTTAGACCATTCCCATTTCATATGAAATGTTAGGTCTAGTGTACCTAAGATAGATGAAATTTCCAATAAGTTGTAGATACAAGGTAACATCAACCAATAAAAATGGAAAATCAACCTCAAGATTCACACTAGATAGAAAAGGATTTAGAGTTGGCTTACATTCAACCATGATAAACCATGCAATAAAATCATGAGCATAATTAGATTGTGCAATAGTGATCCTAGAAATTGATTGTGCAATTTCAATCCTGAGGAAGAAGTGTAACAAGCCCAAGTTAGTAATTGAGAACCTATTAGACAAATTAGTTTTCATTATTGTGATGGTTGATAGAGAACTCCCTATGATCAATAGGTCATCCATGTAGAGAATCACTATCAGTAGTGAATCATCTTATAATAAGATGTAGACATTTAGATCATAATGGCATATGGTAAACCCAATTGAAAGAAGAAATAAGTCTATCTTGTCATACCAAGCTTGAGGAGCTTGTTTGATGCCCTAGATTTTTGAAGTTTACAAACTAAGGAAGAATATTCCATAAATCCTTGTGGTTGATTCATGTATATTTTATCTTTGAGGTCATCATGAATAAAGACACTCTTCAATCCATCTGATGAACATCCCAATGATGTGTTGAAGTACTGGAGAGAGTGAGTTAGATTGAGTTCATTTTAGCAACTAGGGTGAATGTCTCGATGTATTTAATTTTAGGAACCTAAGAAAAAACCATTACTTCCAAATGTTTTTTGCACTTGTCTATGGACCCATTTACTATAAAATTTGTTTAGTAATCCACCTACATAGAACAAGCTTTCTTCCCTTGGGAAGTGTGACTAAATCCCAAGTGTTATTCTTCTAAAAGGAACTATACTCCTCTTCCATAGAAGTGTCCCACTCAAGATTGAATGATGCCTCTTGAAATGATTGTGGATTAGAAGTAGATGTAATAAAAGTATGTGGATAATCCTCTAATTATAAATGTGTGCACCAGTTGTCTTATGGATATCCAACCCATTAGCAAGCACTTTAAAATGTTTATCTAGCCCAAATAATACCAGTTCTTATAGATTTAAGAGGAGATTACTCATCATCTAAGGATATTCTAGGAGGATATGAATCCTCATAACTACTCTCATCATCATAACTATAAGAATAATTTAGATCATTAGGAGGTTGATCATGTAGATTTGAATCATCAGAACTGTTATCAAATCCAAGTGCATCTAAGGAAAGGTGAGAGGTATTGAGTGTGGAGTCTAAAGGACCCTCTTTAAAATGAACACTTATATAAATTAACAACTCATGAGTGGTGGGATGGATAAGCCTATATCCATTGACACCTTCAATATATCCAACAAATATGCAAGACTAACTCTATGTTTCTAATGCCTTACATTTATTCTTTGGAATATGAGCCATAATAGGTGAAACAAACACTTGGAAGTGTTATAATATGGGTTTCTAACCATTCCAAGCTTAAAAAAGAGTGACTCCTTTAATGATTTATGAGTAAATTACTTCTACATTTAACATTCAAATTTGGTGGCCTCAGTCCAATACTAATATGAAAGATACTTGGAGTGTAACATATAGTTGGAAATTTCTTTTAAGGATCTATTATTATGCTTTGCAACCCCATTTTATTGAGGACTATATGCAACTATACATTGCATTTCAATCCCCTCTAATTCACATAATTGTTCAAAATGGTTGTTAATAAATTCACCACCATTTTTAGTGAACAAAATATTGATGGTTTTGCCTAAATATTTTTCTACAAGTGCTTTGAAGTCCAAAAAATGGTCAAAGACCTATGACTTTTGCTTAAAAAAATACACCCAAGTATACCTAGAATAGTCATCAATAAAAGTAAGCATATATTTAGGCCCATTTAATGAAGGTTTTGGAATTGGACCAATAATGTCATTATGAAAAATATCTAATATCTGTTTAGGTATCCATGATTTTCCATTATCATACTTCTTTCTATGCTTACCAAGAATGCAACCTTGATAAACTATATCAAATAATTTAACTTTTGGCAACCCTAAAACCATATCTTGATGAATGAGTTACTTCAGGTAGTGATAATTGAGATGGACAATATGGGATTTAATAGAAAGGGCCTTGACATTAATGGTCAAGGAATTTTCCAACCTATCTAAGTTGTGAAGAGACCACTTTACGTAGGATTAGGATATGTAAATAAAGGACAATATTACCAAGAAGATAAGTTGAAGAGTTACTCAAGAAACAAGTCAGAACACCCTAAGGAGCTTAAGGAAGCATTCTTAGAAGCTGAAGTAGTTAAATATGATGAGACATCTTCAAAAAACTTATCGAGGTATGAAAAGAGGAAATACTCAAATATATCTTATAATTATGCCTTAGGAATTCCTAGAAGGATGCTTAAGAGACATGTCAAGTTAGAACATAAGGAAGACTGATGAAATGAAATTGCTGAAAGAAGACATGAAGTTTGGTTTTTACTTCAATAATAAGGGGCAAATGTTGAAAGAAGATAATCAAAGTCATCCACAAACTTTGGTAAAGGTTGTAATTGCATCTTCAATCAAGCAAAAGACAAAGCCTCATCAAGCAGAACCTGAAAAAATAGTAATCAAGGATATGATAGTCAAGTACAAGCTGATAGTGTAAAATTTATCAACCTGGAGAGGTAAACAAAATTTCTTCAAAAGAATAATTTATAACCATTCAAAGATAGATGTTATTTTTGATATAAATTATCAAAATAATTTAATTTTTGAAGATGTTGTAGAAGACCTAGGTTTTAAAACTAAGCCACATTTTAGACCATATTCATTGGTTGGGATAAATGATGTTGTTAACCTATATGTAAGAAAAACATGTAAACTAGGGTTCGTAATTACCTCCAACTTATTAGATGAAGTTCAATTATATGTGGTTCCACTTTAATTTAGTGGCATTATCCTAGGTAAACCATACTTGTTTCTGAGAAATGAAACTTTCTCTAAAGAAGAAAATCGGTATGGCATTATAAAAGATGGAATAGAATATCTTGTGAGAGCCCATCACACAAAATAAAGACAATGTTGATAACTTGTCATTATACTTTTGATATTTACACCATTATAGGAGAATGTTATTGATAGGAAAGATAACATTACCTTCAATGTTATTTTTCTCATGTATGTTGTTTCATGTAGAAGATGTTTTGTCAAGATAGGAAACTTCATGGAAGGGTAACATGACCTTCATTTTCAATTTTTGATGGATTATATGGATTATTGGACTTTTGGAGACCAAAAGCCTGCTTAGTGGGGAGGCATGATACAAAGATAATCTACAAGGTATAAAAAATAAAAGTTATCAATTATTTTCAAACCATTTGCATAACGTAAAGCTCATCGAAAGATTTTTGGTGCATTTTTTGGTTTAAAATTTGAGTTTGTATGTACAAGATATGGTCAGTCAAAGTTTTGGTCAAAAGTCAACAAGATAGGTCAACATCAGTCAACACTAGTCAAACCTATTCAAAAATCAAGTGACATGGTAGATCAGCAAGTGGACCAATGATACAAGCCTCCACATGGCACATCTACATGGTAAGGTAAGACCACTTTACATGGGATAAAATTTTATCTCACATCCCAACAAATGTGGGACAAAAAGGGTTTTGACTTAATATTAAAAAACATTTCTACCCATATGTAGATATAAACAAAGGTTAGTTTTTTAATACATAAACCCCACATGAAACCTTTTAATAAGGCATGGAGATATATAGAAACTCGGTAGGATTATTTAAGCCCTTTGAAAAGTCTTCAAACCCATAAATGCTGGATACATGATATGCTACGTGAAAGAATTAATGATGATAAAGCCTGAATAAAGCATGGAATAAAATTGAAGGCTATTACATGGAAGGATTTCGGCTGATAGTTTTAATACATGGAAAGGTAATTCAAGGTGTCCACGATAAATATGAATATGCCTATGGAAAAGGCTTAAATTAAATAATTATAAATAAAATGATGGCTATGTAAAATCTTTATTTATTTTATGAAATCCCAAGGATATGGGATGTATCCATGTAAAGGCTAAATTAAAGCCTTAAGATTTTTTTTAAACCCATTTATATGGGATATTCATGTAATGAGCATTTTAATCCCGTAAACTATGTAAGATTGGGGATAATTATAAATCCTTTTGTAAATGGATAAAAAGCTTAAGCAAAGGCTTAGGCTTGGGGATGGATAAGGAAAATATCCATGATTTTCAAGTTTTTAAAAGATATATAAACCCATGACGACCACTGTAAAATTCATTCAAAAATCATTCTAAGTTCTCAAAGCACTTATTAGAGGAGAATAATAAGTGAAGAAGAGTTCATCAAAAGTAACTTAGTGCAGAGTGGAGATTTTGTGAAACTTATCTTTTGTAGGACATTCTCAAGTCAAGATGATTTATTGGTAGCACATTCAAGGATCACATTGTGATGTAAGATTTAAATTTCTTTTGACATCATTTATATATTGGTTTATGTTTTATCGAACCCAAAGATGTAGCCCCTGAAAAGGCAAATTTTGTTATCAAATACAAGTGTATTATTTATATTTGAACATTTGCTTGTTGTTCTTTCTTAATCATTAAATTTTTGGTTTTAAATTAATATGCCAATTTTCATGCAATTTTATGAGAAAATTGTTCTATATAAATCATCCATAAAAATAGAGCAATTGGTGTAGTTCAGGACACTGCCTGTTTACAAATTAGTAAGTCAAGAGACATAGATAGGCACAATAAATCATAGGATTAATCACTTTAATTGTACCACTTCACCTTATCCAAGTTAGGTGTCATTTCTATTTGTATATCCATAATGACTTGGTGTAAGACTTTTTTCCTCAATAACATTTACACTTCTAATTCCCACTCATGATATTTGCATGGTGTAAGAAGCAAAACTGAACTGACATCCATCATGTAGAAAGGAAGTATGTATTGAGATATGTGTGTTGTAGACTGATAATGTAACACCCCCTAAATTTATATAGATTAAAATTAACAAGTCATGTTAGTAACATCAATGTGAAGACCTTAGAAAACATGCACTTCAAAAAAAAGAACACCTCAAAAAGACCAATGAGATGAAAGTTATGCTTGATTGAAGTTTAATATGGCAAGCCAAAAAACATGGAATTTGGTGCTAAATTTAAGCCCCACTAGTAAGAATATAAATTTAATCCCCTTCATGTGACCACACCACATGACCAGGTGGCTAAGGGGTGTGATGAGGGATCTCCCCCTTGATGATGTCACTTTACACTATGATGTGACTTGGGGAGGGATGTCACTCCAAAAATGTCCCATTTTTGCCAAGGAATAGTGTCACAAATTACTAGATTAAATTTGACATCATTTAGATCATCATAGGCAGATGGAATAGCAAAGTGGAATAACATGGTGGTCTTAAGGTCCATAGGTGCTATAGGAATAAAATTCTTCCAAGTTTGAAGATAGCCCAAATCTATAAATTTGGAGGTATTTATTTAAAAACTAATAGAAAACCATTTAGTTTATTGATAAACCCATAAAAACCAATAAATGGATTTTATTGAAAGTCACCAGATGTACATATTTTTGTAGATTCTAAGAAAACACCTTCAAACCCTCCAAAAATAACTAAAAATCATCTATCATAGAACAAGGTTGTGTGGGTAGTCAAATCTAGGGTTTTGGCACCTTCTAAATCTAATAGAATTGTTTATTTTTTAGTTTGAGACCTAAGATATGTAGATTTTCATAGATTTTAAAGGAACCCACCAAACCCTAGAAAACTAAAATCAATGAAAAACTTGAACAAGCTAGAATGTAAGATTCAAAATAAAATCAATGGAAATCATTTATCAATAGTGATATGATACCATATCAGAGTGGGCCATAATGAGGATCAATGGGGTAGGGTTAGATGCATAGAGATGAATATGTATGGAGTAGTGAACATGTAATCATACTTCTTGTGACCCTACTCCTCCCTATGATTACACATCATCTCACATGTATACTAACAACCCTAGTTATCTTAATTTGATACATTTACTTCTTGTATGGACCCTTCCATGTCATATATCTATCCCCTAGACATCCCTGACACCTTATTACCCCTTTATCATTTTGACAAGCCTTCCAAATGCCTCTTAGGGCCCTTTCAAAAGCCTATTAACCACCCAAGATGGGATTTTTACCCAAGTCCTAGCTTATGGGGTAAACCCATAGCCTAAGCTGCACATTTCCTTCACCAAAGATAAATCTTAGGCTATAGCTTGGGGAAAATGTGAGAAAAAGCTCCTTGTTTGGTCTTAAAAGCTAGAAACATATAGTTATTGGATTTTGATAGATTAGGGTTTCCATATATGACTCATTACCACTCATTTTTCCTATTCTCTCCTATATTTTTTCTCTCATATTCCCTCTTGATCATCACTTTATAAGCTCTTAAGCCTCTCTGAATCTCACTTGGTTCATTCTTGGCAAACTTGAGCTTTCATTGTGACAAGAGATGCCATATTGTTCTATAGCTCATTTTGGTGGTTCACTTTACACTTTGTAGAGATCCTAAGGATTGTGGATTGATCCTAGTTTCCTCAATCTCCATTACACTTGTTATTATGATCTACACATTGGATCTCTCATAGTTTGCATCTTTTCATTTACCTCCTCCATTGCTATTGGCTCTTGGTTTGGAATCAACCCACATACAGCTTGGTCTTCCTCCTTCACTACTTCTTATCTTGGATTCTTGTTGGTAAAATGTATGTACAATATTTTTAAACTTTAAATGAGGTTACTTTACTATGCAAAGTGAAATTCCCATTTATTTTTAGTAGTGTATTAGCTAGGTTTTAATTGTTTTAGTGATTTAGTTTGTTTAGATCATTATCTAGGGTAGTTTATGAATATTTTGCATTTGTATATAATTAAGAACATCTTTCATTGACTAAAAATGTCTCCTATTATATGATATGTTTGTTTTATAAACATCTCTCATTACACAATAGAATATTATTTTCTTAAAACGTTCTATACATTTGCATAAACAATCTCCTCTTTGTTAAACTAGAAAGTTGAATTATTAGGAAATAATATTGTTAAAAATGAAGAATTGGTTTAGGCTTAAATCAGGAATTCTCTTACACCTTTACTTGAAAACGTCTTTGATTCTCAAAATGTCTTTCATTTGGCCTAAAATTTCCTCTCTATTAATCTTATGCATCATTTGATAGTTCTTTAAATTCATCATTATCATTTCCATAATTTGTATGCAAGTAGCTTTCTTGTTTCAGTTGCTCACTTTACTATGGTTATACTTGTTAGAGATACCTGCATCCTTTGTGTGCTTGATCATGCTATCCATAACTTGGTTTATGAGTCTTTCTATATCTTTATGCCAATTGTAAAATTGGATAGCCTCTATAGATCTCTAAAATCCCATAGTGTCCTTAAGCCTTTTAGCCTTCTAGGTATTTGCTTAAGTACCTTGTGTACCCCCAACCAAACCCAAATGGTTCTATTTAGATTCTTAGAGATACATTCTAACATGCCCAAAGGGACCTCACATTTGGTCCATTTATAGTTATATCCCATTTAAAACTTTATGCCAATTCCCATCTATTAGCTATTAGAATTTGCTTTCAGTTGTATTTTGGCTCTCACCTTGGTTATTTTATCTTGCTTTGGTTTTGTGTTCTTCTCCCTACTGGTTTTCCATCCATTTTATTTTTATATTTTTTCCCATATTTCTCTTGCTTCATTTCATCCATGGTTGGCTTCCCACCCTTGGGACACCAATCGTATTAGATTCATGGTCTTATCCCTAAGCTCCCTCTTGACTAAGTTGAGGCTATAATGGAATGTCATAGACATCATAGGACCTAGGAAGTTCCCTCAAACTAGCATATAGGCCATGAACCTCTCATGTTTTGTATGGAACAAGATTGGTAGATCTATAATTAATGGAATAAATCTCCTTTCCACTAGTTTGAGATCCATTCATCTAAGGATAATTCCCCTCAGCCTCATACCACATTTAATTCAACCATTCATAGTGATGAGGATCCTCTTTCATGATTGAGGCTTGATGAACTATGTATCATCATTGATGTTTATTATAGATGGATTTAACTGAATGAAGTGCACCTTATCCCCCTAGGAGTAGGTGGTGTCCTTCCTTTGTAGATAGAGATTGTACCCACTCTATTTCAAGTGCCTTGACTGGTTCTTATATGAGTTTTTTGCCCTTTCTTAGTAGGAGACTCTACTACAATAACCCCCTCATGTCCATGTTATGAGACAGAAGTATTTTAACTCAACAAAGCATCCAAATCACATAGAGTCCTCCCATCCTCCTAGTCCTTCCTTTAGAGTCTTAGATGAGCATGTTGATTTTGATCACCACTTATGGATTAAAGATCCATGGGATGCTTATCTTGAACATCAACACCCTCATGTAGACCCTCATTTTGTGGTATGTGGTCAACATCATAGAGACCCACATCATCATGACTATTTATATGGGCATGCCACTTCATCTGATCATCCTTGTAGGGAATGGTACCTTGATCATGGTCATTCCCCACACTATGATAGGGATGATTTCCATCATGAGCATATCTCACACTAGGAACCACCTCAACATCATCACTTTCATGACTAGGGTTGTGATGAGGCCTATTGGCATAAGAAACATCATAACCTCCATGAGTCTCCTCAATAATCTTGTCTCTAACCCACTGTCAACTATGCCTATCAAGATATTTATAAGAATCCTATATCCCCTTGGGTACATGTTATTCCCCTTCCTATTCCTATCCATGAACTGCCCAAGTTTAATGGGACTTAAGATGCTAGTCCTATGGATAATATCATGGAATTTATGATGGTGTGTATGGATTGGGAATAAGATGAAGGCATGATG
The DNA here is from genome assembly GCA_037957365.1 of Torreya grandis. Taxonomy (NCBI): domain Eukaryota; kingdom Viridiplantae; phylum Streptophyta; class Pinopsida; order Cupressales; family Taxaceae; genus Torreya; species Torreya grandis. Next base: position 787,056 of record JARHVA010004924.1, on the reverse strand, counting down.
TTAAAACTCTTCACTTTCTCCCTATAAGTTAAACATCTCCTTTGGTTTTAGAAACTACCTCTAGATTATCTCTCTAGCTTCTAGTACCTTCTAGATGATTTCCTCTAGTACTTCAATATCTATAGACTATTTAACCTTGTCATCTAATCACTTACCTCTATGGTGTAGTCCAAGGGTGAGTATAACTTTGAATTTGTGTATATGTGGCATTCAATCATCCATACATGTACGACAAGGTTCTTAGATGATCAACTTTATGATATGTTCACATGCACATTGAGGAAAGAGGATCACCTTGAGATCCTCATGCATGAACCCACTTTATATGATGAAGTTGTTAATTACTGTCTAGATAATGAAGTCTTTGACATGCATGTAGGAATTTTCCCTATGCCAACCCAAAATTCATCCTCTTCACATAATCACAATCATAATGTGACTAGTGATGGTGTCATTAATTCTCTTCCAAGTAATAAAGACAAGGAGGATAGACATTAGATAAATTCTCTAAATAAGAGGTCAGATAAAAATAAGGCCTCCAAAATGATCACTATGAAATCATGGATGGTGTTCCATTATGACCATGCCAAGTTTTGCAAATTTCATGAAAAGAAGGGCCATGATGATGAAAATTGTGTCACCCAAAAGTCTGGTACACAAGCCTCATCTCCACCTTAGAGTTATCCACTTATGGAACCCAACCATAAATTAAATGTGTTCAAAGATTATCTTACTGACTATGACAAGGAAATGAAGAAGAAGAAGAATTACAAGGCTAAGGCCCATCATTCCCCTTCTTTATCTTCTACTTCTATTGACTCCTCTTCCTAGGGTAACCTAAGAAGGAAGGACAAGTATGAGATTAGTAAGGTCATTGATACTATCAACATAGCCTCTACTAGGTATGAGTGCTTTATCAACACGCTCTCAAGTCAAGCCACTAACCCTCTCAAAGGTGCTAGTGGTGTGAGGAATCCTTCCCAACCCATGGGGGAAGGGAAACATAAATTCAAATTTAAAATTTTAGTGTAACATCCCTCCCTTAGATTGACATCATTTGTACTCCATCATAGAGGAGTTATAGGGCCTCTCAGTTGGGATCTCCATTTAGGACCTTCTTTGCCTTTACCCTAAGCAAAGGTTTTTCATCTTTGATGATCTTGGTCTCCCTCATGAGGGTTAATTATGAGATGATGTTGAGGTTTTGTTCAACTCTAATATTTTTTATCACCCTCATCTTCCCACATTGTCTTTCAACCTTGCCTTATTGCTAGATTCTTTAATTATTGTAGAGGGATAGGTTACTACTCTACATTAAGACCTTCATCGATGATTATCATGTCAATATATGCATCATTGATGAAGCAACTATTTTGAACATCATTCCCATACATGTGTTCAATGTGCTTGGGATTAGTCAGAAGAATCTCTTTAATTTTCATCATAGCTATGTTTGTTTCAATAATAACATAGTTGTACTAATGGGAAATGTGAAACTTTGGGTCAAATTTGATCCTAAGGTATTTAGTATTAAGTTTTGTGTTTTATATTTGTATTTCTCATATAACATGATCCTTGGACATCCCTACATCACTACCATGCAATTCATCATTTTGTCCATGTTTTGTGTGGTCTAATTCATGCATTGAGGTGACGTTCATACCATAGAGGCTAACCCAGATCCCTGAGCATTCATTTATGCAAATATAAATCCATCATGTGAGGATTTGGCTTTCTCTAAACTCCCACATGCCCCCCACCTTTGAGTCTCACTTTCTCAAGGATGAACATTGTGATTCAACTCAATATCAATCAGTGTTCACTCCTTCAAAGTTTGGTATGTGTTAGCCAAATCCATTTTTATCTCCATGATGTTAGGATGGTTCTTCACTTTTTGGATGCCTATTTCAATAAATCTCACTGAAGGTTGAGCTTACCCTAGTATCATGCTTCGCCCATCAAATATTAGCTCTCTCAATGTGTCTCCTGTAGAGGCTACTAGAGTGGTTGAGTCTGATCTCAAGTATTATTTCATTCATGTTGAATCATGTAACTTATTTAAGGAGATAAATGCATATGTCAAGCTCATTAAATATTGTTGTAAATATCACCATCTTCTCAATCGATTAGGTTTGGATGTTTTTATTTTTGATGTCCCAACCCCTAACATCCCCACATTGCATATCATGATAGTTGAGTCTAATGATTTTGACCAACTACTCCATCTCACACCTGAGTGTTTCAAGGAAGATAATGTTATGATGTTTAAGGATCTATAGACATCAAATTTGGAACCTATATAAGGCTAAATATCATTAAGATTAGTGCTAGCCTTGTTGAAGAGGAATGGGATGTCTTGGTCATTTTTTGTAAGAATTTATTAATGTATTCACTTGGGAATACATTGATATGAAGGTCATAAATATTGGATTCATTGTACATAGTCTTTTTATGGATGATGGTACCCATCCTATTTTCTAAAATAAACAACTAATGGTAGTTAAAGTCTCCTAGTTAGTCAAGGTTTAAATTAAAAATCTCATTTTAATTGATTTTATCACCACCATAGACTACTTGTGATGGGTTGCCAACATCATCCCTATTCTCAAGAAGAATGGAATCATTCACATCTTCATCAAATTTTGAGACCTCGATTTAGATTATATAAAGGATAATTTTCCCATTCCTTTGATTAACCAAATTATGGATTCCACACCTAGTTTCAAGATCAAGTCCCTCATAGATGGATTCTTGGGGTACAACCAAATATGGATTGCACCCTTAGACCAACATAATATGACATTCATTACCCTATGGGGTACCTTATGTTATGCCATCATGCCTTTTGGTTTTAAAAATTTTAGGGCCACATATCAACGTGCCATGACCCACATTTTTCATGACCTCATCCACAAGATTGTGGAATGATATATTGATTACCTCCTTAAAAATCCTATAAGTGGGATCAGCATATACAAGACCTCAAGATCATATTTTAGCATCTTAGGGAGTATCACATTAGTATCAACCTAAAAAAGTGTATTTTTGGCATCTCAACCATAAATCTTCTTGGTTTCCTCATCCCATAGCAAGGCATCAAGGTGGATCTCCAAAAGATTAAAGCAATCCTAGAGATGCCTCCCCCACACAATCTTGTGTAGTTGTAGTGATTCCTTCTAAGACTCAACTTACTTAGAGGTTTCCTCATGGATTATTTGATTAAATCCATACCCCTCATGTGTATCTTATGAAATAATACCCTATTCTTATGGTCCCCTAAAGTCTAAGTGGTTTTTGAAGAATTAAATCACATGATTCTTAATCCTCCCATATTGATGGCACCCATCAAGGGTCACGAGTTCATATTTTACACCTATGTAACTAGTATTTCTATTAGGGGCATGTTGTGTCAAAAGGATTATACTTGTAGAAAGAGAGCTATCTATTACATCTCTCACATACTAGTTGGCCCTGAGCTCAACTACTCTATTATCAAGAGTTAATGCCTATCCCTCATCTTCACTACAAATAAGTTGAAACATTAAATTTTGGGTCAAAATACCAAATTTAATTATCAAATCCAATCCAATCTACTATTTTATCAAGAAGACACATCTTGTTGATCAAACTGTAAGGTGGATCATGCTTCTTTAGGAGTTAGGCCTCCACATCATTAATCAAAAATCCACTAATGATTTAGTTGTAACTGAGCAATTCTTTAAATGTCCGCTACACAATCCTAGTAAGGAGTTGGTTGATGATGCCATCTTTAATGAGATGGTCTACTTGATTGACCAGGTTGAGGTCTTTGAGTGTGATTGATATCAGGACATTATCCATTACCTTCAGAACCAATCTTATCCCATTGATGCCCCTTCATAAGAACACTATTAGATTTGTAATATCACCACTCACTATGTTATCATAGAGGTTGTCTCATTCAAGAGAGTCTATATGGCATGTTGATGCAATGCCTATCCCCAAAGGACACCTATCTCATGTTCGAGGATTTTTATGGGAGTGTTTATAGTGGCCACTCAAGAGAGAAGGCCACCACCCAACATATCATTAGGATGGGTTACTATTGGTCCACTCTTGTTAAGGATACCATCCAATACACCAAGATGTGAAAGATGTGCCAATTTACTGAGGATGTTATTAATGCCCTTGTAGGCCTCTTATTTCTATCTTAGCCCCTTAACCTTTATTGGTTTGGGATTTTGACTTCATTGGTGACTTTAAACCTACCTCTTATAATGACTACCCTTGGTTCATCACTGCCACTAATTATTTCACAAAGTTGGTTGAGGCCATGCCCCTTAATGACATGTGTGGGAATATTATGGACAAGTTTTTCCTAAAAAACTCATTTTTAGATTTGGGGTCTCCACTATGATCATCACTGATAATGGCATGAGATTCCAAAGCCCTAAGATGCATGATCTCATTAAACACTTTGGATTCAAGCTATGTTTGTCCTCTACCCATTACCACTAGGGAAATGGTCAAGTTGAATCTTAAAACAAGAATTTGAATTAGATGCTTCTCTGCACTATTGCCTAGTCCAAGTATGACTAGCACTTCATGTTGTATCTTACCCTCTAGGCCTATTGGAATAGTATTTGTATGGATATAGGAATAACTCCATATGCATTCATCTATGGGTTTGAGTTCGTTCTCTCTCTAGAGGTCTTAATCCCTTCACTATAGGTTAAGATAGTTTGATCAACATTTGATTAATAAGAATGGGTCATTCACCTCACCAAAATTGAGCAATTAGATGAAGGTTGCATTGATGATCTTGAGCACAATTATGATTACCAATGCCATTAATGCCACCAATTCAACAAATTGGTACATTTACATCCATTTAAGGTAGGTGATATTATCCTCATATTTTATAAATAGCACTACAAGAAGGGAAAACTCATGCATAAGTTGTTTGGCCCCTTTGTAATCACTACCTAGTTATATAATAGGGCCTATCATCTCTTGAATCTCAAAAGTGAGCCCTTACAACTCTCAATCAATGGGTTTCACCTCAAGACATTTCACATCTAGGGCATGTGTGGCCCTCCTAGAAATCCACCTATGGTGATAGGGAGGATATTTCCCCTCTTATTGCACCACTAACATTCATGCCACTTGTATATATGTGTTCATGTGGGTTCTTTATTAAAAGTTCCTAGTATCTAATCACACATGTCTATTAGTTTACCTCAGATGAAGCATATACATCATGCATAAAACCATATACACATGTGTTAATAATGGAAAATGATTGTATATATATCATAAATAATACATGATTTTATCTAGGTATATCATTTGGCTTTCTTAAAGCCTAGGCTTATGGTCCCTAAAACAACCACATGTGTGGCTACATATAAGATACCTCTCGATCAACCTATGACTAGGCTCTATCCATGGTAGTTCTATTCTAAGTGAAGATCTCAATCTTTGCCTATCAACCATTCAATCCATAGTCTCCTCTAGGGTAGTTAGCCAATTTTCCCTCTCTTTATGTGTCCCCACTCCTCAAGCCTACTCTTGGTCTATCTCAACTTGCATCCAATTGATCTCAACCTCTACTCGAGCCAATTATGCTTTAGATCATTCTACAATTGTCTCATGTTATGTTATGGTTGACTCAAGTCATGATCACTCTACCTCTAGCCATGGTATATTGTGTTGTATTCACACCATCTTGAGTGATGCCCATGCACCCACCCTCTAGTAGTGAGTATGTGTATATGCCTCTATATTTAGGTGTGGCACTCTCTTTATGAGTGGTACTATCATCATATTAGGGAATATCTCCCTTAGTAGTAATATCTCCCTTAGTAGTAGGTCCACCTAGTGATCGATTTAGCTGGGTTGGTCTTTTTCACACACACACAAAGTAAATATGTTAGTCACATATTAGATCTCACTAAAGGAAGAATACTAAAAATAAATGCTATATAAAAAATACATTTTTCTTACCTAGTTAGGATGATGGTCTTTGTGGACAAATGTTGAGTTGTAATCTTCTTAATGGTAGTGGCCCTCATTGTGGCTACCTCTCTCCATCATTGGCTACCTCAATTTATCTCAACTATACTCCCTTCTCAACCCCAACTGGCATGGGTTATGCCCATCTCTCTCATGCTACCATATCTTATCTCCATGGATGTTGGTATGGGCCTTGTGAACCTCAAAACGATCTCCACTCCAACATCCTTTGACCACATCATGGATCTATATGGATCTTAGATGTAGCTATCCACTACATCTTGATATAAGGTGGTTCATACAAGCCTAGTCATTTTTTTAATCCATACATCTCATGCATCACCTTCTTATAGTGTAAGATATGACTCATCAACCTATGGTGTCCTTAATCAGGTTAATGGGAGTCTCCCATAAGCCTAAGATAGAAGTAGGATAGGTTGTGTCAATCCTCCTACCCTTATACATTGGATGTGATCCAAATTTTGGTATAATCTTCCTAGGATGTACTAGCCCTAGGAATACCTCTATTCTCCCTATACTCTATGGATAACTCCTATTTAATATAGTGGTAGCCTTCCCATGCTCTGGCTGGCATAGAGCCTTCCAACCATAGTAACCTCTATCACCATCCATAGTGGTGGAACCCCTAATGATAGTTTTGTGATTTGTACTCCATGATTTTTCTACTTTCAAAGGAGTCCCACTAGATAGAGATATATTATAGCTATGTCCTACACTTATGGTAGCTCTATCTCCCTCCTTATAGGCTTTGGCTTATAGAGACAATATAAGTCCTCAATGTTTAGGATGGCCTTTAACTTAGGTCTCAACTATAACACATGCCTCTTAGGTACCCATGTGGTCACCAATGCAATCACCAAATCCTAATATTAATGTAATGATGGTGCATACACCAATCTCTATAACCTTGGACTCCATAGCTGATCCTAGTCCTCTACAACTAGAGAGTCAGCCTCCTTGGCCAACCATGCTGTAACTCTCTCTCAATTTGTCACTTCATAGGGTCTTTATCTCTATGATAGTCACTCACCTACCTGTGATGGCTCTCCCTCTTTTGTTGTACCAACTCCTTTGTGTGTTTGTAAAATAAAGTAATAAGTAAATGGATTAGTTATACTAGCCATGAAATGGGTAAATCAAGTTAAAAATAAGTTATTTAAATTATTTATCTATTTCCCCTCCCTTTTGTCTCTTTCAACCTACTCTAAGCTCTCTCAGGCTTCCCAAAGCTAAGGCTATGCCCTTTTTGGCATATGACATAGCTTTTTAGGCAAAGCCAGAGCCTAGAATAAGGTGAGGCCATGTCCCCCATTTCCTAGTAGTGGTCCAAGTTATAATTTTTCCCATCAAGGATACATCCTAGGTTGTGGCCCTTTGAGAATCCTTAGGGCTTCCTAAATCTCCCTCCTTAGGCCTCCACTTGGCCTCCTTCTTGGCTTATAGTGTTCCTCTTCACCCTTGATCATTTTTGACTAGTTGGTCCACCTAATTAATCCACTAAATTATCCATATTTAGTCAAAATGCCTTTTAGGCCTCCCAAACCCCAAAACTAAAAAAAAATAAGAAAGTTTTATTCAGAAGACTTACCTAGACCATAGTATGTTAATGTGGTGTGTTTCCCATATCCTTGTATGCTTTTATTGGGATTTGGTGGTGGATTTTATCTCATTAGAATATCTTATAGTAAAAATGAGTGTGAAAATGACTTCTTTTTATCCATTTTTTCTCTTTCTGGCTCTTTTTTTGCTTTTGTGTGCCCCTTTTTGGGTTTTTCACCCTCCATTACATTTTATCCCATGAAACCTCCATCTTATGAATTTCATCCAATTCTAAGCATAATGGTGGAGTTATTTTTTTAATTTAAGGCCTCTTTGGATTTGTTTTCACCCCTTTTTGGTCCCAAGGACCCCTTATGGGTCCTCATTGACCTCCCAGGTTGGTGTCCCATCTTGTGGGCACCTAGGGATATAAATTGCTTAATATGCTTATTTTATTTAGTCATTTTATTACATATATATAGTCAATTTTTTATAGATTCCATTTCTCTCTTTCACCATGGTCCTTATAGGTGGTGTTGATTGTTGATCATGGTGGTTTAGGAGTTTCTCTGGTCTATACTAATTGATCTTCATATTCTACAAAATTTCTATCACCTTCCCTTGTCACCTCTTTTCATGGCTAGTGTTGGTCAATTTCCTTGATTTCTAATTGGTTTCGTTGCTCAAATCCCTTGTGTAGCTAGCTTACCCTACCTTTTCTTGAGATAGTCCTTATGTAGCTACTAGTCTTGCATCCTTGACCCCCATCATGGTGAATTTATCAGTGGTGATCCACATAGATGGTGGTATTTAGGGAAACCAAAGACCTACTTCTATATCTTGGGTCATTGATGATCCATAGGGTCATGAGCATGTCATATTTGGTTTCTTCCTTACCAGTGAGATGAATAACATCTTTGAGTATCATGTAATCATTAGTGTTTTGTTAATGCCCATGTGTTAGGCACATGTTATGTGTAGTTATTATCTAACTCACTCTTAGCCATGTCTCAACTCACCAACTCTTAGCCCAACCTTATCATTGAGTTGTTCCCCCTCTTCAAGTTGGTACATGATTTGCTTTCTTCCTTCGAGGATATCTAGGTCACCCATATCCCTTGTAAGGAGAACAATAAGGTTTAAGTCCTAGTGAATGTCATTTATATTATATAATTTTATTTTATATCACTCATGTCCCTTATTTTTAAGAGCTAGATCTAGAATTAGAGCTGGATATGGATTTAGATTATGTAGCATTTGTTCTCTCTCTCATGGATCATACCATTGACTTATTCTACCTCCATCTTTATTTGGTAAGTATAGGTAATGCTCTCTTTTATCATTTAAATTATTTATTTAATTTTATTTTTGTGTTGTATAGGTAGTATATAACACTCCTCATTAATTTAAAAATCAACTACTTATACCTTAGGGGTATATGTAATCATACTTCCCATGACCCTACTCCTCCTTATGATTACACATCAGTTCATGTCTAGACAACCACCCCTGGTTATCCCACTTTGATACATATAGTTCTTACATATACCCTTTCATTTCATATATCTATCCCCTAGACATCCTTGGAACCTTGCTACCCCTTTAGCTCCCTGACAGGGCTTTTAGGTGCCTCTTAGGGACCTTCCAAAAGCTTGTTGACAACCTGAGATGGGATTTTGATCTAGGATATGGATTATGGGGAAAATATTTAGCCTAATCCATATGTTTCCTTTACCAAATCCATGGCGTAGGCCACATCTAGGTAAAACATGAGAAAAAGGGTCCTATTTAGTCCTAATAGTTAGAAACAGGTAGTTTTTGGCTTTTGACAGTTAAGGGTTACCATATATGATTGATTACCACTCATTTTATCACTCTCTCCTACATTTTTTCTCTGATATTCCATTTTTATAATCACTTTCTGAGTACTTGTGCTTTCTTGAATCTCACTCGGTTCATTCTTGGCATACTTGAGATTTCATTATGATAGGGGATGCCCTACTATTCTACAACTCATTTCGGTGGTTCATCTTGCTCTTTATAGTGATATTGAGGTTGGTGGATTGCTCCTATCTTATTTAAGCTCCATTACACCTATTATTATGCTCTACACATTGTCTCTCTCATAGTTTGTAGATTCTCCTTCACCTCTTCCATTACTATTGGCTCTTGGTTTAGACTCAACCCACATATATCTTGGTTTTCCTCCTTCACTCCTTCCTATCTTAGATTCTTGGTTGGTAGAATGTTTTCATAATATTTTTGAGCTTTAAATTAGGTATATTTTTTCAAGTAAAGTGTAATTCCAATATTTTTGCAGTAGTGTATTACCTAAGTTTTCATTGTTTTTATGATTTAGTTTTTCTAGAGCATTATCTAGGGTAGTTTTTAAAGATATTAAATTTGAACATAATTAAGAACATATTTAATTTCTTGAAAATGTATCCTATTATATGATATGATTATTTTATAAACATATCTCATTACATAATAAAACCTTATTTTCTCAAAACATTTTATAAATTTGCATAACAATCTCCTCTTTGTTAAACTATAAAGTTGCATTATTAGGAAATAATAGTGTTGAAAACAAAGAATTAGTTTGGGCTTAGATTATGCATTCTCTTGCACCCTTTCTTGAAAATGTCTTTGATTCTTGAAATGTATTTCATTTGGCCTGAAAGTTCCTCTATTTTAAGTTTATACATCATTTGATAGTTCTCTTAGTTCAACATTGTCATTTCTATAATTTGTATGTAAGTAGATTTCTTATTTCAGTAGCTCACTTTATTGTGGTTATACACATTATAGATACATCATTTGTGTGCTTTACAATGCTATCCATAACCTATTTTATGATTCTTTCTATAGATTGGTGTAGGCTAGAAAATTAAAAAACCCCTATAGATCTCTAGTAGCCCATAGTGTCCCTGAGTCTTTTATCCTTCTAGGTGTTTACTTAAGTACCATGTGTACCCCTTGCCAAACCCTAATGGTTTCATTCATATTATTTGAGATATGTAATCCTAAATAATAATGTAAAGGAAGAAGAGTGTCTTCACAATAAGAAAATTATATTAATGAACATTATCCAATACGTGCATAGAAAGATACATTATATAGTGAGGAATTAGGTCACCCAAAAATGTAATTAAATCAACTCCTAATTATAAAATTTCTTATGGCACATTTCCCCAAATGAACTATTATTAACCTAAGCAAGCTAAACAAGACCATGTAGACAAAACCTAGTGGGACAAAACTCTACACCAACAAGTATATGATGGGAATGCTTAATGTGATTATCATGAGGGACCAAGACATTATACAAATAAATTTTTTATTTTGAAGCATAAGATCCAAGACATTATTTATGATCAAAATATTACATATGATGATCCATCCAAGGAATCAAGTTCACAACCTAGTGATCACTAAAAACAAAAAATATTTATCAATTTTTTATAAGACCATTCTAAGAAGGAACCAAAAGTGGAAATGACATATAATGTGCATTGACCTCTATCATATTATGGGCACCCATTAGATGGGATTATTAGTAATTATACATGACACATACTTCCTATGATTTAGATACCTTATATTAACTTCAATGACACTAATATTAAGGATGATAGCTCTAATATTCATTCGAGCATTCCTTGATCACCAACATATACATAATGTTATTATTGATAATGGTGAAAGTGAAAATATTTTCACCATGAAATTACTTATGCATCTGGGTTATACTCATCTCAATTTTCATCCTTCTACTAGATCAATTAAAGCATTTGATGGGACCTCCCATAAGGTTCTTGGTGAGATTGACCTACCTTAATAGGTCGATCTTTCACATGTGGTTACTAAATTTTCCATCATACCTTCTATGGGAATATTTGATATGTTATTGGGAATACCTTGGATCCATACACTTTGACCAATACCTTCTATAATGCATGTGTGTGTTAAGACATTCATGCCAATTATTTAGTTACAATTACTAGAATCCCATATGAGCGTCCTATTGAACAAGAAGTCAAATTATTAGCAATGAATGAGATTAAGTATGAAAATAATTAAGATTATAAAATAAATATCTTGATTAATACACCATAAAAGGTGAGACCATTTGATAATAATTTTGATCAAAAGGAAATAATAAATGCAATTTAAGAATTGACTTTACTCATTATACTATCAAATCCTCTAAGGAGACAATTCAATCATTACTAGAATTTTTACATAAGGTTCTCAAGATTGTATTGAAATGAAATATCATATATCTCCCTCCAATTAAATAAGTTGATGTGAGCAAGCCTATTCTAAAGGTATTTGACCAAAATGTATTTTATGATTTTCATAAAGCACGATGACACAATACTAATAGGTGCTTTAGTTTAAGGCATAAGATTCAAGATTTGATATTTGCAAACAAAATTGATGTGGTCACACATACAAAAATTTACAAGGCAAAACCATGTAAAATCAAAGTAATGAAAATAATCAACAATCCTTTTCCTGTGCATACAACTAATGTGACCAAAAATACATTGGAAGTATGTATATAATGCACACCCTCCAATTTTTTATCATTATCATATAAAAGCACAAGATCATTTGAATGGTATTATTAGTAACTACCATAATTTAGTACCACCTATACCACTTATCACATTTTAATATCATGACATAATTGATGATGATTCACATTTATAATCTTTATTCATTCAGGCTCATCTTGATCATCAACCTATATAGAGTGTCCTAGTTGATAAAGATTTAAGTGTGAATATGTGAAAAATCACACTTATTTATCATCTTAGATACGTAAATAGAGATATGTTTCCTAATTCCACAATAATCAAGGGCTTATATGGCCCCATTCAAAGTTATATTAGTGAGATTACACTACCACTACAAGTTAGTCCAACACATGTGGTCACCAAGTCCATTGCAGTGCCTAGTGTATGTGTCTTTGATATTATTTTTGGGCATCCTTTTATTCAAAATATTCATGCAATTAATTATAAAATATAAATGTGTTTAAATTATATCTATTACAATAAAATAATCACAATTTAGGGTATCTCCTATGAATACCCCCTACAATAGAAAGATATGGGTCTTATACATTTTTTAATTGAGCCACCTAAAAGAGTTAAAACTACTCAAAAAATTTAAGATCAAGTTTTTACCATTACAAGGAGGCCTATCCTTTAAAATTCACTATATCATATATTTTTCACATATTATAGAGATCCTCTCTCTACTACTAGATGTCCTAGATTAATATTACAGGTCAGTAAGTGTGATTCACATAGAACACCAATGCATAGTTTATGCACTCCATGATGGGTTCCAAAGATACCTATAGTTAATAATTTTTAAAATCATGAATAATATGATAAAAATAATTATATTAAAAATGTATCATATGGTACAAATGGAAATTATTGTTCAAATTTAAAATTTAGCTAATTTTAATCACAACAATATGACACTTTACATTCACTAAAGGTCACCATTCTTATGCTTATTACATGACCTATTGATTGTGAGTCCCTTACAAGACTCATAGGTTAATATCATTATATTTATTAGTTTTCAAAACACAACCATTGAGATGGGTGGTGAATCAGTGGCCTTAAAACAATCATTCAATTTCACTTATCATTCATGACAACACATACATCAACCAATACATAAACAAGCATCCACATAAGCATAAAACATATAAACACAAAATATATGTGGTAAATCATCATGGGGAATAAAACCCACTAAAACATAGCTTATACTATAGTCCTATAATCAATTAAAAAAGATTTAGTGAGGCACCAACCCCATAAGGAGCACCAACCCCTCGCTAGTCAAACACCAACTCAACTAGACCTTTAGCAAGTACCAACTTGCAAGGAGGCACAAACCCCTATATTAATCGGCTCTAAATCAGCCACATAGAACCTATGATCACCTTTTGATATATATTTCTCACTCAAATTATGATCATCAACTCTTTTTTTCTTCACACTCTTATATTTCTCTTAAATAGCCTATTAGGCCTATTCGCTTAACTAACCCTCTTCTTGACATATTTAGGTCATACTACCTTAATCATAATATATATAATTACTATTATAAATTCATGACATATTTAACACACCTCTCTGATGATCTTAAATTCTTCTACCTAGTTTACAAACTTCTATTTCATTCGTTCATCCACCCTCTTTTTTGACTAGTCAAATTAGGCCTATTAGACCTTTTTCTTATACTTGACTATTGATTTAACATACCTTGTTTATAAAAAACATATCCATACTTTTTTCACCCTTTAAATATATCAAAAAACATAGGTCATCCACCATTCATAAGGACCAAAACCAGTATTAGGCGTAATAGAGATATAATGCAATTAGGCCTTCTCAAATCACATGTTTTACCTTGACCACCTTAGAGCATATTGAATATAAAAAAAATGAAAAACTTAAAAAATGATTTAAGTATACCCCTTATAAGCTCAATTTATGTACCCAACACCATTTAGCTCATTTCATTCCTTGAACGACACCATTAGGCCTTCTTATTACCAAAAAGTCTACCAACCCAAACTAAAGACAACCAATTTTCTCAAAAAAACATAAAATTAAATCACATGGATATAAAATCCATGAATTCAAGGTCATAAAAATGTTTTTTAAACACTACAACACAATGTTTAAATAATATAACTCACTCTTGCAACATGACCACTCATAACTACCAACTAGCTTCAAAACCTAGACGTGATCATTTAACCACCAACATCTATACAGGAACATTTAATGAATTTTAATGCACTAATAATAACCTCAGATTCCCTCAAAACATATTCATATGAATTATAATCTTAAAATCTAAGCAAATCACCTCATTCTCATCTCTATTAGATGACTACTCAAAACTATCAAAAACTTTAAAACATGGTCATAAAAATAATGACTTAGAACACTTGTTTGAACATTTTTATGAACTTAAAATGAATTTATATGATTAAAAACTATTATAATAATGTATTTAAACAAATATAATATAATTTCCAATATCAATACTGGTCTTACAGAGCAATATCATGGCTTCACTATACATAAACCTCACTATGTTAGACAAGTCAGTTTGAGAGCAACTTTCTACCATATACACACATCTAAAAATATTATATACAATAGGGATATGTCCTAAATGTATTTAAAAATAACCTAGTGAAATTTTATCCATCCCTAATCCATGTAAACACATCCCTAATATCATTCCCACTTCTACTTTGTTTATCTCACTATCTACCTCACTAGGTTGTTTAGCGATAGGTCAACTTCCATGACCATTTTAGCATAGTTTAATTTTGTAATATACTTAAAAAAAACCATGGGAATAATATATAAGTCTCAATATTCAACCTTCATCCTTTTAGTAACTTTGAATCGATCAACTCTACCTACTATATAACATTTTTGAGAAACATGGCTTTTCCTGTAGGGTCCACTCACTCATATGTTAAACCAATACAACCTGGAGGTACCTAGAAAAGTTGAATCCAATATAAAATAATAAAAATAACCTTTAAAACCCATTTTTATCACTTTTAAATCATATATCTAACATCGAGTTTAGCTTAGGTTTTTAAGGCACTAAAAACTAGTTTCTACTCTTAGCAATCATTCATAAAGGATTGGCCCTTATTACAAAAACTAATTCTTGGATAATAAAACTAGGAACACTTCCAAAATACCATTATCTAAATAATATCCCATGAAAAATATTGATGATCCAACAAACATTAGAAAATCCTTTTCATGTCTACAACACCTCATTCTAACACTCGATAGACTTCAAATACATTGTTTATGCTTTATTCTTTAATTAAAGACCTAAAAATTCATAAAAACACTTTAAAAAACATTAAAAACCTCAAACCATGATCAAATGATCTCACATTCCTCTAAAAATAATCATGATGCCTCATTATGCTACCTAGGGTCTTAAGACAAGGTCCATGAGAGGATCACTAATGAAGAACTTACACTTTTGGCTCACTTTAAGAGTCATGTGACTAACTATACACATTTATTACATGATATAACACTATATTTCATAACTTCAAGTCCATACACATCCATATCATCATCACCATGCTTCTACAAGCCATATTTATGCTTAAGAACTAGTCCATCAAATAGACCTACTAGGCACCATACCACTTTGAGACCTTAAAGACTCATTTTATAACTCACAAATTATCTCCAAACATCTAAGATAGGATTAACAACATATCATTTCATTATTATTTGACCAATACTTCTCAAACCATATAGGTCATTTTCCAAGACTAAACTAGCCTTCTTGATCACACAAGACATGAAGGTAAAATACATTAGTTGTCTTCAAATTCTCTCTCTCTGAACTCATGAAGCCATAAATACATTCATGAAATTTTATATTTATTATAAAACTCACACTCATTCAAGTAATGACATAATTCACCAAGTTACACTATACATCATGCATACACCTTCTCACAGGGCTAGACTAGGCTACTCAAGACACTTAGTACTCAAACACCTGAACTCAAACATGATAACTCTTATTGATATAAACAAATAAAATTGTTTAATAAACATTCTCTTAAGATAGATCTACTCTCAATATTCTCATGATCTTGTCATCCTGCAACATTGTGCTAAGACCTAATATAGAACTCGAATACTACTAAACCATGTTGAAGTCATCATGAACACTCATCATGAAACATCATAATAACATCTCTAGGACATCAATGATACTCACAAACATTTTTCATCAATTAAAACATCAATTAAACAACATGAAAAATAGGAACATGCCTCAACACTTAGCTTACATATGTAAAAATACCCAAAAAATCAAATATTCATGAAAATTTAAAAATTAGGACCTATGCATGATTTATGTAGTTTATTCACATAAGTTAATTAATTCTTAGTATACTTAGTATTTATATATATATATCCATTTTTAAATCATATTATTTATATTTTAACATCAATGAATGCAAAATATACATGTTATCATTTTTAGACATAGTTGCATGTTATTTAACTGTCTCAGACTCAAAAATTATAAATGGATAAAAAAAATTATACCCAAATAGTATCATATTATGTTATTTTATAATTTCATTATAATCATCCTTATGAACACATTATCTACATTCTTAGATCCAAACAAGTCACAATACATCTATAACTTGTTTATATTGAAACAAGTTCATTAGAGGCATCCTTTTAAAAAGGTTTAATCATTCTTTGGTTATCCATGATTGTTCACACTTTAATTACTTACACTAAACAAAATATATCAATATTTCTCACTTACTTCCATGTTTATATCTTATTGGCTACCCAATTTTTTGAATATACTCATGTTACAAATTTATTATGTTGATTAATTGCATTTACTCTTACATGATTTGTGTGTTAACTTTATGTCTTGTGTGTATTCACTATTTTAATTTTGGACATTTGAACATGTCCTTGTGTGTGTGACTCTAAGCCTTAGTGTATGTTTTTATGTGTGAGTGGAGTTTGAATATGTCCCTTGTATGTGTCCCTTAACCTTTTATTATGTGATTTGTTTTATTTTTGCATGTACTATTTATGTGTGTGTGGCATGGCCATGACACTTTTTTGATCAGTTTTAGATACCAAGATGGATATCATGCATCTTCCTCTTTTCCTAATGACATGATCAATAACATGCATCCATCCTTGAGTATTTACATTTAGATTTTAGTATTCAGTTTTGATCACTTATATGTGTTCCTAATTGCTAACATCTATCTTGACAATGTCACTATGTGTAGATACTAAATTTAAATTATATAACACCTCAATATTGTATACTTGGTAAGTACTTCTCATGGATTTAACCTTTAGTTCATAGACATTCCTACTTTTGAAAGGTTCACATTTGCTATCTCTTGTTCCTATTTATTATCTCTTAGTTTGATCATATACTACTATGATGACTAGGTCTTCTATGCTACTCAAAATGCTATAATCCTACTTATTATCATCCTTTGAAAGTTTTGGACCTATAATTATTTTACATCTTCCAAAACATTTATTTCCCATCTAGACAACTTCATCAATGCAAGTGCCATGTGCCAAACTAAGTGTGTAATGCCCGAAAGTCATTAAATATATAATTTTAACATGTCCTTATGGTTTGCCTAAGTGATTTAATTTGAGATATTTCCCAAAATAATTGGTATATATGTATGATCAATCCTCATTCATTCCCCACCTAGAAAAGACCTATAAAATCATAAGGAAACTTACT
Organism: Torreya grandis; assembly: GCA_037957365.1. Classification (NCBI taxonomy): domain Eukaryota; kingdom Viridiplantae; phylum Streptophyta; class Pinopsida; order Cupressales; family Taxaceae; genus Torreya; species Torreya grandis. The sequence goes on along the minus strand of JARHVA010004924.1, from coordinate 769,143 downwards.
CAAATCACTCAATCAAGCATTCTAGTGAGAAAAGATTCCTTATTGTTTCCTTTCTTAATATTAGTCATAGGGACAACCCATAATAGGTCTAAATTACTAAAGGATCATCCCATGAGCAAAATTTTCCAAGTTACAAGTTAGTTCACTCTATGTATTTACTTATCACACATTGCATCCTTATGCATACACAAGCCAACACATAGGGAAAAACTACATAAGTTTTAGGCCCTCTTTAGATTATTAGATATGTAGGTAATGCCTATTGATAGAGAGGTCCTCAGGGCAACTCAACACCATGTTTCCACTAACCCATTTTTCCCATAGTCTTTCCAAAGGTGAGGAATCTAGGGTTTTATCATTTGACAAAGAGTGATAGCATGTGCATTAGATCTAAAAACCCAATATAAATGGTAAAAAAAATTAAAAGGTTCTAAGTTGTCTCATCTAGATCCAGTATATATTATATACTGGACACATGCATCTAACTTAGATACCAATGTCAATCCAATTATCTAGATATCATGTAAGTGTTTGAGGCCATAAATTGAAAATTTATAGAATTTGATGATTAATCCATAATCTAGATCTAGTCCACTTCTAACCTATTTTAGCCTAAATATACATGTGCACTATAAACCAACCAAGTAACCTTATTTTTAATTTATTACAATAACAACTATTTTTATCATATCTCATCATTTAAATTCAAAATATTATTTATTTGAGTTTGAAATTAATTGGCCTGCTATAGATCTATTTATCATCCTTATGCTTATTCATTTCTATATTCATAACCCTATACTATATTGATCCATCTCAATTTATGGATAAACAATTGTTTAATTTTCCATGAAAGGGTAAGCAACAAGGAATCCCCTTTCCTAGGTGGTCAGTATTTGAGAGACCATTGTATTAGAGATCCATAATGGATTCTATGTAATATTCATCTACTATACACCATATTAAGATTATCCAGAGAACCTAAATATGTTCATATTACTAATACTTCAATGAAACCACAAAACATTTAGTGATGGGTTCCACGAACCCCTATTCATTCTATTGTTACCTCATTACCACAAAGTCCTATTATACATACATAGAGCATTGTATATCTTATAGTACTAGATATTACACTTATACATGTTCCTTAGCAGTACCTCCAATTTATTGCACTAGGTTACTAGTGGGGAGATACCTATGAGAATTATTTGGATGAGATCATATGATAGAATTTTCATTTTTAATAAATCAAAAATAACAAAAAAAAATAAAAAACTTGAAAATCCAAAAATATTTTTAGCATTTACATGTTCTATTATCTCTTAGACATCTATATTGTTAGTTATATATTGGTCATAGAATATCATCCCTTTATATATACATATATGTTTCAGACATATTTTGAGTGTGATACAAGCATACCTAGGCACATGATCTATATAATTTTAAATGTTGGTCCTTCCCTCTACTCATGTCCTATGGACATTGGGGGCATCAGCTTCTTTGTTCATGATATACCCAGGTTACATTATTATATGACCATTTTCCATTATCATGTTTGAAATTATATAATTACACATGCCTTTATCCATGCTTATAGTTATCACAATGTACTTGATATGTTATTTTCTCAACACTTTTTTCTAACACATACATCCAGTGGCTAGTATTATGTGTTTACTCTATTTTATTTCATTTCATGCTTTCCTTTTCTACACTTCCTTAATTTTATTTCCTTTTTTAAAAATTTCTTACTTTTTTGAGAATTTTAATATGCTCCATTTTTTGTAGTGCATGTACTTTTGATCACTTACTTTAACATTTGAATATGTCATTATATATTATATGCAAATTTAATTATGGCATTGCTTGTCTTGTGGAAATTTGACTAAGTCATGTACATTTGATTATGCAATATTTGAACATGCCCCTTCCTTTAGGTCTCCTTGGACCATTGTATTTTGATTTGATTTTGATTTCTCTTGTGTGTGTGATTAATTTATTTTTGATCTTGTGTTGTTACTATCTATATATTTTCATGATCTATATTATGCATGATTCAATGATATATTTATCTAGACATGTTTCATCTATATGCTACATGATACATTCATAGATTATATAGTTATATTATCCTTTTGAGGTAAGGTAACTACTAGTTTATGCTTCCCCTCACCACAAAAGGAGGCAATATCAGTGAGAGCATATCATAGAGGCATGGATTTCACACCTTCAAAGTTTTATATTTAATGGACATATGTTATGGAAACATTTTATCCACACTTATACCAATTCTCATTTTCAAATTTTACTGAGGTCATGTTATTGAAATATGATCTCCACACTTATACCAATTATACATTTCAAATTTTAGTGGGGGCATGTTATGGAAACATGTTCTACACACTTATTTTGGTTTTCATTTTTATATTTTAGTGGGGTAATGTCATGGGAACATGTATTTCACACTTGAAAAAATTAAAATTGGCCAAATTTCATAGTTATATGATTTAGATACACATTTTTTATAGCATTATATACATTAGTACCATTGTTATACCTAGGTTTCAATGTGAGACATATATGAGGTACATATGCCATGAAAAAGAGCACCTTAAATTACAAAATCAAAATCAATTTTAGTTTTCAAACACTTTTATGGAATTTATCAAACACTGAGATAGAATTTTATGGACTATTATTGAGTCAATCTACTATAGTAGTTGGTTCATCTTTTGCCAAGGTTAACATGATTAAATCACTCAATATTACAAATTTTATAAGTTAGACTTGATTCAATCATCTACATTCACTAGATATGTAATGTGATTTGATAGGATCACTCATGTTCACCATATTATAAGTATGAGTGGGTTAAATGGTTTAGTTATCCCCAACTATTGGGTGGCAACTCATCTTTTATCCAAGGTTGGTGGAAAGTTGTCCTCTAATATATATATATATATATATATATATATATATATATATATATTGACTTAATTAAAACTAAGAACATTTTAAAGTATATGATTAGTACATATAATCTGAAATTGAAAGTATTTGAAATGTTTGAAATTAAAGAGAGTAAAGTTAAGATTACACTTGTGTATCAATGCAACCATATTACCTTTTAAACATTTTATTTGAAAATATGGTACATTATGAATCTTTGAAATTGAGATTATGATAAATATAAAACCTACATTTGAATATATATATATATATATATATATATATATATATATATATATATATATATATATATATATGTATATGTATATATATATTCAAATGTAGGTTTTATATTTATCATAATCTCAATTTCAAAGATTCATAATGTACCATATTTTCAAATAAAATGTTTAAAAGGTAATATGGTTGCATTGATACACAAGTGTAATCTTAACTTTACTCTCTTTAATTTCAAACATTTCAAATACTTTCAATTTCAGATTATATGTACTAATCATATACTTTAAAATGTTCTTAGTTTTAATTAAGTCACTAGTAAATAACTCAAGTTAGATTCATGTAAAGGTAAGGTGTGATATATGCACCTAGGTATATATTTACCCACCTTTAAACTAGTAATTTCATTATTATATCAAAGGGGGAAAATGGAGATACTAAATATGAATTATATAAAACCTCAATCTTATATACTTGGAAAGTACTTCTCATGGTTGTACCTTTACATTGTTACACCTTCCTACTATCGAAAGGCTTATATCTATTATATCGTATGCCTATTGCTTATCTCTTAGTCTAACCATATGCTATTATGATAACTAAGACTTTTATGTTGCTCAAAATGATATAAACCTACTTATTAACATCCTATGTAAGTTTTAGACTTTTAGTTATTTTCTAGCTTCCTACACACTTGCATCCCATCTGGATGCCTACATCGAAGTAATTGTCCTATACCAAACTAAGTGTCCAGTGCCCTAAAGTCATAAAAAATTTAATTGTAATGTTTAATTATGGTTGACCTAGTTTATTTAATGCAAGATATTTACTATAAGGATTAGTATATATGCCTGATCAATTCTCATTCATTCCTCACCTAGAAAAGACTTAGAAACTCATAAGTCAACTTACCAAAAGAAATCAATCAAACATTCAAGTGAGAAAAGATTCCATATTCTTTCCTATTTCAATATTCATCATAAGGACAACCCATATATATAGGTATAAAGTATTAAAGGAACATTCTATGAGCCATATATTCCATGTTACAAGATAGGTCATGCGATGTACTTATGTATCCCACATTGAATATTGATATACACACAATCCTATACATAGGGGAGAACTACATAAGTTTGAGGCACTATTTGAAGTATTATAAATTTGTATACACCTAAATCCTCTCATCTTAACAATCTTATTAAACTTGCTAATTTAACCTAAAACCATATCCTAATTTCCTACACAATATTCCCCGCATTCTATAAACCTTACCATGACCTTATAACCAATTAGTTACCCTATTAACCTACTAACTATCCTTCTTAGCCATTAATCTACCTACTATCCCACTGATCAATTTAAAATTCCTATTTATTCAACTACCCCTAGCTACCCTACCACCCTAGCCTTTACTACACCCCTATGAATCTTAAACCTCATTAATTCCTATCTAATCAACTTTTATCCCATAAACTAATCAAGAAACCTATAGAACTAGGGAAGTTCCTCTAAGATTCTAAAAGTCTCTAAACTAGAGACTTTTAAATAATTTAAAAATTCCATAAAATCTCTTCCACCATCCTGTAAAATCCATGCTTGGGATATGGCCAAACTTAACTTGGAAATTAATAAGCTTCTATTATACTATCATAATCATCCATTTTCAATCATCCTCATACTCTTGTCAAACCATTAAACAATCTAAGGAAGCCTTTGGATTCTTTTTGAGCTCAAAGCAAACAATCCACACTCAATCAATTAAGCATTCAAATCTGCAAGAATATATTGGAGAGAAATTGTAAGGTAAAAAATGATGGTAATAATCCATGTTTAATTGACTGATTATTCCTTTATTCCCTCTTTTGATTTTTGTGTTTCTGGTTTTTAATTACTAAATATAGTAATTTTATAAATAACTCAAAAATACAATCACACATTATAGACCATAGTGAGATTTCTCCTTTTTAATCTAAACCTCTTACTTGTTATAAGTATTTTGATCACTTGTATGGCTAACTAGATGAAGAATAGTCTTCAAAATTTCTTAAATTTTCATGTACAAGGAATAAGTGATTTTGCTTTGTAAATCATGATATTGTAGTTTTGCCCAAAAAGTGGTGATATTACACTAACCACCATTTTGACTACTAATGGTTTGCCTTGTGATGGGTTGTTTAACATTTTGAAATATTTCTAATTTGTAAATAGTAATTTTACATATAATCTATGGTTTTCTCTCTAACTTGCAGTTTTACAGACTCTTAATTTAAACCAAATATAACTAGCTTTTGTTTAATCTTTAATCTTTTATAAGTCTATACCAATTATTTTTATCTTACAAGAGTGGAAACTTGTATTCTTTGTGTAGTAAAATAGGACACCTCAACCCTATATTACCTTGTCATCAACATGCAAAACTGGAGAAACATAATTGTGACCTTGCCTTAAAAGTTGCAGTATTATATTCATAAGTAGCGATTTTGTATTTTCAGTTAAAACTCTTAAGTTGATTTGCTAACCTTAGACTATCAATATTTGTGTGATCATTTTATATCTTTAGGAAAGGATAAACATCAGTCTTATAAAGATTCCTAGTCCTTATGCAATATTGTAGATTGTGAGTCATGGTTTTGTCTTAATAGTTATGATTTTGTCATCTATAATCATGATTTTTCCTAGGAGATCTAGATCAATAGGTTATTTTGGCTATCAGGTTTCAGTTTTTTTGTGTTGATAGGGAAAGGACAAGGACTGTTTGAAGAAAAAATCAAACTCCCATCCTAATACCCCAAGCTATTTTATGCAAAACCATTGATTATGGAGTAGCGACCTTGTACAAAATTAGGTAATTTTGTATTTAAAAAGTGATTTTGCCTAAAAGTCATTATTTAAATATATTATTAGTATTTTTTCTATCCTTTAACTATTGTAAATGGGTCTAAAACAATATCTATCATAAGCTAATCTTAGTTTATTTCCTAAACTTTTGTATAAATCTTGCATCTTGCATTAGTTTTAAAAAGTTAAGATTTTATACTATTAAATATTATCTTTTTGTAGCAGTAAGAACATTTGTAAATAAACTTGGTACATCCATATTATATTCTAAGTGTTATAATACTAAAAATTTTATTTTTCTTCAATATCGTCGATTGTGAGTTACAATTTTGCATTAAAAGTCATGATTTTGTCTAACTACTCATAGTTTGGAAGGATCTGTACAGTTCCTATCATGGTTAGTAGGCAATTAGTAATATCCATGATTTATAGCCATGGTTTTATATAAAATTCAAGATTTTGTAGCATCTAGAAGTGATATTAATTTACATTGACTGTGTAGTTTTGATCTTTTAGGAAATAAGTGGTTTTGCCCAATTTCAAACTACTAAGCCATCTTTTTCTGGACCATTCAAAGAGAAAGCACAAGATTAAGTTTATAACTTGTGTATTTTTAGGAGCAGTGCCTAAATTAAACATTTTAATCCTCTAATTATATATATTTTATGTGACTTCATGCTTATTTTAAATATTTCCTCATATAGGTAATTAATTGGGTAAATTAATCTTGCTTACCTATGTTTTAACCCAGTTTGTCTAGGATAACACATGACATGTAATTCATCCCCATGCATGAAATTAGTCACTAAGGGTTCATATCATAGATAATCATCATGTATTAAAACAAAATCCATGTTTATAAGAAATATTTTCAACTTTTTATCAAATATTGATGCTCTAAATCTTGTAGGAAATCATCAATACTCAATCTATCTGAGTGCATACCCTCAGGGGTGCACAAGGAAAGGGGTGGGTAGACCTTTGATAATTTTCATGATTATTGTCCTTTATTACCACATTATTACCAATATAACCATCTCTTAAAACCATTCCCTAAGCTATTGCTCCTCCCTTGCACACTCCTCTAGTCTTTTGCTATATTTTATCCTCTTTTTCTTACCTTAATTCCCTTCTAGATAGTTGGTTATACTAGGTCAAGTAGGTCAACCCTATATTGTCTAGGGGTATTTTTCACATTTTGGGTTTGTTAGCCTTTTGATTGACCTAGCTCAGACTTAGTGAATTATCCCTGAAAATATACATGATTAACTGGGTTTGTAGACACCTAAAACTAGTCATCGATAACCTCCAACCAGGCTTTTGACCAATTTCTACCCAAAATGCATAATTTGGATTAAAAATAGTAAAACATGAAAAATGATGTGACACTAATACATTCAAGTGACAATTTTTGCTAGGGTATCCATAAATGGGGTAATGCAATTTATTGGCCAGCTAACTTTGATCAGTTCATTTTGAGTCAAAATGCCAAATTTTCACTTACATGCTCTAGACTACTCTTTCCTATTAAATATTTTGCACAAGACTCATACCTTTGTTATTTGTTTTTGGTAACATTCTAAATGGGAATACGTATCCAACACATCTAATGTGGACTCCCAATTAAAATTCAATCAAATTTAGGACCAATATCAAGTCATTCTAATTAATTTAGGTAATTTGTGCACAACGTGCTTAATCATACCTAAGAGATAATTAACCCAAATCAAGGCCTAATCAATAATTCCATGGAAACTTGTTGATTACTTTGTTCTGGAAATGAATATTGAATATCTTCATCATCAAGTGACCTCATTTATTTGGAAGACATCCCTAGGCCATGAATGCCACAAATATCAATATTTATGCCCTCCATGCCTCATCAATGCCTTCCATGATGCCCTCCATGCCTCTTAATTTCCCCTTTTTCCAATGCCATGATGAAGATAATTACAAATTTTAATTACAAAATTCAATTAATCCTCAACCACACATCTCAATCTTGAGATGGATGGTTGAGGTTGATTCTGACCAAATCCAAAAATCTATAAATAGGAGGCCTCATAACATCATTTCTAAGATTAATTAGTGCAAAATTATAATGCAGGATTGGTTCCAAAAATATTCAAGTAACTAGTGTTATAATGCCAAATTAATTCCAAGCCAAGCCAAGCCAAGCCACAAGCCAAAGGTGCCAAGGGGAGATGAAGGTAGCCACACTCCATTGAAGAAGACCTCTTGAAGCACAAGCCGAACAAGCCACCATTACAAAGGCATTTGGAGCATCCAAAGAAGGTCAAAGGAATTCTTGTGTTTTCTTTCCTTCCTTTTTAGTTGTGCTTGTTATTTGATTTTGTTAACTAAGCTCTCCCTAGTGTCTAGGCCTAGAGATGTTATGCTATTAGTGTGTTTATTTCACTTTGTTTTCATTTTGGAACTAAAACCTTATTAACCATCCTCTCTTGAGTCAAATTCCTAGATCATGTATAACACACTTGGTGGGGCAAGACACATCTCACACCTAAAGTAGATCATTTTGAAACTCTAAAATATCCATTTAGACCTTTAAAACTCTTGTATATTGATTTTTTAACTTTATTTTGCCATTTTTTGTTGCCACGAGTTTACATAGTAACTAACGTTGATAGGAAATATAGACATTAATTACTTGGCTCAACTGACATCGATTAGTAGAACTAACATTATTTAGATCTCGGTTGGACATTATTGATGTCATTGGTACATAACTGATGTTGGTCATTGTGTTTTATTAAAAACACAAACCTGAGAGCTATTTTAAAATGCTTGGTTTGGGGTCATACGGACTCCATTTTGGATTTTTTTTTAAACCACATGTTTTCTCCTAAATTTTCAGATTTTGGCATTAGTTTAGCTTCAATTTTAATAGATATTTTACAAAATTTGTAAAATACATTTAAAATGTTTCTAATCTAGCATATTTACTTTTGGGGTGATGCCTTAAGGGTAGATAGGTAGCTAGCATATTTCAATTTTGATAAATCATATTTTAGAACATATTTTACATTCTTTAAAATGAATTAGGAACATTATTTTGGTGCTTAAAGTAAAATTCAATGTGCTTAAATAAGTTATTTTAGCATTATTTTTCAAAGTTAAAACTAAGACCAAGGGATCAAATGAATACCACTCAATCTTTCAAATTTGGTGATTAAAAATGAACTCATCTTTTTAAAAGTTTCTTGTTTGCAATAGTTGTTTGATCTAATATTGTTTGGAAAAAATAAGGGTGTTGCATGTATGCTCTTCCATTTTTCCCCTATAGGGAACCCTTGGAATCAAAAGTGCCATTCCTATTGCACAAAGCCTAGTCCAAGGCTTAGAAAGAATGTCATCTAAAGCATTCCCCATAATCTCATCAATGTTTGGGTGACCTTAAAAATGACCCTAAAGTCTTTCTACTTCCATGCTTTATTTGTTTATGCATCTTGGCTTGCAAGGGGGACTTCATCACCTCCCATAAGTTATTTAGGGAAGCTTTGACCTGGGGTTTCATCTCCCAATATTGAATTTATTTGAATCTTTTGAAGTTTTACATGAGACGTAGTGGCACTTTGGACATCACACTACACTTAGTGAACAATAGCATGTAGTGGTTGTAAAAAGGACTAGACATTTTTGCAACAAGCTGAGTGATACATACCCAAAATCTATGCTTTTATTTTACATTATTTGGTGTAAAAGTCATTGTGTAATTGATTCCCTTAGATCATTTAGAAACTCATTAGATTTTAGACAAATCCCCACTTACAATGGAAGTATTATTTGTGCAAAGTGCACCTCAAGGTCCATGTCATAGTAATATCATTTGAGAGAAGGGGGGTATAAAAACCCTACTATATAATGTGCATTTAATTTTGGATAAACACTTAAAATCCTCTCAAATGATGTATATTGATGGATTATAACAGTATCAAGCAACCTTGTTAGTTTAGGATCTCAAGGTGATTAATTAGTTGGTCTTGTCTTAGATTAAAGTCTTGTTTGGAGTAGAAAATTGGTGTAAACAAACAATCTCAAACCAAACACATGGTCCTCATTTTTCTTTGAACAAAGAGGCATTATGCCACCCACGTGAGATCATCAATTTACCTTATTCAAAGTTTACCAAAAGCTTGAGAGTCATATCATCCACTTTGGTATAGTTATGCTACCCAATTGAGTCTAGACCTTTACCAAAGTTGTTTAAGTGATAAAAAACTCAAAACATTTGGTTCAAATATAATTTAAGAAACAAGAACAAAATAATTCAAATAATGCTATCTCTGAGAAGAGATGTTTTATTGATCAAATTTGCAGACCCAAACATATGTTTATCTTTGGGAAGAGATGTCTAATTTCCTTTTCAGGTTACATCTTCATTTATAAATGTTTTGAAAGGTGTGTGGAGGATGTGTAATGTCACCAATCTCAAGGGAGATGAATTGGTTCAACTTCCATGATTTAGAACTATACAGAATTCGAGGAATTACTATTTTTAGAAACCTACTATTTTTAGACTGCACTACTAAAATTAAAATTTGGGACACTTCCATTGGGTTTTAAGGGGTAAAAATTAATTGAGTAGATCTAAATTAAATATCATGATTCTCTCCTCATTATTATCTTTCCAATGGTTCAAACGGTGAGTCAATTGGAGCTATGGTGCAAAAGTTATGGCTCTTAGAAGTTCCACCAGCAATTGAGGTGGACCCATCACCTGAATTGTCATTTGAATTGTTTCCTAGATCATTCCTCCCTCCTTGAGAAGTAATGGTCCCCATTGCATCAATATTTATCATCAAGTGTGGTATTTGTACTTATATTTGATTCCTGATGCATACTTGAAAGGGACTATGATTTATGAAACTATGCAGGCCCTGATTGTTCACCATTTTTGTCTGACCATCAGTCTATGGATGGAAGGTCATGAACTTCTTTATCTTGGTATCTACTTGATTTCATTGTTGTGTTTTTTGTGTATTCAAGGCTTTAACATCAACCCTTTTGGATTCTTGTGGCTTGACCACCATGAGAAAAAATTTCTTGGCACTAATCAGAGAGATAGATGTAGAAGGTGGTACCTCTAGTACCCTGTAGTGCCATGTTCTAAGAGTGAGAGTAATAATTTGAGTTCTTGATTTATATATTCCATGTTGATCATACATGAATGGCTGACCAAAGAGTACATCACAAACATCTAGATTGACCACATCACATAAGACCTCATCTTGGAAGGGTTTTATTGCATATGAGAGAAGACATTGGTGGGTGACATGGAGGTTTCTCCCTGGACTCAACCATCCAATACTGTATGGCTTTGGGTGAGGCTTCATCGATAGATTTAGGATTTTCACAACATTAGCAGAGATTAAATTATTTTGACTTCGACTATCAAGAATGAAATGCAGAGGCTTACCTTTCACCCATAACTTAGAGTGAAACAACCTTTCCTTGTCATCTAGCCTCTCCTCATGGGTCTATGATGAAGCAACAATGGCTTCAAGCTCAGCATTTGTAATCTCTTTTTCAACCTCTTCAACTGCAAGGTCTATATGAGGTAGAACAGTAAATGTTGAGGATTATGACTCAAAAAGTAGGGACTTGATGGCTCAACATTCTTCTTTGGAGTGAGTTCCAAATTTGTGATAATCACACCATTTCTCAGCCTTTCCTTGCTTTTGCTTCCTATTTTGGCCTCATGTTTGACCTTCTTTGTCACTTCTCCATTTTGAAGGCTAATTCTTCATATTCATTCTTCCATGCTTCTACTCAATCTTCACTACAAACTTGTATGCCTCACCAAGGTTTTCCAAATTGAAGAGTTCCATTTCTCCCCATATGTACCATTGTAGTCCACCATGATATTTGAGAACCTTATGTTTCTCACTTTCTTGGATGCCCAATCTTGCAGATAGAGAATGAAAAATATCAGTGTAATCTTGAATAGATTGTTCCTTACCTTGGTAAAGTTGTTGCCACTCTATATACAGATCATCATATGCTCCAATGGGGTAGTATTCTTCATTCACAGCTTCTATGAAGTCATCCCAAGTAGGTTCTATCTCAAGGCCAATATCATCTGCACTGAATCTCTTTTTGTACTCTTCCCACCAATTTTTGACAAGCAATGATGCTTTCAAAAGAGAAAATGTGGTCTTCTCTTTATCGGTGAATTTATTTATATAAAAATAAGAAGATAATTGATCCAACCAATTTTCTACTACATCAGCATTTATTTTGCCTTCAAATTTAGAGATATCAAAATTCACCTGAACCTTGAAGGGTGTTGGGGCACTGAAAGGATGTGCGGGTGCAGATGAGGATCCATAATTTCCCATCAAGATTTGTTGTAGAATTTGATCAAATTGTTGTAGCATCTATGCTTGCTATTTTTGAAGGGATTAATTCACCATTTCCTTGAAAGGATTAGATGTCTTAGTCTTATCTACCATTTGAATTCATTTGGATTGAATAGGTGGATAGTCTATTGATTATATTTTCCACCCAAGCTTCCTGTAACCTGACCTCGTTCTTGGGATCATACACTCTAAAGACAAATTGCTCTGATACCACTGATCCAAAACTTGAAATATTTGGTTGAAATATAATTCAAGAAATAAGAAAAAAATAATTCAAATAATGCTATCTCTGAGAAGAGATGTTTTATTGATCAAATTTGCAGACCCAAGCATATGTTTATCTCTGAGAAGAGATGTCTAATTTCATTTTTTGGTTACATCTTCATTTATACATGTTTTGAATGTGTGGGGAGGATGTGTAAGGTCACCAATCTTAAGGGAGATGAATTGGTTTGACTTACATGATTTACAACAATACAGAATTTGAGGAATTACTATTTTTAAAAACTTACTATTTTTAGATTGAACTACTAAAATTGAAATTTGGGACACTTCTACTGGGATTTAGGGGCTAAAACTCTATCAAGAAAATATTATTGCTATATCATGACATTCTCCTCATTATTAGCTTTCCAATGGTTCAAACGGTGAGTCAATTGGAGCTACGGTGCAAAACTAATGGCTCCCAAAAGTTCTGCCATCAATTGAGGTGGACCCATCACCCGAATTGTCATCTGAATTGTTGCCCGGATCACTAAGTCCTTCACTTATAATTTAAATTCAAAATTACACCTTTACAAGTTCATAGGGTTGATGTGTTAAGTGGGTTCACCATTTTCACTAAACTTAAGGGAACTTAAATTTAATTTTTAATTTAGGTTGAAGGCCATTTTAGAATCATAATCATTATCATCACTTGATAGACTTAAGCCATTTTGTGCTAAACACTTGCACTTTAAGTATATGTACCACAACATTTTGAGTCAATAAAAGTAGTGTTATGTTGTCAAAATTATGAAAAAATGTCTTTGCCTTAAAGAGTCTTTGAAACAATTTTTTTTATCACACCTTTTGGGTAGTATAGCATTGTTATGCTACCCAATGCATTTCAAACTTTGTTTCATGGACCATCTTACATAGAATTCCAAATTTTTTCCTACATACTCAAACTGATCTAAGTGCCTTTTTGATCCTTTGTCTAAAGCACAGTTATACTATTCACCTTTGTCAAGCTTGTTTGTCAAAAAGAACCAAGTTTTATACCATTATTTATGAGAAAATAAGCTATTGTTAAAATGCCTTTTGTTTCATACCTTATACCTAGTTCATCAAGTTCATGTCTAAGAATCAAATGCCTAGTGTTTGTTAAAAGTGTTTCAAATTTTTTAGATTAAAACTTTCATCTATTTTCAAAGTCTAGCTTTTGATGTCATTTGGCCAAAAGTCCTAGCACATGCCTTGTTTGAGCCTAGATTTTGATGCTGTGTTTGAAAAAAAGACCTAGCAAGTTTTAATCTCCTAGATTAGACTGATTTGAAACATTTCAACCTTAGAGTTTACCATTTCAATTTTTTGGTCTATTTACTTACTTGCCTTTGTGTAAACATTGAAATGTTAAATACTTTACATTAGCTTGTTTCCTCACTAATCTTTACATAAGACTTTTGACAAATATAGACCAAGTTAAAAGAATTATTTATTTTAGATTCTATCCCTTTTAGAGTTTGTATAACTCTTTGAACTTTTATCACCAAGCATTGACTATATCCCAACATGTATTCCTACACTTGTAGTGGGCTCATGTATAATCCAGGGATTAGTAATATAGTTGTGCAAGAAGAAATGGTGCAAGAGCCCTATGTGGATAACATTTATTATGAGATAGATTATTATCCCTCTTATAATACTTAATGAGTGGCACAAATCCAAGATCCATTAGCTAACTACTTGGTTAACACACCAACTTACACAAAATAGGATCAAGAACAAACCGTGTAATACATAGCTATAATACCCATGGTGGATAAGTTAATTCTTCAACAGTCATACTCTACCAATTTGGCTTCCACATATGATCCATTTATGGTTGAAAAACATTTTTTAGAGAACAAAGATGAGATTTTTGTTAGGGCCATAGAAGTAGGGGTTAAGTTTCTAGCAGACGTCCCCCATGGAATTCTACCAAGTCTAGTAAGAGTGCCCCATAGTATCATTTACAATCAACAGGTTTCTTCTAGCAATCCTATGGCTCTAATCTTAATAATATTGCAAGAACCCAATATATTCAATCCAGGTAAAAACATCATGGAAGATCACTTTAACCAAATGCAAATAGCATACCAAACCTACCTAAATTTATCACATAATTTCAATTAGATGAACATGGTAAGTAAGCCTCTCATTGACCTAGTTCCTTCAACAGGGGTGTTGATGGAATTAAATGGATAAGATAATTTGAGTCCCAACCCATTTATATAAACCACTTCAATAGATAACTTGATACATATGCCAATTATTGAAAAAGTGTCTTTGGCTTCTACACTAAATAGTGAGCTAAATGTAGTAGACAATATGCAAACAATGTCCAATCTTGATCAAAGTGGTACTAATGCACAAACAAATAGCCAAAAACATGTGCCTATAGTTAATCCCATGAGTAGATCATCATACTAAGGAATAGGAGTTTATGTACCCCAGCATCAACCAGTCATTTCCTCAAGTGTACAACCTACAAGATTAGATAATCAAACAACAACTAATGTTACACCTCAATGATAGAATGTAATGAATCCTACTCCTCAATAAGTAGTGAGTTATATTCCAAAACAAAAATCATAGTCTATTATATCAAAATAATAGAGGATGAGTACATTGTCACATCAACCAAGGGCAACTAATATTCCACCTCACCAAGTAACGACAAACATACCTCTTCAGTTGCAAAATAATATGCCAATCTAAGACTAAGTAAAGACTAGCCATTAATGTGCAAATATTGGTCAGTGATAGATGTTGAATCTACAACATGATTTCACTTCTTCACAGGGATTAATGCAATAAGGATGTCCCCATATTTCTCAAGTACTTACTAAAAAATTGTTGGTTCAAAATTTGCTATAAATCTAGAAAATAGGGTCTTGGTTCATAATTTCCCACTCAATAGTAAGGTTTGATTAGTCGGTAGCATGTCCCTTTTCAACCACATTAGGCATAATATAGTTATATCCCTTCATCCCAACCATAAAATCATCCAATTCAAACCTTTAACATCAACCCAAACTAGAATATCACACAGCCAAATGTGCAATTTCAAGTACATCCTAATCCACGTATGTGTATTCCTAGTCCATTCCCCAACCAAGCCAATGTACCATAACAAGTGTCTCCATCATACCCTATTTAAAGTGTCCCACTTGTGACCTCTCAACTATCTATCCAAACCAATTTTTTTCCTCAAACCAATACCCCTTCCAGTTTCCTATCCCAAGAATTACAACAGATAAAGGATGCAATTATTGCCATTCAGGTGGGGAAGTAGAATAAGAATTTCAAATTAGATGGCATGTGTTCCTATCCATTCAACATAGAGTATTTATAGATACCATTTCCTCTAAGATACGAACCATCCAAATTTGATAAGTATAAAAGGAAAGGTGACCCTAAGGCCCATATGACCTAATTCTTTATCGCATGTCAACCAGTGGTATATAACAACATATACCTTTTGTTGGTGTTTCCAAGGAACCTAGTTAGATAAGCCTTGGAGTGTTTTTTAAATTTACCTAAGAATTTATTAATAGACTTTGATGATCTTTTCGATAAATTTGTGCAACACTTTAACTATAATTTCGAACATGAGATTTCATTAGTAGTCCTGACACAAGCAAAATAGAAAACTAGGGAGATTTTTGCAAGTTATTTGTAGCAATGGAGGGCCGTTCCATGCCTTTTGACCCATAATTTTACTAGATAAATAATTAGCTGTTGTGTTTACAAAAAAAATTCATAGTGAGATAGCTTATCATCTAGAACTACAATATGCACATACATTCAAAGAGATCATTGACAAAGATTTATTGATCGAGCGAGCACTCATAAATAAAGGAGTCATAAAACTTAATTATACCAATCAATAAAATATCCAACAACAACATCATAATCAAGTGCAAGCATTGTAATTAGCACAGGCCAATAATCAAGAAAGATCAAAGTAATTCAACTAAAATATGAATGTTATGGGAAATGGAGTAACCAAATCCCATCATGTGTAGACTATGAAAACCTCATTTGCACCACCTTTTTAGCTTACTCCTACACAAAAACCTCTCTAATTGATGCCACAAGCACAACAACCAAAACCTACATAATAAATATAACAACCTTTACCATTGCAAACCCCTCCTCCTAGGAGAACCGTGCCTACACATCATATCTTTAGTGACCTAGGGGAACCTATTGAATTTGTATTATACAAGCTTACTACCACTAATTTGATTAATTGGCCTATACCAAATCATTATCCACAAGGCATTCCTTACCCCGATTGGTACTATGAAAATGAATTTTGTGATTATCATCGGGTCAACAGGCATAATCTATGAAGATGTGTCCAAATCAAGCATTTAATCAAGAATATGTTGGAGAATAGGGAGATGAAATAGGATAATGGTGCTTCCACTTCCAATAAAACTCTTGGGATATATCAAAACCCCTTTCTTTGATGTAATAATCAATATTATCAAAACAATTAGCAACAACAACAATAACGGCCAGTGCAGTAGCAAAATCAATAGTATCAGAATCAAAGGCCAAACAAGCAGAATCAACAAAATCAGTAGTAGAATCCACAATGACAAAACAATGGACAAAACCTAGGTAAAATGGTAATAACCAACAAACCTATCATGCATTTGCACATGACTACACCAAGGTTGTAGGTCATATTATAGGGGTAGCATTAATACCATCTCCACTAATCCTAGACCAAGTACTAATAATCTTAGACATTGCTAAACAATAATATTCAACCAAATCATATGAATAATCCTTCTTTGACTTGGGAGTGCATACATGCAAAAAAAACTAGGACTTCTACTTTTGGATGTTATAGTGACAACTCATTCTTACCATGTGATCACTGCAAGTGCACTAACAACTAAGACTTGTCATGTCTGGTCCCACACCATTCCTACTATTGATTAGCAATAATGGTCTAGTATTTAATCTTGATTATGCAATCACAACTTGGAGGTCAAATATTACTATCCCAGGCCCATAACCATCTGCCACTTTTCCTATCATCCAACCAATTGTTAAGCCTTGAAGCAAACCATTCACTCCTAACCAAGATAAGAAGTTCGATATTGTGGACCAATTGTAAAATACACCAGCATAAATTTCTATTTTATATTTTATATTTTCTATGGATGTCAATAGTCCATAAGAACATCTTAAATGAGTTTTTGACCCAATCCACTATTGCTAGTGACATATCCCTTGATAACTTTCAAGATTTGGTTGGACACCTAGCTCCAACCCAACAAGTCACATTCAACCAAAGTGATATGTCTTCCCTTGGCCCACTCCATAATAACCCATTGTAGATAGAATTTTTTATTAGATGGCATAAAGTGAAATGTGTCCATATCGATAATAGATCGAGCCTCAACATAGTGTCCCTCAAGCTCATCAAGATTCTTGGGTACACAATAACAGATCTCTAGCTAAAAATAATAACTATCAAAGCTTATGATAATCAAGAAAGATAATCACATGGCACCATTAGTTTACTAGTTATCATTGGTCCTTTGACCCATGATACACTTTACCATGTGTTGGATCTTGAGTTATCATACAACATGCTTCTAGGCAAGCCTTAATTACATGAGATTTGTGTAGTCCTATCAACACTGCACCAATGTATCAATTTTTCCCACTCAGGGATAAAAGTGAATATTCTAGGAGATTTACACCCATATGAACACTACAAGCATATTGAGGCAAAATTTTAAATCTATAATTATCAGTACAGTATGAATCCCAGTTCCAAGCAAGATAAAAGAAAAGCTATACTTATTGATTATTCATCAAATAATTGAATAGATCCTAATACCTTGGATTCCCTTTCTCACATTTCACATCCTGAAGCTTCCAATCATTTAACCATTTCAGATAATGGACCAAGAGAATATATGACCCATGACACATTTCATATCTCCAATCTTCCTCAAAATCTAAAAACCTTTGGGTGACCTAAATTCATTCCACATATGCATTGGCAATAAAAGAACAAAGATAAGGGACATGTCACATTTGTACCAGCATCTGGACTAGGACCTAACCCTCATGAAGGGAATGAATCATGGTTATATAATGATGACCAAGCTGATTGTTATAAAAATACAAAGTATCCTATTCCTAATAGGATCATGGAACATCACAATTATGAAGGAAGAGGCCTGAAACTGAATTAGCAAGGAACCATTGAGCTAATTTCCAAGACTAAGTATGAAAGACCTTATGGACTTGTATTTAAACCACCTGGGGGTGACCCCACATATTTTATTCAAACTCCATCACCAGTGACTAGTGATGATGATGCCAATAGTGAATTAGAGTCTAATCATATCCTTACCTTTGATAACTTAACTAAAACCAACCTATTTGATAACAATGCCATTTGTACCATTACCTAAGCCATTCATCACAATCCATTGCATTATATTATCCCTAATTGATAGATTGGGACCAAAAAGAATTAATTATACTGGTTAATGAGTTCTAGAATGATGAGGCATTTTGTAATTTTTTAGGCCTTCGAGACAATGTTCTATTGAGAGATCACAAATCAAGATTCTCAATCACATTAGATCTTGCAACCTATTTTGGAGAGCAAGTGAACACCCTTAGCTAAAAAACAATAAGTAAAACATTGAGTTCCCAAAGTGAAAACCTCTTTGAGGCACTTTTTAACCAAGAAAAAAGTAAAGATAAAGGATAGTCTAGTAGTGAAAACCTATTTTAGGTGCCATTAGAAGGGGGTGTTCATTCTTCTTTGAATTTAGATTAGGAGACCACCAACTCTAAACTTACCTACAGATCTGAGTTCAGTTTTGAGCAACAATAAGTATTTGATTAAATTCTCCAAAAAAATTTAACACTTTTTTTTATATGACCAAATCTCCCATTTGGAAACTCATATTCATCATGCCTAGGAGAGGTTGAAGTGCAAGTCCTAATAGAGGACCTTGACATAGTCCAACAGTTCAAGTCACTACCTACTATCTTAGAAAATAGTGACCCTTCTAGTTAAAGATACAATAGAGGTAAATATCAAGACTCCATCAGACCTAAAATGGATAAAATTAGGAGTGTTTCTCACTAAGGAATAACGTGACATATTTACAGCTCTATTGAAAGAGTTTATGGATATATTTGCATGGGCCTATTCTAACATGTCAGGATTAGACCCCACCTTGGTTCTACACCACCTTATGGTTAATCATGATGCCAAACTAGTAAAATAAAAGCTCTATAAGATGTATCCTTGAATTTCTATATTATTAAAGAAAGAGTTGGAAAAACTCTTAGAATCAGGATGTATTTGATCCATTGACTACTTTGAATGGATCTTCAATGTTGTACCTATTAGCAAAAAGCTTGAAGGAATCAAAATTTATACTAATTTTTATGACATCAACAAAGCTTGTCCTAAAGATGATTTTTCCTTACCTAATATCAACATGATTATCAACTCCATAATAGGTTATGGAATTCTTTCACTCATGGATGGATTTTTAGGATATAATCAGATCAGAATAACACTAGATCAGCATAAAATAGCATTTACCACTCCATAGGGAACATTTTGTTATCAAGGGATGTCATTTGGCCTTAATAATGTAGGAGCCACATATCAAAGAGCCATGACTATCATATTCCATGATATGATGCATGATATTACTAAATATTACATCGATGACATATTAGGAAAATCCAAGACTAGAGCTAACCATCTAGTAGTGTTACATAAGATATTTGAAAGACTATGAGAGTACAAAGTCAGACTAAATCCAAAGAAATGTGTGTTCGGTGTAACTTCAAGTAAATTATTAGGCTTCATTGTGTCTCATAGAGGTATTGAAGTTGATTCAACTAAAGTCTATGCTATAATTGAGATGCCACCACCAACCAATTTGAAGCAACTTCATAGTTTGCAGGGTAAGATCCAATCCATCCAATGCTTCATCTCTCAATTAGAAAACAAGTGCCATCCATTTACACATATTTTGAAGAAAGGAGTTGCATTTCATTGAGATGATCACTGATAAATAGCTTTTTAAAAACTCAAAGACTATCTTGTTAATCCACCTATTTTATTAACTCTTATGCCAGGAAAGCCATTCTTGTTATACCTATCAGCTACTGATAATGCTCTAGGGGCACTCTTGGCTCAACATGATCATAATGGAAAGGAGCATGTTTTTTAATACATAATCTGTACCTTGGTTACATACAAACATAACTATGAACATGTTGAAAAATCTTGTCTAGCCATGGTTTTCATAGCTTAGAAATTGTGTCATTACATGTTGAATAATAAAACCATGGTCATTTCAAAAGTGGATCTACTTAAGTATCTACTATCTAAAATAAATTTACAAGGTAGAATGGCTAAATGGATCATGCTTCTTAGTGAGTTTGACATAGAGTATGTCAATCAAAAAGTAATCAAAGGATAAGTTTTTGCAGATCAACTTGTTGAAGCACCTCTCATGGACACATAGCCACTCAAGTTTCTATTTCCTAATGAACCCATCATGATCATTACTAATACACCCCTTGAGGATTAGCCTTGAAAGCTATATTTTTATGGAACATTCACTATGAATGGATCATGGGTAGGCCTATTATTTATTACACCATAAAGGGATCTAATCCCTAAATCATTCAGAGTTAGCTTTCCTTGACAAACAACATGGCTGAGTATGAATCACTTATTACAAGACTTTGACAAGTAGTAAATTGGATTATATCTCATATTCAAGTTTATGGTGTTTCTCTTTTAATCATTAATTAGGTCATAAATCATTTTCAGACCAAAGATGACAAGTTGGTTCCATATAAATCCATAGTTGACACTCTTAAAAATGAAATTGCCAGCATTCAATTTGAGCATATACCAAGGGCTAGTAACAAAACTGTAGATGCCATGGCTACTATTAGCTCTCTAATTTGACAAATAGATAAAGCTAAAGAGTATCAATTCCTCATCAAGAATTTGTCAGCACCAACTCATGAACCTTTAATCATAGCCCTGATTTATGATATTGCTAGTCCTAATTCTATCTGGTACTTAGACATTTACAACTACCTTCATGACCAAGATCTACCACCTAACCTATCTCAAAAATAAACCAAAGCCTTCATTCATAATTCCACTCATTATACTTTACTTGGATCCACTCTTTACCCTCGTAGTTTTGATGGAACTTCACTTCGTTGTTTAACTTCAATAGATTCTACATTAGTGTTAAGAGAAGTTCAAAAAGGAGTATGTGGATCCCATTCTATTAGGATAGTCCTATCCAAAAATATCTTACATAATGGTTATTGTTAGCCCATAATGGGCATAGATGCCACTACATATGTAAATAAATGTGACAAATGTCAATGGCATGCTAATTTGATTCATGCCCCAACAAAAAATCTAAAACTAAGTTGACACCATGGCCATTTTATACATGGGGACTTGACCTCATTGGGAAGATTAACCGCACTTCATCTGAAGGCCATAAACATATCCTTATCACCATTGAATATTTCACTAAGTGGGTTAAAGCTATACCCCTCACTTACATGAATAGAAAGCAAATTTCCAAATTCATCTTTAACCACCTCATCTACCACTATGGTATCCCCTTTGACTTTATATCCAATAATGGAAGATCATTCAAGAAAAAGATGTAGACAAGTTATGTACTAAATACAAGATCACCCAACATTTTTCTATAGCATATTACCCTCAAGGTAATGGCCATGTCGAGGCATCCAATAAAACTACTATCAACATTCTTAAAAATATTGTCAATGATGTCAGTCATGATTGGCACCACCAAATATTCCTTTCCCTTTGGGCATACTATACCAATCATTGTAACCCCATAGGAGCCACTCCATACTCACTTGTTTATGGTACTAAATCCATCCTTCCCATTGAGTTTGAATTGCCTTCACTATGAATCCCTTTCAAGCACGTCCTGGATGATCATGACTATCAAGTAGTTCACCTGCAAGAGTTGGACCTATTAGATGAGAAACACATAGTTGCACTCAAAAATCTTCAAGCATATTAGAATCAACTCAAAGGCCACTATAATCGATGTGTGAAGTATAAAAAATTTAAACTTGGTGATTTTATTCTTAAAGAAAACTAAAAAAATACCACAATCGAGAAGAAACATAAAGGGAAATTTAAACCAAAATAGATAGGGCCTTTCATCATCACTACAGATTATGGATCAGAAGCATATAGTTTTGCCACACTAGATGGTGATGAAATGCCAGACCCAATGAATACTATTCATCTCAAGTAGTACTATGCTTGAATGCTAAGGTGTATTGTCTATAAGGACCATTTTAGTTATACCATTTTTTATCACTATTTTTATTTATACACATATTACCCTTATTCATCCTCTTTCTCATATTTACTTTCCATTTTCAACCTATCAACCCAATGTGTTCTAAAACCTATCATGTTTGACCTTGGTTTTTATCATTCATTACATAATTTTGGCATCAAGGTATCTGATCAGTTCATCAATTGGATCAAGTATTTTAGATAGGGAACGTATCTTGGGATAGTGTGATAAAAGTTTTAGTAGTTGCATCCTTCATTTTTTAATCTTTTCTTACCACCAGTCTTGCTACTAATTATAACCACCTTTGGAAAAATTAGTACCATTGATCTGTGTTGTTGTGTCCTAGTTATAACTTTCTATGCGAAAACTAGGGGCAATACTAAGCCTTGACGTACCAACTTGCCACTTCCTATGCCATAATATGTCTTTTTACCAACTGTGCATGTTTTTTTTGAATTGGCCGTTGCACTAGTCAAATTATTCCACTATAAGGGCATAACTACAATGACTTGAGGTCTTATTCTAGGACTACGTAGGTAATGCCCAATACATATTAAGCTCAGCTCAATCACCCTTTTCCCAATGCTTTCACCATTTTATGAGCAATATAAGCTTGAACACTCTTTCCATTTTTTGAGCAACATAAGCCACACTCTCACCATTTTAAGATCAACCTAAGCCACACTCTCACTATATTATGAGCAACCTAAGCCACGTTCTCACTATTGTGCAAGAAACTTAAGCCATGCTCTCATTATTTTGCAAGCAACCTAAGTTTGAATGCTCTCACTATTTTGTGAGCAACCTCAGTTTGAATGCTCTCACCATTTTGTGAGCTCGAACCATTTAGTGTCTCATCATTCTTGATTGAGTTGAGATACTCCAGAAAATTCCAAAAAGACATTTCCAAAAATCATTAGAAAAGAACAAACAAACATTGACCATTTCTTTGCCTTAAGGATTCTGGGAACCCTTACTAAGTTACAAACAAATCACTTGTCATTTAGTTTCCTAATCCTTTTTAGCCTTTTCTCTCATGAGCTTGCCATTTTGTAAGAAAATTTATATTCTTCTATCACATCCATTCTATTTATTTTCATTAGTTATCACATTCTTCCCATTCCCTGGGAGAACCATATTTGGCTTAAAGTTTTTAATTTGATATACATCCATGGAAGTATGTAGGCAACATCCACTTGCCTAGTGCATATGGAGATAGCTCAGCCACCCCCTTCCTTTTTCTTCTATTCCCCCTTTTGTTTGTTTTTTAAGTTATCACCTATTTTCTAGGGGAAATGTTAATAGGGTTTTTATTGCATTCATTGTTGTTTATTTTTGCTTATTTTTGTTTGCTTGTCTATCTATTTGTTTGCTTTCATCACTATTACCCTGATTTAATTTATGTGTGTTCATTGGGTATTCCTTGTCCACACTTATACTCAAATCCATCCATATTCATATGTTTACATTATCATCATTGTTTTTATCATTGGTGCATTATTTTCTATTGACTATTGGATTGTGGGAGTTAGTGCTTATCTATATTTTGGCCAAGTATTTATAGTGTTCTATCATGAAGCCTACTGATATGTGTTATAATAAACCTCACCTTCAAGAAGCCTATTCAGCAATGGTGGCATCTCTTCAACATCAACATCCTGATTTCATCCCAATCATATCCCAAATAGAGTAATTAACCATGAAATAATTTCAACTTTTATTAGTTTAGATGAACATCTCCCTTCTAGTAGGTTATTCCAATTCATCATTACCCTCTATGTTTAGTTATCATCATCCTTGACCAAGTTTATCATGTATGCCATAATTAGGGTCTAATGATTATAACTGCCTATTAGCAAATCATTGCATACCATCCCACCTACATTTCTCAATTATTATAACTACCTTTGGGAAAATCATTGTATTGTCACCACTTTACTTTTTCTTATATATAGGGGCATGTTATTATTTTGTTTGTCTATCCTAACTAGGGCAGTTCCATCTTCTCAATGATTATAACTATCTTTGGGCAAATCATTGTGTTATCATACCATGTTTCCACTATTGGGGTCTAATGTTTATAACTACCTTTGGGCAAATCATTGCACACCATCCCACTTGAATTCTCAATGATTTTGAATACTTTTTCAATATCATTATGCTTTCACCCCATCATCTTTCCTTTCTTTGGTCTTGTCATTTCACTTCTTTCTTTTTGAAGGATTGTTTTTCGACCTGCTTGTGCCAACCGTTCCCTAGAGGGGGCATCATATAGTTGGTATATCATCATTGCAGTTGTAGGCATGCAAGACATTTTCATTATTTGAGAATATGGTACTATTATTATATCTTGTAAAACCTTCCTAAATAGGGGTAAATTATAGACACCTAAAATTGGTTGCCGATAACCTCCATCCAAGCTTTTGACCAATTTCTACCCAAAATACACAATTTGGCTTTAAAACACTAAAACATACAAAATGATGTGACAATGATATATTCAAGTGATGATTTTGGCTAGGGTATCCCTAAATTGGGTAATATAATTTATGGGCCAGCTAACTTTGATCAGTTCATTTTGAGTCAAAATGCCAAATTTGCACATGTATGCTCGGGACTGCTCTTTCCTATCAAATATTTTTCATAAGACTCATGATTTTTTTATATATTCTTGGTAACATTATAAATGAGAATATGCATCCAATGCATCTAACATGGACTCCCAATTCAAATCCATTCAAATTTAGGACCAATAACAAGGCATTCTAATTAATTTAGGTAATTTGTGCATAATGTGCTTAATCATGCCTAAGAGCTAACTAACCCAAATCAAGGCCTAATCAAGAACTCCATGGAAACTTGTTAAATAATTTGTTTTTTAAATGAATAGGAGATAAATGCCACAAATATTAGGATTCATGCCCTCCATGCCTCATCAATGCCTTCCGTGATGCCCTCCATGCCTCTTAATTGTCACTTTTTCCAATGCCATGATGAAGATAATTACAAATTTTAATTTAAAATTTAAATTAATACTCAAACACACATCTCAATATTGATATGGATGTTTGAGGTTTATTATGATCAAATCTAAAATTATATAACTAGGAGGCCTCATAACATCATTTCTCAGCTTAATTAGTGTAAAGTTATAATGCAGGATTAGTTCCAAAAAACTTCAAGCAACTAGTGTTATAATAACAAATTGATTCCAATACAAGCCAAGCCACAAGACAAAGGTGAAAAAGGGAGATGAAGGTAGCCACACTTCATTTAAGAATACCTCTTAAAGCACAAGTTGAGCAAGACACCATTACAAAGGCATTTGGAGCATCCAAGGAAGGTGAAAGGAATTCTTGTGTTTTCATTTCTTGATTTATAGTTGTGATTGTTATTTTATTTTGTTAATTAAGCTCTCCCTAGTGTTTGGGCCTAGAGATGTTATGTTGTTAGTGTTTTTATTTCATTTTTTTTTCATTTTGGAACTGAAACCTTACTAATCATCCTCTCTTGAGTCAAATTCCTACATCACAGGGTTGGCCAAGTATAGCAAACATTTTTGGGAGGACTTAAGGCAAGATATACCTATAAATAAAATATTATTTCATCATTATTTTAATATTAAATCAATATTTAATAGTCATTCATGCTTCTTTACAATATTCTCTTCCACCATTCTGCTTGAGGAGTCTTAGCTTAGGCTTTCTACTTGAGAATCTAGTCTTGGATGATTTAACCTTTCTTAGTTATGTTTTAAAACCACAATAGCCTCTTGTAAAGCCCCTTTTTCCAAGAAAGATATTGAGTCTCAAGAGTTCACATTCAAGTAAGTATATTCTAACTTTGTTCTCCTCTCTTTAGTAGATAGAAGTAGCATAAGTATTGGATCAAATAATATTACTCTTCAATTCCATGTATTAGGGTCTTACTCATACTAAGCTTACTTGAGATTCTCTTATACATGTTTTGATTGGTTTACTAACCCCTTTGTTATGCCATAAGCTTTGGTGTGCACTAGATTAGATTTACTTTCTTGTTTATTAGAATAAATTGAACATTAAACATAGGACTCTTTTAGGTTTGTTGCATGATTATGTTAGACTGTACACTTTCAAACCCTTCCTAGCATGGTATATTATGACAATTGATCCCCTAATCAAGTCTAGTAGATCCCCATATTTGTCATGCCCTTGTTTAACAAATGTATCCCTAATCAAAAGTGTAAGTATGCTCAATCTTCTCTGAGCTAGGATTAATTTATAGACATGATGCATTTATGATTTCATACATTCTGGAGAACCTAAGGTGAACTAACCCTTGTAGTATTTATTTATCTTATTTCATTTATTTCATTCTTTCATCATTATTTTTATCATACATTTACCATACTAGATCAACTTTGTCAACCTAGTATCTAACTTCTATGTGTAGGTTTTAAGATGCAGGCTATTGGATCAACTTTGTCAACCTAGTATAGATGTTTAGTTTTTTAGACATCTAATCTAGACTACTAGGTCGACCTAGTAAACCTTGTACATTTTTAGACATCAAGTTTAACATACTAGGTCGACCCTATGCATTATAAGCACTCAACAACAAGTTTTTGTAAAGCTTCATCGACCTAGTTGGTAGAATTTGCAAGCATAAATCAAGGTTCTTAAATAATAATATTCATCCTTTACACCTCTGATCCATAAAAGTTATTTTCTATCTCTTTATTTATAGTCTTTTCTTTCATAATTTATAGTCTTGAAAACTACCATTACATAGTCAACTGGATGAACACTATTGACCCAATTTTATATTCTATGTGTTTTTTAGATAACTAGGTCGACTCTGCTGACCCTATTCATTTTCAAACCTTACTTCCATAATACAAGTTCAACCTTATCAACCTCATCCTACATTTTTTACATACATTATTGACCATATCAACATCATACCTTGTTTTAAAGTTAGAATTAACTTTATATGCTAGTAATTAGTTCACACTTTCTTTTCTTATTGCTTACATACTTAGAATAGATCACACAGCTTAATTACATGATTTTTTTAATTAACCACTTAGTTCACTATTTTCTATTTTATGCACACATGACCAAATCACATAATCTAAACAAGCATTTTAACCTTTGGCTACCCAAGGACAACCTACTTGGATTTCATCACCAAGCGGGAAGCCAACTTGATACTCTGGTCAAGTATAAAGCATGGTTAATGGCATAATCTAGCTAATCACCTGACACCCTTATCACTATGGTGTGTGAAGGATGGGTTAGGCCCTAATACCAAGCCTTTATCATTGCCACTATAGTCCCCTTCAAGCCAAACTACTTAAAACCATCCTTAGACTATCATTCTAGTTTCTTACTTATAGCCAACTTCCCATCACATTTAAAATCATATCTTAATAATCTAATAAAAATTCAAGTTGATGAATTAATTATCTCTTTAATTTCCAAGTTTATTTCTTTATTTTTGCTCAATTATATTTTGTATTGCAAAAACTTGCATTAGCTAGCATTGATGCAAGGTTTTATGCTATGTGCTTCAATTGGATTGCCCAGTGTTAATTTACTTAATTATTTATTTCATTTTTATCATTTATTTTAAAATTTATTGTAAAATTTTATCTTATTTTAGTTCAAAAACTTTTATAAGCCTCTTAACTTTCCCTATCTTCTATATTGGGTTGACCCATTTTACCATATATCTTTTCAACTTTTTTTCACTGTACTGGATCGACCTAGTCGACCCTATACTATTTACAAACCCTATTTCTCTTTTATAAATATCTATTTACTATCCTAGATCAATCAAATTGACCCTATACTATTTTTAGGCCCTAATTTATGTGATTAGTTGACCCAGTTGACCTTGTACTACTTTTTGCCTTATTTGTCAATCTAGTTCACTATTTATCCTTATTTGCATTACGTTCATCTCTTGCCAGTCAAAATAAAGTATCCTATTATAATATTCTTAGATAGATTTAATCCATTTAGATATTATATGGGATGTTTATTTGTCCCTTTATTTTCATCCTAAGTGCACCATCACTCTTGGGGCACCTCTTCTCTTTCTTCATCTATGACCTACAATATGGTGCAAACAACACCTCAGGATGAAATTTATGGATCTAATCCTTTCTATACTTACTAAGAAACTTCTCATATTCAAAATTTTCAAACTAATGTATGATTAATTAATACAAGTTTACATAACAATCCCACTAATAATCCTTCTTCTAATCTTCCCCCTAACACCAATTTGGGGATTACTCCTACCAACACCAACCCACCTCCTGATACAACTCAAATTTTAGCCCAATTTATCCAACAAATGAACATAATGTAAAATTCTAATACTAACTAAATTATGCATCCTCAACAACATTTAATCAATGTGGATAATCAACCTCCAACTATGCATCCTCAAGCTAATCCTAATTTCATTCCTCCACCTCTTCGGGATGCCTTAGGTAATGTTATTCCTCAACCCATAATGCATAAAAAGATGCTTCAAACCATTCAAAATGAGCCTTTAGCTTCATTCATTTTATCCATTAATATTGGTAACATATCTCCAACTATCAAATATGATGAGACTAAAGACCCTGCATCATTTCTCAAATCCTTTGGCAACCTTTACAAAGAGTGGATCCAAACTAATACCTTTGCCATAACTACACTCTTAGTGAAAACTTTCACTAGTGATGTATTAGAATGGTATAATCAACTTCCCCAACATTCTATTTGGCAACTTGAAGATTTGGATAATCCTTTGGTTAAAGAGTTTCAACACAATGATCTTCTTGAAAATTGTCTTAGCCACTTCATCAATGCTAAGAAATCTCCTAATGAATTAGATCATGACTTTATTAAAATATATAAATCTTTATCTCATAAATCTGACCATAAAATGACTGATTATAACTTATTCAAACTCTTTATCACCACTTTAACTCCCACTCTTCAATATAACGTTCAAACCTTTGCTCCCCAAACACTTAATGAAGCTCTTCATCAAGTTAAAATTCAAGACTTATTTATGAAGAAATTCAAACCTAATCCTAAACTTATTAAAGGATCTTTCCAAACATCTAATGCTATCACTAGTAATACTTCACAAACCAAACTAGGAATTGCCAAAATTGATGTTCCTTCACCTTCCCATACACCTCTTTTGGTTTAGTAAATAAAATAATTTTTACCACCCTCAAAACATTTCATCCATTCCAATTCTCCTCCTAAGTGGTATGACCCCAATCTATTTTGTTGGTTCCATGCTGACATTAGGCATTCTCACAAATCTTGTTGAGAGCTCACTAAATTTTATGTCTCATATATGCTTGGTGATTCATTCAATCATGAAGCTATGATAAATATTCATCATTAAGAATACACTACTGAATTTCAAAAATGACAAGTTTTTAAAGCTTCTAATTCAAATAATAAAAAATATTCTTCCAATAATCAATCACATACCAAGGATGTTTGTGTTAATGATGTCGATTATGACCAATATTTTAATATTTATCAATATGTCAATACTTCTAAGGTCAATTATCATCATAAACTATTTCATAAAGATCTCGTTACCAAGCCTAAGAAGCCTAAGAGGAACCATATCCTCTTTTCAATCCTCCAACCACATCTCTTCCTCCAAAGTCTAATTTACCTTCTAAACCTCATGCTGGTTCTTGTAAGTCTCATTAAAACTTTCTTGAAGAACTCAACTCTATGCCTTGTAAGATTCCACTTATGGAGTTGGTTCGCACTTCACCTTATCATCATAAATTCCTTATACAATAACTTTAAGAGATTGAAGATCCATCTTCCATAGATGAATAACCACCTTCTATTGAATCTCACCCTGATAACATAAATACCATTGAAACTGTGTCCTTATTTCAAGCCCTTTATTTAATTCTTTAAAGAGGACATGTTCAATGATGAAATTCTTTTTTGTGTTGATGATCCACCACTCTTCATCAAAGTAGCTATTAATACCACTCTTATCTAAAATTTTCTAGTTAATGAGGGTTTTGGTATTAATGTAACATATTAATGGCTCATCCAACAACTTGGTTATAATTAGGATCATCTCAAGCAAACCCATCTTATTTGTTACGGTTTTAATAAGACTAATCAAAATCCACTTTGTTGTATTTGACTTCCATTAACCATTAGACATAAGACTATTTGGACCAAAATTATGGTCTTGAATCTTCCTTTATCTTATGACATACTCCTTGATCATCCATGGACTCATCAAATGAGGGCCATTTCTTGTTTTGGTAGTCAATTTATTAAATTCTTACATAATGGAAAATTGTATAGGCATGAACATGATCCTAACCCATGGAGCATTCAACTTTCGAATCCTAAATCACAATATCATATTCCTACCATTCCAAAAATCAATAGTCCTCCTTCACCCGAGTTTATCAACATGAATCTTGATTTACATGTTACTCTTATAGATTTTGATGGTGATGATACTAATGACTTGAAACATAATTGAAATACTACCAAGTTACCTCCCTACATTTCACAATGGCTTCCTCCTTTTCTATTACCTAGGGATTGTACTATTCCTCTTATTGATGAGATTACCAATTTTCCACCTCCATGAAATGCTTAAGATCCTTATTTACCTAATGATTCCTTCACTTTTAATGATTTTAGAGTGGCCAAATTATTTCAATATCCTCTCATCATGTCTCCTTGAACATTCAGTAATATAGGATTTCACCCTCTAAAACTCCCCCTCATTCTCAAGCATGTACAATTTCTCCAACATATGATGACAAATATATAATGGGCCAGGCTCAATATAAAGAATTGGATATCCAGCATTATTATAAAACCTTAGCCCGAATTCATTTTTTAATCAATATTTTCATACCATTTTTTTGGGTCATACCTTAGATCCTGAGGGTCATGTGCCTCCTGCCAGTCCTCCTCTTATCGATACTCCTTGGGTCATAGATCAAATTATACCCTTCTGAACCTCCAAAAATTTCTACATCTCCTTTACCATCTATCAATCTAGTCATTACATCTGATCCTTATCCTGTTATTGAACATATTTATATTTTAAGCTCTTCTAATCCATCTACTTATTCTACTCTTGAAATTACATTAGATGCCAAGGCAACTAATGTTCATCATATACACTCTAAGTATGATTACCATGTTTATCAAATTATAGATATTAAAGTAGATGTCTATTATTATGGTCATCTTCCTACCTTGCCTAGTGATGAATCTATCCTTGAGTTACTTTATGCTCGAGAACCTCAACTTCCTCAGCAACGTCATAAACTTAGAAACTTTAAAACTAAAACTCCTTGATTCATCAACTTTGTTTCTAGCATTGATCCTAATACAAATCTAATTTTTGCCTTACCCAATACACCATACCACTTTCAAGATGGAAATTCCATGCATATCAAAGAAACTGATTGCATTAAATATGGTACTCCATTTTTTCCTTAACCAACGATTGTCTCTCATGAACTCCCACATACTAAAAATGATAATTTTAGCTTATTCTTTGACAAATATCATGAGGCATTCACTTGGTCCTATAAGGACATGCCTGGAATTGACCTTAGCATTATGGTACATAACATCATTACATATCCTGATGCCAAGCCCATACAATAAAAATAAAGAAAATTTACACTTGAAGTTTCCACTTTATGTCATAAGGAAATCATCAAATTACTTGATGCTAAATTTATTAAACCAGTGGATTATTCTGAATGGGTATCCAACATTATTCCCCTTTGAAAGAAATTCACTATGGTCATTTGCATTTTAATTGATTTCCATAATCTTAATCTTGTTTTTACCAAGGATAACTTCCCTTTACCTTTAATAGATGCCATTCTTGATTCCATGTCTGGTTATGAAATGTTATCTCTTATGGATGGCTTCTTGGGATACAATCAGATTCATATTATCTTCGAGGACCAACATAAGACTACTTTTACCATAGAATGGAGCACGTATTGCTATGTCAAAATGCCCTTCAACCTCAAAAATGTTGAACCCACTTACCAAAGAGCAATGACTCACATATTTCATGATCTCATTCACAAAATTTTTGAAACCTATGTGGATGATCTCATTTCTAAATCTAAACATCGTAAAAATCATCTTTCTAATCTTGTTATCTTTTTTTACCATTTCTTTAAATATAAAGTTGGGCTTAATCCCTACAAATGTGTCTTTAGAGTTACATCTCATAAATTTTTAGGATTCTTAGTCTCTCTCCATGGCATCGATGTTGACTCTACTAAAATTAGTGTTATCATCAACATGCCCATTCATCATTCTATTCCTGACATTAATAATTATTTAGGCAAACATGGAGTAATTAGACAATTCAACCCTAAAATGACATATTTAATTCACTTCACTAATTCCCTTCTTAAGGAAGGTATTGATTTAGAATGGATGGATCCATGTCAAAAAGCCTTTGATAATATGAAAGAATCATTGCTTCATCCACCTACACTTCATCCTCCAAATGATAAACCTTTGATTCTATATACTTCTTCCACACCTATTTTAGTTAGGCAAATGCTTGCCCAACAAGATGATATGGGAAGAGATTATGCTATCTATTATGTTAGTCGAGGCTTTATCGATTATGAGACATGTTATACCAAAATTGAGTGTGATTGACTTGCTATCTATTTCATAACTAAAAACCTTTGCCATTATATGCTTTAACAAACTACTTATGTCATTGTTCATTCTGACCCACTTCATCATTTCTTCTCCAAAGCATTTCTTCTTGGAGATAGAATTGGTAAATAGATGGTCCTCTTTATGGAATTTGATCTCTACATCATCAGTTCAAAAACTATCAAAGGGAAAATCATAGCTCATCAACTTATATCTCCCATTCCATCCACTTCTTCTCTTCAAGATAATCTTCCAGATGACAATATGCTTTACATCG
Source organism: Torreya grandis (assembly GCA_037957365.1). Lineage (NCBI taxonomy): Eukaryota > Viridiplantae > Streptophyta > Pinopsida > Cupressales > Taxaceae > Torreya > Torreya grandis. The sequence goes on along the minus strand of JARHVA010004924.1, from coordinate 735,107 downwards.
AAGGTCTTAATCAAGTTATTTCTCTCAAGGATTATTTTCATAGCTTAACCATCGATCTTGAAGCCAATAATATTGATGAATCCACTACCCCCTCCGATACTACTAAACCAAAGATAGTTATCAAGGAACTTCTTGAAATTAATGTCAGAGTACATGAGGATACTTAGACCCTTCACTTTAATGGTGTTAAATTCTTTCAAGGATTTGGGTTAGGTTTCATTCTCACAAGTCCTCTTGGCAAGATCATTCCTTTATATTTTTGATTCACCTTTGATGTCACCAATATTATGTCTAAGTTCAAAGCTCTTATCTTAGGCATGATATTTTCTCTTGATTAATACATTCAATACCTTCATGATTTAGGTGATTCTAAGCTTATTTACCACCAAGTTAGTGGTGATTATCAATGTAAAAGTGAAAACCTCATCACATATCATAAAATTGTGACCTCTCTTGCTAAGGATTTCATCTCTTTCACTATTGATCCTATTCTTAGAGATTAAAATTCCATTGTTGATTCTCTTGCCTCTTCAGCATCTCTATTTCATCCACACAAAGTCCTTTCTAATCCTACTTATCTTATAAAAATAATAAAATCTCCATCCTCAAATCAACCACTAGATTCACTTATCTATCATATTGAGGTTATTACCATTCGACAAATACCATGGTATAAATACATAATTCAATTCCTAAAACATCAAACATATCCTCCTAACTTAGACTCTTGTGAAAAGACATGCATTCATAACAAGCTTTCAAATATGTATTTCAACATAATATCCTTTATTATTATAACACTAAAGGTACCTTTCTCCATTATGTTATACAATATGAGATCCCTCCTCTTCTTGAATAAGCACATGGGGTCATTTGTAGTGGACACTATAGTAGACATGATACAACTTGAAAATACCTATGTATAGGTTACTTTTGGCCTACTCTTGAAAAAGATGCAATAAAATATGCTAAAAAGTATAATCTTTTCTAGCTTCATGGTGATCTAATCCAGTCACCTTCAGCCAAACTTTAAACTATTAAATATCCCTGGCTATTTTCCACATGGGGATTTAATCTCATTGGTAAACTACCTTGCTCCCAAGATGGTCATGTCTTTATCATCATCGCTATTGAATATTTTACCAAATGGGTATAACTCATGCCCCTCATTAACATTACTAGTCATACCATTTCCAAATTCATTGTTAATCAAATCATTTTCCACTTTGATGTTCCTCATACTATCATTTCTTATAATGGCGGTAATTTCAAATATAAAAATGTTAAATAACTTTGCAACAAATTCAAGATCAATCACAAATTTTCCATGCCTTATCATCCACAATGCAATGGTCAAGTTGAGGCCACTAATAAAATTATCAACAAAATTCTCCAAAATACAATTCATGAAACCTATATGGATTGGCATCTTCATCTTTACCCTACTCTTTGGGCCTATTAGACTAGCATACGTACTACCACTAGGAAAACTCCATTCTCACTAGTCTATGGTTTTGAGTTAGTTCTTCCTTTAAAAGTTAAACTTTCCTCTCTTCATATATACCATCATGGTATTATTCCCAATTAATAATTGTATGAAGTTCATCTGCATGCCCTTGAACTACTTGATGAACATCATCTTTCTGCCTTACAACATAACTGCCAATACAAGGCTCACATTTCTCAAGAATATAATAAATGTGTTAAATTCCACACATTTAATGTTGGTGATCTTATCTTTAAATTATTCTTTACCCATGACAAAGAAGGTAAATATTTCCAAAAATAGTGGGGTCCATTTTTAGTTAAATATATTCTTGGTCTAAGCACCTACCGCCTTTAAACCAATAAAGGCCATGTTTTTAAAGAGCCCACCAATGCATAATTCCTCAAAATTATTTTTACTAAACATTTCCTTCTTATCATACTTTACATCTACATATATCTAACTCTTTTTGTAGGTTACTTACATGGGTTTCTCCCTCTGTAGTAAGTTCCTTCCTTTCACAAACCTTTAGTCTGCCTTTTTGGTCTTTTGGTTTTTTGATGTATCATAGTCTTCTTTATCTTCCTAAATTTTCTCTTGTTTTGGCATCCTTTGGGTTTTTATTTTTTGAATTACATTATAAGACCATGGATAGGGCCCATAATTCCTCACAAAACCACCATCTTTTTGCTTACCTCATTTTATCTTTGACTTTCTTTTTATCACCCCTTAGGTTTTTCTTTTATGAGTTACAGTGTAAGACCATGGAAAGGAAATGACCCTCCTCATAAAATTACCATATTTTCATCTTTTTACATCTTTGTTCTCAAACTTTAGCTTTTGCTTCTTTTTTTAGATAGAATTTGCACAAATAATCTATGTCAGCATGTTTTCCTCCATTTCCCTCATTCTTCTGATAAGGAATCACACTGTACTGTCATTGTATCCCTTTTTTCCCTTTGTCACATTTTTTGTAATTTAAAGTAATTCAAATTTTTCTATGTCATTTCTCTTAATTTCCCCTTTCTTTCACTACATATTGGATAAAACAAGGTCAAACTCAAGATAATACTTTTATTTTACCTAGATTTATGAGACTCTTAGATCCCATGCTCTTTGAAATTCTATCTCTTAGCAACCTTATCCCAAGTATTCACATGAAATTCATCTTTATCACCCATGTTTGGTTTTCTAAATCTATATAGAGGAGGAACATGAAAAACCCATCAAAATAGTTAAATTCCAAATCATTTGAATCAAAAGGCAATGATATATATAAAAGGCAACATACAAATCTCAAAATTTAAATTCACACCAAAAGACATGATTCCAAGCACATCTATTATCTCTAATCAAAGCTAAAACTCCATAGTTGGCCTCACATAGAGATGAGGTCCTTTTGGATGTGTTAGGTCAATAGATTGGAATAGGGGAATTTAACAAACTCTATGGTGCTACTTACTTTATCATGCAAGTACCCAATCTTTGTAGTAAACTGATGTCTTTATAAGGGATCCTAAGGAATAGGGAACATGTTGTGAGAAGGTAGCTCCATTTTACTTTTCATGTATATAGCCTTCATGGGATGATCTATAGACTCCATTTGTTGACCTAATACTTGTGTGGCTAAGAGAAGTTCTTCATAGTCTTTAGGGTTAAAAGTCCTCTTGTTTTGACAAACCTAATTTGAGTGTCTTGATTTCTATAAAGAGCTTCTCTACCTTGTTTTTCCTTCTTTATCCCCTCCACCCATTTCATATCCCCCCTTGATAGATAAATTTTGATTCCAAATATATTTTCCTCTCTTCTTTAATTCCTTCTTCTTCACCTCTTAAAAACATGCTTGTACTACTTTGTTTCAGTTTTATCTATCCTTAGAGTGAAACAACATGTTTGAATAACTATGGATTATGTTATTTACACCATGATTTACATTTCTAAACTTAATTTAATTTATTTTTACCATTTATCATTGTTTTACTATCCTATTATTATAGACACTTGAGTTTGTACCCCTTTTTTATTGTTGAGTGAGGTTGGATTGTTACTTGTCACTCATCAATGTTGTTTTCCATTTTTATGTGCCTTTTTCCATTGTTGATTGTTATTACTCACTCATCCATGTTGTTGTATCATTTTTTTTTTTGTCTTTTACATTTAATTTGTTTTATTACCATCCTATTTGACATGTATTCTTACTTAAGGATAGCTTGTTTGAGTTTTTTGGTCCTTAGTAGCCTTGGATATTTGGTTACCCAATTTACTCATGTTTTTTACTTGGTCATTTGGTCTAAAATAACACCTATCACCCCAGTTTACCAAATTTACCAAGTATATCTCATCCTCATATCACCAGTTATCTTGGTTTTCCTTGTGTTTGTTTGTTTTTGCTCTTTAGTTTTGTATTATTGGGTTTATCGAAAGCAGTCTCTTCACCCTACACAATCAAAAATAACAACATAGTAGACAACCATCCCATGATAAAATTAAGTCAAAGTAAGCATCAAATTTACCTTTTAGTTATTTACTTTTTAGTCATTTAATTTCAGTTATTTTTTCTTTAAAATACTACAACTTTTTTTAACATCAACCTTATGTGTCCTTATGTTCCATCTTGAATTACCATCCCCTATTTCACCTTAGTGACATGTGATGATATTGAAGTGGGTCATATTTATATGCATAATATTTTCAACCTTTTATCAAATACTGACACTTTACATCTTATAGGAACCCAATGAGACTCAATCTCTCTGAGTGCATGCCCTAAGGGATGCATCGAGAAATGGGTGGGTAGACCTTTAGTGATTTACAAGATTATTGTCCCTTATTTCCGTATTATTACCAATCCAACCATCTCTTAAGACCATTTCCTAATATAATACTCCTCCCTTGCACCCTCTTCTAGTATTTTTCTATGCTTTATCCTCCTTTTATTGCTTTAGTTCCCTTTTGTATAGTCAGTTGTACTAGGTCGACTGGGTCAACCCTATACTATCTAGGGGTACTTTTCCCTTTTTAAGTTTGTTAGCCTTTCAGTCAACCTAACTCAGATCTAGTGAATTATCCTTGAAAATATATAGGGTCAATTGGATTGACCCTATATAGCTGACATTTTCAAGATGATTTAAGGCAAGATCCAACTATAGATACAAAATCATTTCACCATTATTTTAATATTAAATCAAGAGTTAGTATTCACTTGTGATTATTTATAATTTGCTCTTTCACTATTCTACTTGAGGAGTCTTAGATTAAGGTTTCTACTTGGAGAATCTAGTCTTGTGGATAAGTCTTAGATGTTTTGGCCTTTTTTAGCTATCCTTAAAAACAAAAATAACCTCTTTAAAAGCCCCTTTGGCTAAGGGAGAGATTGAGTCTCAATGGGTTCACATTCAATTAAGTATATTCTAACTTTATTCTCCTCTCTTTAGTAAATAAAAGTAGCATAAGTATTGGCTCAAATAATATTACTCTTCATATTCCATGTATTATGGTCTTACTCATACTTATCTTAATTGAGATTCTCTTATACATGTTTTGATTGATTTACTAACCCATTTGTTGTGCCACAAGCTTTGGTGTGTACTAGATTAGATTTACTTTCTTGTTTATTAGAATAGATTAAATGTTAAAACTAGGACTCTTTTAGGGTTATCATATGATTGTGTTAGATTGAAGGATTTGGAACCCTTTTTAGCATGGGGTATTATGACAAGTGATCCCCTAATCAAGTCTAATGGATCTCCATATTGGTCATGCCCCTACTTAACAAATGTATCCCCAATTGAAAGTGTAGGCATGATCTATCTTCTCTAAGCTTGGATTTATTTGTAGACATGATACATTTTTGATTACATATACCATATTTAGGTGGAGTATAAAAGTCAAGAACAACTATTGTTAGGCTAAGTGGTTAATCCCATACAAGTCATCTATGAAGGGAAAGAGTTATTTATTTGAACTGAGCATTAGAAAATAACCTATATGGATTTGGGCCCCATGTACCTTCATGTATCTCAGGTACTATCTTATACACCCTTGTGTAAACCTATCATAAGACCTATGAATTATAACAGGCATTTTATTACTAGAGTGAGGACCGGCTCCCAAATGACCATCAAGTGCAGATGGGGTCTAAAGCATTTGGTAGATTCCATAATGGGTCATTAGCCTATAACCTCACCCATGAATCCATTAGATGGTGAAAGTGTTAGGTTAAACACCCATTTGATCAACTAAAATTAGTTTTATGATTGGGTGTGTTTTGTGTGTGTGTTTTGTTAAATCCCATATCATTTGTGAGTTGAGTTAGCTTATCCCATTTTACCAAAATCCCCTAGAAACTCTTAGGATGAATCCCATATTAGAACCAAAGAATCAATCATTTAATATCACCATTCACACCTTTTGGATATAAATCTTTATCCTAAAACCAAACTTTAGTGTTTAATCATCATTCGAGTCATCACTCCTATCCTTGACTAAACATTATTAGATAACCTTGTTTGGTTTTATTCTAACACCCATCATGTCATCAATCCTATCTTTTCATATCTATTAGCCATTAAATTGTCACCTTGTTAGTGTGAAGAGTATATAATCCTTTTTATCCTCTTTGCATGTTTACTATATTGAATCCTTATAGGGTGTTTACTTTGGTAATATTTAGTTATTATAGTCTTCATATCCTCTCAAATCAAAATCCAAGTCACATCCAAATCATCTCCCTTGACCACCTTTAGTCTTTGGATTTGGACAAAATTAGTCTCCAAAGTCACCTTCTCTCCCATCATCCTATATCAAAGTCACATATGTTCACTCTTCTTACATCACCCTCATCATCCATCATGCTTATTTGAACCCATGCTCAAATCTTACAGATGTGATAGGGATCCAATCATGAAAATGAAGTCTTAGAGAACCTAGGTGATCAAAAATGGGATAATGATGACACATATAGTGACATACATAACCATGAATAGGAAGATAGGTTTATAAACGACTTTTTCCATAGTGATGAGGTTAGGGACCAATTTGACCAATATATCTATGAAAATCATGATCAAATTCTATCCCAAGTCATTGGAATGGGGGGTACATTACCCTTTAAATTTGATCCAAACCTCTTGTAACATCATGTCCATCCATCCACTAGGCCCAACACTCCACCCAAACAAAATAATGTCAACCAAGATCAAGAAGATGATAATCTTGTGGATTATGAACAAGAAAGTGAAGAAAAAAACAATAATCTCTATAAAATCATTGTGATGAGGCTAATAGGAGAAACACCACCTTGGAGGATTTATTATACTAGTTGACCCAAAAAATAAATTCCCTTGCCTCTCAATTTCATGCCCAAAATCAAAGGCCCATCTCACCAAAACAAAATGTTAGAAAGACCAATCTCGATCATTCTAGACCTAGAACCAATCAAGCTTAAGCCTCAAATCCCCTCATGGACCCCTCATTTTCTTAATATTGGAGGATGATGAAGGAGACTCTTCAATAGATCAATCCTCATACCCAATCAATGAGATACAAGTATGAAAACTTTTGCACATCTCCTTTGGACATGAGTATTTTACAAGTACCTTTCCAAACACACTTCAAGGTCCCTTTGAAAAATATAGAGGTAAAGGTTATCCATGAGATCATGTGAAATAATTCTATACAACATGCCATTAGTTTGCCTATGATGATGTTTATCTTCTCATAAATTTCCCCAAAAGTCTCATGAGCCTGAATTAGAATGGTTCATGCATTTACCTAAAGGCTCTATATCTAGCTTTGGGAAGTTGATAGAAAAATTCATATGACACTTCTAATTCAATATCAAGTATGACATATTTATCATAGGTATTTATAACACTAAACAAATAAAAGGGGAAAATTTATCCTCCTTCCTACAATGTTGGAGAAGCCTTGCTAGTTGATTTTATTTCACAGTTCCTGAGAAGGAGATGGCTAAAATATTCATTGACAACCTCAATACTAAATTAAAATATCAATTAAAGATATAATATACCAAGTATTTTGATGATATCATAGATAAGGGGACTCAAATTGATAAGGCATAACTAAATTATATAGCCAAAATGAACAAAATCCTAATCAAGATAACACTTTTTAGGGTAAAACTAATGTCTTCAATAAGAAAAAAAATTCATAGGAAATGGAGCAATAGATTATAAGCAAGTTCAAACAGTGAAAAAAACTTTCCCTACTAACAAAAAAATATGTCCACTATAATAATACCATGGGAATAGCCAAAACACCGACTAGGAAAAAGGCCTCTAACTAGTCTTGGCATACATATAGAGATAGTCCTGCAACATTTGATAGATGAAAATATGATCACTCTCCCTAAAATCTGACCATTAGATGATAGTAAACCCTCACCAACCTAGTATCATGAAGATGAATTATGTAGATATCATAGAGTTAAACGACATGATACTTAAAAATGAATGCATTTAAAACACTACATCTAAGATCTAATTGAAAAGGGGCATATATAAGTAGAAGGGGACAGTCTATCTAGTCAATCCAAGAACTAAAAGCTAGGAATTTATGAGGACCCCTTACCTAAGCATGACTAGAGGAAAAATAAACCACTCAAGGACTAGGGTCAAGCCTCCACATCCAACTAAACTTATCACCATTCCATTTCATATCATTATATCAATACCATTAGAATTTGGGGATCCCAAAAACCCACACAACCACCATACACCATTCTTAATATTAAAAGGGAAAAAACTAACTATGTAGTAGCTACACAGTGCAATAAAATCATAGTTCCTAGAGCACCACCAAAAAACCCATCCACTTCAACATCTCAAAGAGTCAATATTTATAAAAATGTCTCTATATATTCTGACAAACCATATGACATCATCTAATAGGTTGAGAATATTCCAGTCCAAATCTCTCTTATGGATCTTCTTAAAATGTTGTCAGTGCATTAGGAGATTCTTAGTCAAGTCTTGAATGAACTCAAAGTCCCTAGACATATAGATACTATCCAATTTTAGACATTGGTGGGTAATGTGTCTCCTTCCCAATAGATCACTTTCAGTTCCCAAGACATACCACCTATAGGCATGCATCATAATTATCCATTTTTCATTGAAATATCCATCTCTAATCATAAAATCTCATGAGTAATCATATATGGAGGGTTAGATTTAATTTTTTTCAATTCAAACTTTATAAATAAGTTGGGGTACTTCAAGTCTTCATTAGGGCCTACCATCATAATGATCAAAGTATAAGGTGATAATGGAAGGCCATCTACAAGAACTATTTATCTTCTAATATTTTTGGGACCCATAGTTCAAACTTTAATTCATGTCATGGATGTGGATCATCTATATAATTTACTTCTAGGACACCCATGGAAACATGAAATGTAAGCAATTCCTTCTACCCTCCATAAATGTTTTAAATTCCCTCATTCTAGAATGGAGGTTACCATCCTAGGGGAAATAGTACACTTTCCTAGCTATCAAATAGATCAATGTCATCCCCATTGCTATTGCCACAACACCTATAGTTCTACTCATATTATCAAATCTACAAAGTATGCCCACCCTAATGATTTGATACGTACTTAAAATAAATACCCAAATATTACCTATCTTAAGATCACCTTCACAAATTATAGAGAGTATGATTATAAGATATTTTTTGTAGGATACCTTCCACTCTCCCCACATAGTTATAGGTCCCAAACCATGAGGAAAGATAATACCATCATTTACCAGTTTAGATCCATGGCCTTTACTAGTATATGCATGTTATCAGAGGAGTACTTTGATGAGCCATATGATTTATGGCTTATTATAGATGATTATGCCATAGACATACATAAATATAAGTATCCCCAACTTCAAAAGATGCTACAAAATATGAATTACAAGGGAAAAGGACTAGGGATAGATGAGCAAGTCAAGCTTGAACATATGGGGGTTCTAGAACACTAAAAATATCTTGGCTTAGGGTAAAAATCTCTCAACATCGAGGAGTCTACCTTTGATGAAGAAATCAAAATAGGTTCTATTTATATACTTTATGAATATTTAGCTACCACTAATCTCTTCTATGACACCACCATCAACACTATCAATATTTCCCTCTATTATCCCACCCTGATAGACTGAGATCAAAAAAATGAGCCTTCCTTCGACATGTTTCAGAGTGATGAAGCCATTATAAAATATATGGGGGCATAAAATTTTATGCCATCATGAGACCATAAGAGATTTTTTTTATTAGTCTCAATAGGTTTGACTATTTTAGACAATAACACACCTCTCTCAATCAAATTGAAGAAGAGGAGTATGAAGATATCCCATTCAAAATCTAGAATACATTCAATCCTCTCCTAAAGATTTATAATTCTATTCAAAATTAGATATGGATCTCCCAAATGAATTTGCATCATAAATCAAAAAATTACCATTACCCCCACCATAACTATAGGACCATTCACCCTCCCTCATCAATGAGGTTTATTGAAGTCGGTCATGGAACAGGTGACAATCCTAAAATTATCAAATTGGGGGCAATTCTTAAACTATAAGAACAATAAATCATTAATGATATGATCAAAAAATATATAGATGTCTTTGCATGGAGTTATTTTGATATGTTGAGGCTATATCCAACCTTGTTAGTGCATCTTTTAGTGGTTCATCCAAATTCCAAACCTATCAAGCAAAAACTTTGAAAGATGTAACCCAAAGTGGCCCTATTAGTTAAAGAGTAATTGTAGAAATTCTTGTAAGATATATTTATTCATCCCATTAATTATTCTAAATGGATATCCAATATTATCCCAATGTCCAAACCATATGGAGTAATTAGAATTTACACCAAATTCCAGGATATCAATAAAAAATGCCCCAAAGATGATTTTCCCTTGCAAAATATAGACATAATCACGGACCCTAGGGTAAGCTATGATATATTATCCCTCATGGATGGGTTTTTTGGATATAATCAAATCAAAATTACTCCCAAATATTGGTACAAAATAACATTTATCACTCCATGAGGGACTGTATATTATCAAGTGATGCCTTTTGTTCTTAAATAATTGGGAGTTACTTACCAAAGGGATATAACTTAAATATTTCATGAAATTATGCATGACATCATCAAATATTATGACACTGATATATTGGGAAAGTCTAAACTCTGGTTGGAACATCCTATGTTCTTAAGGAAAATATTTAAAAGGCTTTGAGAATATAAGGCTAGATTAAACCCCAAGAAATGTGTGTTTGGAGTCACCTTTGTAAAACCATTAGGGTTCATAGTCTCTAAAAGGGGAATTGAGGTGGATCTAGAAAAATTCAAAGCTATTTTGGAAATGCCTCCTATAAATTTGAAGTAGCTAAGGAGCCTTTAATGAAATTTATAGGCCATTCATCAGTTTATTTCACAATTAGTAGACAAATGTGACCCCTTCACCCACCTCTTAATGAAGGGGACTCATTTCATTTTTAACTTAGAGTTTCAATAGTCTTTTCATAATATTAATCAATACTTGCTTAATCTCCTAGTATTATCACCACCCATCTCAGAAAGGCCTTTAATTTTTTATATATCGACAACACCTTGTGTTATAGGGGCTGTACTAGCTCAACACACTGATGAAGGCAAAAAAAGTACAATTTATTATCTAAGTGGGACATTTATCTAATATTAACTTTATTATACCCTATTAAAAATGTCTACTTGTCCATCATATTTGCATCATAGAAACTCATGCATTATATGCTAAACAACCAAGTCAAGCTCATAGTCAAAGTTGATCCTCTAAAGTATATGCTCTCTAAATATGATTTAACTAGTAGGATAGCCAAATGGATTATTTTTCTAAGTGAATTTGATATAAAATATGAAAATAAAAAGGCCATAAAAGTCCAAGCCATCATGGATCAACTTGCAGCTGCACCCCTTATAGACATTAAGCCTCTTGTCATGACCTTTCCAAATGAGTCTAAATTGACTATTGTATAATCAAACAACTAGAAATTATATTTTGATGGATCTTTTACCACACATGGGTCAAGAACATGAAACCTTTGGGTAACCCCATAAGGTGACCTAATCCCTAAAGCCTTTTGAATTAGTTTCCCATTTACAAATAATATTTTTGAATACAAGGCCTTAATTATTAGTCTCCAACTTGTCATCAAGTGGAATACCTATCACCTCCAAGTATTTGGTGATTATCAATTGATTATAAAATAAGTGAATGAAGAGTTTTAAACAAAGGATGAGAAACTACTTCATATAAAAAACTAGTGGATCAATTAAAGCAAAAATTTTAGTCCATCACATTTGAATAAGTTTCTGAGGGAAGTAATAAGGTAGCTGACTCCATGGACAATATTGGGTCATTGATAGATCTTCCAAATGATGTAATTGAAGTAAATTTTCAAATTGAATATTTAATATTAAAGGTTCATCAAACCATGGCTCATTTTCAAATTTATGTTATACCTGATCTCAGTCTACCTTGGTATCAAGATATTTACACCTACCTTCATGAAAACATCCTACCACCATATCTCAATCATCACCAATGTAAAGCCTCCATCCATCATATATATTATTATACCATCTTTGTGGATAGGCCATTATGAGACCCTATTAATATGTCTGACATCAGAGGAGGATACTCTTGTAATCAAGGAGTTTCACGATGGTATCTATGGTGATCATGTTAATGGGATAGACCTATAAAAGGAGTTACTTATGACAAGATACTATTGGCCCATAATGGATCATGATTCGTATCAGTATGTTCATAAATTTATAGCCTATCAAGAGCATAGTAATCTAATTCATGTCCCCATACAAGAGCTAGAGCCTATAATGATCCCATGCCCATTTTCCATATGGTGACTAGATCTAATTGGAAATATCAATCTAACATCATCTGATGGTCATAAGTTTATAATAATAACCATGGAATATTTTCCCCAATGGGTTAAATCCATGCCACTCATTTATATCACCAATCTCTAGATGTCAACATTTATTCAAAATCAAATCATTGAGTAGCACTTTTTCACACCCTACTATCCCCAAGGTAATGGACAAGCAAAAGTAACTAATAAAATGTTTGTTAAAATTCTTAAGAAAATTATCAATGATGTAGGTCAAAATTGGTATATGTAGCTATACCTACTATTTTTTCCTATATAACTAGTGTTTAAACACCTACTGGGGCTATTAAATATTCTCTAGTCTATGGTATAGAATTAGTTTTACCCATGGAAGTTGAACTCCCCTCCTTACACATCTCTTTGATGGGCATAATTATCGATCATAATTCTAGATAGGAATGGCTAAAAGAGATCAATAAATTTGATGAAAAATGTCAAATTGCTTTAAATCATATTTGGGCATACTAGTATTAGTTTAAGGGCCAATATCACAAAGAGATCCAGTCTTGAGAACTCGAAATTGGTGACCTAATCTTCAAGGAGAATCAAAAGAACACCAATGCAGGCTATGAAAAGAAAGGTAAATTTGAAGTAAATTGGCTTGGTCCCTACATCATTACTATTTTAAAAGTTTGATTAGGAGCCTATATATTGGCTATGCTCAATGGTGATGAGGTTGATGACCCTATGAATATTATGTATTTGAAACACTTTTATACTTAGAAGGCTCTAAATTACCTACATCTACAAGTCCCCACTATTGGGGAAACATCCATCACCACTCCACTTATCCCTTTCATTTCATTCCATTCCACCATTCTCCATATGATCCAGGTCCTAATATTGGATGTATACTACATGATTAGGTATACTCATGAGATATGCATTTTAAATTGGGGTAAATCATTGATAAATCATATGAGGGGAGTATTTGTTGAGTATTTCAAAATATCTAACTCCACTTTTTAATAGTCACTTGTCCCATTTTTAATAATCTAATCCATCTCCCAATCACATCCTCCTCAATGATTCTTCCTCTTACTAGTCTCAATCGTATCCACACTTATCCTTCCATTTTTGTCCCTAAGTAAAGATCCACAAGAACCACTAATCTCATCATTATTAAAGGGATCATATAATTTTTTTACTCTAGGATATATCAAACACTCTATAACTAAATCTTGATCATTTACTTTAGACCCTAAATATGGATGTTTACAACTATTTTGGATCCTTGACTCATTTTTTGTAACAATATTTGGGCACAGTCAACCCATGTACATATTTAACTATCCCTAAAATTTGTTCCTCTTAGGATATTTTGTATATCTTATCTTTAGTAATCTTGATATTAAATCTATTATAAATAGTCATTGTCCAACATTATCTTAATCATTTCCTTAGGATGAAGCTCACATGTATATAATTCAAACAACTTTTTATCTTCTTAGATGATATATTTTGTATGTGTGTATGTGTGTTATTGTTGTTAATCATGTTTGTTAATATTAATATTAAGTCTTATACATATTTGTTCTAATTAGTTAATTTTATTGTCTTTTTACCTTATCTTTTCAAATTTTATTCTTTTTCATAAAGGGATCAAGTATGGTCTTAAGTGACTATCAAAAATTAGAATTGGGATAGTCACTCAAATAGAGTTCCCACACACGATGAATTCAATGTGACCTTAACTATTCTCATGTCATTGGCAGACTTATACTCACACGTGCAATAGTAAATTGGACTACCTACATATCTAATAGCTTAAAATTATCCTCATCCCATCCCCTTAATCATACCAATCTAACAATCCTAAAAAAAATTCCTACAAACACCCATCTCCTTAGTGCAAATTGATTTTACCAAACATTCATTTGTGAGACATAATTAAAAATTATGGATTATTTATTATCACATTATTCACAAACATTACAGATCATTTTACCATCACACTATCAACATAAAACCATAGTCATCATCCATAATAAATAAAATCATGTTTATCATTCCATCTCATCTACATCAGTACAATATAAACATCTCATTTCATTATAACAACACCAAATCACATAGTTTAAATCCATAAATAAAACATCATATATAAAACCATAACCATCAAATCATCATCTAATCAATCATCTATTCATATCATCATCATCATCTCATCAATATATACAAAACATCATAAACATAACATTAAAATCACATAACATCAATACATCACATCCATGATCCATATATTTATACCTAACAATCACATAATATAACTCATCCATAAATAAAATAATCACATTTAAACATCATCACATCAACGTAGAATCATATATCAAAAAATCATAATATCATTTATCAATAGTCCATTATATCCAATGGAGTCTATATCAAAATATATAAATATATAAATGGGCCCTACAGGCATCAATATGCTAAAATACAAGCATATTCATAATATGATACATGTCTCATAAATCATCAAACCCAACTCACTATTGCCTAGGTGATCCCCTGGTAGGCTGGTGTATTGACTAGGAAGAACTAGCCCTGAATGTCATTGGACATTGATCAGGTGGTATTACTGCCTCTTATAAGTCCCTATAATACTAGGTCTATTGTGTTATCCATATGATCTAACTCATGATCATCCCCATCCCCTCTCTAATAGTGTTGCATCACCCTCCTCCTTTGCCTTCTTAGACACCTATAACTTTCCCATCAACTCCCTCACCCTAGACTACATCTGGCTAATTTGGCCCTATAACATGATAATTTATGCATCATTACTCTAGATCTATCCCTGTAATGTAGTTATCTACCCCTGTAAGGCAACTACCTATCCTGTCAAAAATTTAACCTATCCCAGTGCTCTAGCTAGTTTACTAAACCTTTGTGAAATCTGCCACTATAAATATTTAATTATCCTATCTCTCTTAGATTTAATCATGATAACCTCTAAATCATAGGCATGTACCTATCTCCTTGGTATCTCTAAAAGAGATCTCTCATCCTCACCCAAAGTTTTCCTAGATGACCCTACCTCATCTACCCTCCACTCCTTCCATCCTAAACTCCCTCTCTAACCTTTCCCTTAACTCCTACCTAAACTCCACCTTGACCTCTCTAGTCTCCTTCATCCACATCCATCACATATGGTCCTCCCTATGCATATTATTATTCATGTACGTAGGAATGGGATCTATGGACTCAAATCCTACCTAATATAAGATATGCCTATAAAAATCTTTGCACAACCCCCCCTCCTCACCCTAGACAATTTTTTGAGTAGTATGTATGGTTGTCTTTATGCCCACCAAACTGTGTATGTTATCATCACTCCAAAATTTGGGATTAGAGTCTAGTAATCCCACATAATTAGGATAACACTCTCATAGTCCACTCTAGATAATGCCCTACCTACTAGAATCCCCCACTGAGGCCTCTCCCTATCATTATAGGAAAATAGATGATCTTTACTAGGCATATCCTACAACCTCATGAACTATCATTACACATGATCAAGCTTATACTACTCAATAATGTAATATTAGCATCTAATAAGATATCACTCAATTTATATGAATCATGTGATGTCTACATCCTCAGACCATCCCCATAAGACCTATCAATATGACATATAGGTAATATGCTCTAGTAACAAGCTATCAAAATCCTATCTCTAGAATCAAATCTCCCAAGCATGAGACATTTGTACTCCAAGAATTACATACCACCCAAATGTTAAGGGCTACTAGGGTTCCTTAATTGCATGAGTACCCAAGGGCATTTCCATGAAAATATGATTATAACTCCATATCTATAGTAGTAGAGAGGGGACTGGGCTCATTGCTCCTATATATGCTCCCATATGTAGCTCTTTGTATAAGTGGGCCAACACAACTAGACCCTGAGCAAATACTCAATAATCATAGACCATGTCTAAAACCACATCACCCAATCCCAAGTGAAACCACTAACTTATCTTATCCAGAAAGAGTATGTTGGTCATAAGAGACATCATTTAAGTGTCAATTTTTTAATTATGCCCTCCATCAGGGTCCTATCAATATCCACTCATGAATATCGCATCCCAATATATAATTTGATAGCCAACCACTACACTATCACATTAATGATGTGTGAGTATCAATATATCCTATGGCCTCTTAAAGGTAGATGGAATATTAGTAGCATGTCCTCAAGAGTGACTATCATCTCCCCAATTATGAAATGAAAGGTGTTAGTTTTAGAGTACCATCTCTTCACCAAAACCATGATCAACACCCTATCAATCCTCACTATCGACATCATCATGACAAAATATAAGCTTATGATATCCAACACTCCATACTCCTTTAGCATCAATAAATGCATCTCATGCAATACCACTAAACATTGTAGTCAAGATACCATCACCCCTGAATCCTCCTGCACCAATAACACATCCTTTTAAATTACAATCATCTAATCACACCTACATCTAGTCTATCTCATCTTACCAACTTAATACCTACATCCATAACTCCATAATTTAATATAACTACCTACCTTCACACCTCATAAACTCATAATAACTCACCCTATTCAAATTATCTATCACTACTAATTATCTACCCTTTTGTCTAAACCCCACTCACCTCATTATACTAACCCTTAACCCATCCTATCCTACCCTATCATACTTCATCACCCCTCCTCCTAACCTCCCTAACCTAATCATATCTCTCTAACTTACCCTATCCTAGTCAACCCAAGTCCCTAATCTATATAACTTACCTATGTGACCCATTCTGTAACCCTTACCCCTAATTACCACAATATCACAACTTTTGACTTAGCCCTTAATCATGACTTTGTCAACATCACTAATTACAATCTATAGTTTTGAAAAACTGTAGGTCTCGCTTTACAGATTTATAAAACCATGATTTTCCCCTTAAAATAATGTGATATCATAAATCACTTATTTTAGTATTTTAATAATGAAAGTCACCTATCATGTTTTTGAAATATCATAGTTTACAATTGAGATATCATAACTTGTGAGGATAATACTCCCACTAAGGGCATTACCCCTAGTTTTAGTTTTGTCCATGTAGCACATGTATCTAAATAATGCCAAAATAAATATGTAAATGAAAAATTAATAATATAGGGATGGAATACTCACTGGTGATCCTATGTTTTTTGTCCTTTGTGTTGATCATTTTTTATGAGATGCATTGATTGTCATTGATGTCAAGGTGATCTTATTACATAATGAATTAATGATAAAGTGATAGGTTCCAAGTAGACTTGGGAGTCCATATCATATGTTCAAGAATTTGGGATGATATAGAATGTTTATAATGTTATGTTACTATTTTAGAGGTCATATTAGGCTTCAATAGTACTTGGTGTACCTGTGGAGGTGATAGGAAGACTTTGGAATGTTTGTATGCTTGTCTAGATAATCCTTGTTCACTTGTCAAATTAGGTTGAGTAGGAAGATTGATGATGTTAGAAATCACACATGTGAAGGTCTTAGGAATAGTTTGGTATATTTATGGATTTAAATATGAGAGGAGATCATGTGGTCTAAGTTTTATGTCTTGACATGATGTATAACAAAAGTTATGGTAGTGCAAAGTTGGTCTCCTAGGAAGATTTCACTAGTTTCCATACTTAGCCAAATTTGAAATATTAAAGATCTACAACATGAGTTAAATTATGTAGATGGAATTATAATGGTGAGAATGAATTTAATATGTTAAAGGATTCCTAGATTTAATGGATGATTCCATGTCTCAAAATCATGGTAAATTGGCAACAAATCAATGACACACGTTTCATCATACAAATCAAAGATTGATGGCATGCATTTAACCATGAAGATAGAGATCGATGGTGAGAATAAATTAAATAATTAAATAAGCCAAAATTTCATTCAATACCTCCATGTGTCATAAGAGTGTTAACTAAATAGATACTAACATCATGGTACATAGAAGGCACATGGGGTTGCCAAGTGTCACAATCTCAAAAGCCCAAAAAAAAAAAATTGATGAGCACAAATTAAAGGCTAGGAGAATATCAAGGAGATAAAAGGAGTTAATTTGATAAATTTTATAGGGTCCATGAGATGAAGAAACATGTCTGAATCTTTTGTATTAAATAGTGACCTTTAGAATTTGAATTTTCAAATTAACAAAAGAAAACCAGTGTTGATTATTTTGCTTATATATATATATATATATATATATATAGATGTGGGATGAATTTGAAGGTGGTATAAAAATAAAAGTTGTAAAATAATCCAAGGTATATCCAATTAAGTTGACTATAAAGTTTTATTAGTTTTACATAAACATTTATTGTGGTCCCAATTTGACTGAGGGTTTGACCATCTTCTACTAGTGACTCGAGAAGGATGTTTATGTTTGTATTGATGGTGTCTAGATATTTTAAGGTAAAATAAATATTTGATAGTGTTTTAGAATCCATAAGGACATTTTTTATGAATTTTATAAGATTTACCAATCCATATTCAATATGAACAAATGCTTAGAAGTTGACTATTTATTCATTTATGGTGTTCTTGTATACAAAGCTAATGTTTGAGTATGTTTTACATATGTAGAAGAGTGTAGTGATGGATGTAATCACTTGAAGGTATATTAATGGTAAATTGTAGTGGAAATATTCATTTATAAGTGGTCTTATGCTCCTAATTTTATTAGTGGAGTGCTAAATGGGTGAATAGGTCTCCATGAGACCTATAAGGGTTTCTAAGGCTTAATTAAAAGGTTTAGCTACCAAATGGTGACCAATGGATGCTATGGTTAGCTTATGAAGGTGGTATTTATCTATGTATTAGTGTGATAGAAGGATTAAGGGTTAATTCAAGTCTTGTGTGAAAAATAATATGGAAATCATGAAGACTATATAAAGAGTAAAATCAAAGGTGATGCTTTCTAGAGTTAAAAAGCGAAGAGAAAAGAAGAGTAAGAGTGTGTGAGCATAAAAAAAGGAGATAACCTTTGAAATAAAAGGTATAGGAAATTTAATACCATCACAAAGTGAATAATATAACATATGCATATCTAATCAATCTGGTACAGGTGAATGACAAGTTTAATTGACCTAATGAACCTAGTAAGAGGCAGATTGAGTGAGTAAGCCCTAGAGGTTATTTGAAGGAGATTGAGGGGTGAAGAGTGAAATCAAGAGGATTCCATCATTAGGTGTTTTTGAGATAACATCAAAGGTTTATATCATATTAGAGGATGTTGAGTTGGTTCTTGGTTACCAAGGGGGTTGTAGCCTCCTTACTACTTGGAACAAGCTAAAGGTCAAGTGGGCACTTGACTAAATTAAGGGATGGGTGGTCCTTGATCAGTTGGTGCTAGTATAAATGTTTTATTTTATTATTATAGGACTATAATGTATTGTAGGTTTTAGTTTATTTTATTATCCATGAGGATTTCCCACAAATTCATGTATTATGTGTGTGATCTTGCATTGTTCTCTTGTTCATTGTTATGAATGACTTATATCTTTTATGAATGCTTGTGGTGATTGATTAAGGGTTTTAAATGATTGAAATTGAAGTTTAGATTATCTTGAATCATTTATTCACCCCCATATTAGTTATTATACCTTTAATAATTAGTATTAGAGCCATACATTCTTTGTAATTTTAACCACTTGAAGGTGATTCAAGGTAGAATATGGCTAGTCAACATGTGCAGGGTTTATCTACTAAGAAATAAACATATTTCAATCATTCTAACTGTGATTTTAGAGTGCAAGGATGAAGACTTACATCATGTCTCTAGGTTTTGACATTTGGTAATCTATTGTGGATGGATATTCTATACCTCCTACTACTAGTGTAGCTAGTAATAAGTTGAGTGAGAATAATTCTAAAGCTATTATGCTATCATTTATGTTTTATCTAAGGTTAATTTCATCAAGGTGATCCACTTCAAGTCTACTAAGTAAATTTGGGTCAAATTCTAGACTTTATATGAAGGGGACTCAAAGGTAAAGTTTGCTAAATTACAGACCTATTGAAGGTAGTTTGAGGGTCTTAAAATGAAGGAAGAAGATACTATGGCATCCTATATTCTAAGGGTTGATGAGGTAGTAAACATGATCAGAGGTCTTAGAGAGGAGATTTAAGAAGCTACTATAGTACAAAATTTGTCTCTTACACTTAAGTTTGATTCAAAAGTATCTATTGTAGAAGAAAGTCATGATCTCACCCAGATGAAGATGGATGAATTGCATGGTATCCTTACTTCTTATGAGATGAGATTGAATGAAGAAAAACATCCTTAGAAGGAAAAACATTCAAGGTGATTAGGGAGATAAAATATAATAAAAATAAGTTAAGTATTGAAGACTTTGATCTTAATGAAGATCAACATGAAGCCATGATTGTAAGGAAACCGAATGTGGGATCAGGTGAGTATGAAGGGAAGATTTTATTTAAATGGTTTTCATGTGGTAAAGTTGGTAATTTTAAAGATATTTTCCCAACCATAGGTAAGATTGAACATAAATAACTTCATAAGGTGTCTCATGAGGATGAAAATAATAAATTTAAGGTTCTTAGCAAGTACAAAAAGCTCTTCAATAAGAAAAATGGAAAGAAGGAATCATACAAAGGTAGCAAGAGCCTTTACCATGAAGAAGATAGTAACTCATCTTCTGAAGAAGATGAAAACACATAAAATAGTGATGATTCATATCATGATGAGGATAAGGAGACACTATTCATGGCTCTTGGAGATGATGAAGGAGAATTTTTTTTAGGCAGAGATTTTTTTGATGAAACTAGCTCAAAAGAAGAAGAGGAACACATCACTATTGAAGATAAATATTTTAACACCTTAGAAGAGATGAAGATTCTACTAGGAAAGAATATAAATCCACCTTCCCTGACCAAGTCATATGAAGAGAAAATTGACCTCTATGAAGGTTGAGTAATGAAGTCAATGAGCATGATGAGATCACTCAACATCTTGAAACTCAAGTTTGTATGCTTGTTGAAGAGGTAAGAAGTAAGCATGAAGAATGTTTCATGTATCAATCAAAGATGGAGTCTTTTTAGATGAAACTAAATCAATCTATGATTAAACTTGAAACATATCAAAAGTTAGAAGTAAGTAACTTTAAAAGAGATGACCTCATGATAAACAAAGATGCATTTGATTATTCAAAAAATGAAGAAACTAAGGTAGATAATGAGGATGAATTGATGAATGCTCTTGAAGATGTAAAGATTGAGAAGAAAAGGAACAATAAGATGATATCAAAAATCAATGACTATGAGGAGCAATTCAGTATGTTTAAGGAAATAGTGAATGATGACACTAGGGAACATGAAGATACAATCAAGCATCTCAATACTTAGTTGGAAACTATGTTTATAAGACTAAAAACTAAATAAAATGAATTCTCCAGGTATATTATTTAAATTGAGTCCTTAAAGGTTGAGTTGGAGAAAACATCTAGTAGGGTAAGGTCTTTTATCAAGTTTGAAAAGAGTGCTAATAATCTTGATAACATTCTAAATAGTCAAATATCTGCAAGTGATAGATCTGGTCTAAGTTTCAAACAAGAACAATAGGTTTCAACTCAAGATAAAGAGAAGGCTAATATGAACAACAAGAATTAGAAATTAAAAGTTTAATGATAAATCAAGGAATGATGGTGCTAGCAGATTGAAAACTAATCCTTTTAGACAACCAAATGCTATGAGGTATGTAAATTTCAATGGTTAGTGTTACTCTTGTAATCAATTTAGCCATAGGTTAAGAGAGTGTAAAATACCCTCAAGCAATGAATTTTTTTGAAGCTATGATTTGAATCATCAGTCAAGTGGTGTAAGTGAATTTGAATTCTATAGTTTTCATGACATAGGGAATATTATAAGATTTTGTCCTAACAAGGTAAGAAACAATAAGTTTTTCTTAAAAATTATGGTTTGCTACAAGTGTTAATAAAGAGGTCACATATCAAGGTTTTATAGGAATCATCGATATCTTAATTCAAAAAAATCAATCCTAACATGAAGAAAAGAAGCCATAATGAATGGAGACCCAAGGAGGTGAATGGATTATTTGTCATGATAGAATATGAAACAAGTCCAAGTATCAAAGAACAAGCCTTAACTACCTAAATGGAAAATAAAATCAAGCAAGACTCTAAGTCAAAAAGAAAAAATGAAGATAAAAACTCATTTAAAGTCAATCTGATGCTGAGGTAAGACTACAAGTAAAGTAAGAACATGGAGATGTGTGGGTCACCTAAGTTTTAGAAATGTTAGTCTCTCATGATAATTTGGTGTCTCTACCTATGTTTCCTAGGAGACATCTTTCATGTGTGGATGTGTTTGTGCTCTAGGTGATGATTAAAATGTCAATCAGTACAAAGGTATGTGGAATTATTGATTAGTATTTTAGACCAATGCTATTTTGGTATATAATTGATTATCTTATGTTTCCAATACTTGTGTTAATCATTATAAGGTCATTGGTTAAGGGGGAGAAACATGTTAATGAGATTTCTTTAGAGGTTTATGATGGTATTAGGTTGTGGAGCTAAAAGCTTCAACTATGCAGACGAAAAGGAGGATGCTGAAGTT
Source organism: Torreya grandis (assembly GCA_037957365.1). NCBI lineage: Eukaryota > Viridiplantae > Streptophyta > Pinopsida > Cupressales > Taxaceae > Torreya > Torreya grandis. Next base: position 712,021 of record JARHVA010004924.1, on the reverse strand, counting down.
CCGAAAGAACCGGCATCGGCAGCATGATCGACGTCGGTCAAGATGAAGCAGAAGGCAACTGGTGTCGGCAGCAAGTCGACCAATGTCGGTTAGCACCAGGCAAACAGGGACCGACGTTGGTCCCCTGTGTGTTCCAGAACTATTTGTTGCATGAATAGTTAGTTAAGTGAACAGAGTGTTTGCATGTAAAGGTTATTTTGAGTCTTGAGCTGCGTGGATAATTATAGTAAACTAAGAGTCTAAGTTATTGTTTAAGTCTGGGATCTATTTATAGACCCATTGGCATGTATTGTATGGATGAGCTAGAAAGGGAGGCAAGGAAGATCCTTCCATTGTAAGATCATTGAGTTGCAGGTTGTTGCAAGCTCATAGGAGATCTACATGTGTGAGTATGGTCTGTTGAATTGCAGGTTGCAGGTTCATGGGAGATCAACTTGAAGTACTTTAGAGTGCTTGGTGTACTGGCAGGGTTATTACTGACTAGTTGGAGAGGTGAACACCAATTCTGTGTGTGAATTGTGTGTTGGGACCATTTTTGGTAGGAGAGTGTTTTAAAGAAGAATTACTATACACTTGAGGTGTGGGAAGCCTCTGTAAGGTGGAAGAGTGTGGCGTCTCTTTATTGTATTCCTTTCTATACAAATGTTAATACAAGATAGTGTATTGTCTCTCATATTCTGTGCTATTGGTGAATTCTAGTTACTTGTGCTTCTGGTATATTTTCAGATGTTTAATTGATTATATTTGGTAATCATATTGTGCTCTTTCTGAGGAGCAAGATCCTAACAAGTGGGATCAGAACAAGTGTGTTGTTCTTGGATTCCCTGACAGATGGAAAAATTCAAAATATTATGAATATCTGGTAAGGATTGGTATGTATAGTGATAGGGGAGGTTCTATCATCTCTCAAAGTTGATCCTTTCTTGATATTGACTTTGAAAACATTTGTAAAAAAATTAGGCAATCAAAATTAGTAGGTAAGCCCACTTTGTCAGTGTTTATGGGGGATAAAGTGTTTCTATAGGTAGAAAGAGTGTTTACATATCCTTTTGTTAGTGTTGATATCAATGACAAAGGGGGAAATTGTTGATCATGTTCTTGAGATGCATTGATTGTAATTGATGTCAATGTGATCTTAGTACATAATGCATTAATGACAAAGTGATAAGTCCTAAGTGGATTTGAGAATGCATATCATGTGTATAGGTATTTGGAATGATAGATAATTTTTTTATGTTATGTTAATATTGTAGAGGTCATAATAGGTGTCAAAAGTACTTGGTATACTTGTGGAGGTGATAGGAAGACTTTAGAATGCTTGTGTGCTTGTCTAGATTATCCTTGTTCACTTGTCAAATCAGGTTGAGTAGGCAGATTGATGAAATAAAAATTCACATGTTTTAAGGTCTTAGGAATAGTTTGGTATATTTATGGATTCCCCTATGATAGGAGATCATGTGTTCCAAGTTTCAAGTTTTGGCATGATATATAGAAAATGTTATGGTAGTGCAAAGTTGGTCTCATAGGTAGATTTCACTAGTTTCCATACTTAGCCAAATTTACAATATTAAATATCTATGGTTTTCATTCAATCATCTATATGAATATATAATGGTGAGCACAAAGTATATAGGTCAAAATAACTTGAGATTGAATTTGGTGGTGCCATGTGTCACAATCATGGTGAATTGGTAGCAGATCAATGGTGTGTATTTCATCATGTAAATCAAAGATCAATGGCACACGTTCAAATATGAAAATGGAGATTGATAGTGTGAATAAATTCAATAAGTCAATAATCATATATTTCACACAAAGCTATCATGTGGTGTAATATAATTAACTGAATGGATACTGATAGTAGGGTACACATAAGGTAGACAGGACTGCCAAGTGTATAATCTCAGAAGCTCAAATCATAGATTAATGGTGAGCACAATGTCAAGGATAACAGAATCAAGAGGAGATAAATGAAGTGAATTTTAAAAAATATATAGGGGGCACAAGATGAATACATGTGTCTGAGGCTTTTTCATTAAAAAGTGACTATTGGAATTATGAATTTTCAAATTAACGAAGAAAAACTAGTGTCAATTATTTTGCTTATATCTTTTGATGTGAGATGAATTTGAAGGTGGTATAAAAATAAAAGTTATAAAGGACTCAAAAGGATATCTAGAGAAGTTGACTATAATTTTTTAATGGTCATACGTCATCATTTATTGTGATCCAAATTTGACTGAGCGTTTGACCATCTTTTGTAAGTGACCCAAGAAGGATGTTTGTGTTTGTGTTGATGGTGTTTGGATGTTTCAAGATGAATTAAATATTGTAGAGTGTTTTATACTACATTAAGACCCATTTTTATGGATATTATAGGTTTGAAAAATCCATATTTAGTATGACCAAATGCTTATATGTTGATTGTTTGTTTGTTCGTTCATGGTGTTCTTATGTACAAGGCCAATGTTTGAGTATGTTTTGCATATGCAGAAGAGTGTAGTGATGGATGTAATCACTTGAAGGTGTCTTAAGGGTCATGTGGAGTGTAACTATGCATTTTTAAGTGGTTTTATGTTCCTAATGTTTTTAGTGAAGTGATAAAGTTGTGAATAGGTCTCCATGAGACCTAAAAGGGCTTCTAAGGCCTAATTGAAAGGTGTATTTGCCAAAGGGTGACCCATGGGTGCTATGGTCAACTTATGAGGGTGGAATTGAGTTATGTATTAGTTTTATAGAAGCCTTAAAAATTAATTAAAGTTTTATGGCTCACCAAGAAGATGGAAATCATGAATACTCTATAAACAGTAAAGTCAAAGGTGATGGTTTCTAGAGTTGAGAAGCAAAGAAAAGAGAAGAGTAAGAGTGCATGTGGAGCCAAGAAAAGGAGATAAACTTTTAAATAGAAGGTAAGTGTCATTGAGTAACATTAGAGAGTGAATAATATTATTTATGCATATATGATGAAGTTGGTATAGGTGAATGATAAGGTCAATTTGACTTAATGAACCTAGTAAGAGGCAAGTTGAGCTAGAGGCTATTTGAGAGAGATTGAGGGGTGAAGAGTGTAAGAAAGAAGCATACATCATCAGGTGTGTTTGAAATAAAATCATAGGTGGAGATCATATCATAGGTATCAAATTTGGTACTTAGTTTCTTAGTGGGTTTTATCCTCCTTGTTAATTAGAGCTAGCTAAAGGTCAAGTAGGCGCTTGACTAAATTAGAGGGTGGGTACGCCTTGATCAGTTAGTGCTGGTCTAAATGTTGGATATTTTTATTATATTAATTTATTTCATATTTTAGGTTTCAATGGGTTTTATTCCACATGATGGTTTCCCACATAAATTCATGTGTTATGTGTGTGATCTTGCATTGTTTTCTTATTTATTGTTATGAATAACTTGTATGTTTTATGAATTCTTGTGGTGATTGATTAAGGGTTTGAAAGGATTGTAATTTAAGTTTATATTATCTTGCATCAATAATTCATCCCCCTCTCTATGATTATACCTATAACACTTTGTTGCTCCTAGACTCTCTCTTTATGATGTGATGATCGAGGTATGTTGTCCATTACTAAGACTCTAGAGCATTGAAGTCAAAAGGATAAAATACAAAATGAACATTTTCCACTCATTATTTCCTATTTTACCCCCTCTTTCACCCATTATTTTACACCTCATACCAAATTTGACCCTCACTACTCACATTATCATACCCTGAATACTAATCTTGGTCACCAAATCCCATTTTTTGACCTATTAACATATTTCATCATCATTTTATCAATCCTAAGTCTCCCAGGGCATGGTATTACATTCTCTATAATAATTCTCAAATATTGAGTTAGAACTACATCAAACTGAGGTCTTTTTAGACTATGTAGGCAATATTTGGCTATGTTCTTGTGCCTAGAAATAGCTTGACCATGATTCATATCCAATCTCATCCCATCCCATATGGGTAACTCATCAATATTAATTCATATTGAGCTATGCATCCAACATAACATGGATTTTTATCACTCATAATATAAAAATGACATTTATAAGCTTTCATCCATCTCTAGCATGTGTCCTTACTATGGTAATTATACTTGACTTATAGCCTATCTCATCTCTTTATATCCCAAATAATGTTTACATCTTGGAAATTCAAGTTTTATCATCTTCATCAATCTATCTCCCTTCAATGCTTTGGGTGATTATCTAAGGTGCTTTATCCCATAGCACTTATGCTTGGGGCATCTCAATCATAGCTACATCACTACTTGGGGCATCCCAACCCCAACCCTCATCTTGATCTTATCCCACCCCAAAGATTTCCTTTCGAGTGACCATCCAACTCATTCCTCCCAACATGATCCCTCAAGGGGGCATCATGCCTACTAAGAACATTTTCATCCATAAAATGTTTTTTTTTTTTTTTAAAATCCATTACTCACTCCACTTCACTTCACTCATAATACCCTTTTAAATAGGGGCAAAATGTATGCACCTAAATTTGATCATCTTAACGATCCTATTAAAGCTACTAATTTAACACAAAACCATATTCTAATTTTCTACACAATATTCCCTATATCTTATAAAACTTACCATACCTTTATAACCAATTAATTACCCCATTAACCTACTAACTAGCCTACTTAGCCACAATCTACCCATTATCCCACCTTCTAATTTAAATTTCCTATTTATTCAACCACCCCCTAGCTACCCTACCACCCTAGCCTTTCTTTATACCCCTATGAATCTTAAACCTCATTGATTCCCATCTAATCCCCTTTTATCTCCTAAATTAATCAAGAAACCTCTAGAACTAGGGAGGCTCCTCCAAGATTCTAGAAGTCTCTAAATGAGAGACTTCTAAATAATCTAAAAATTCCTTAAAATATCCTCTACCATCCTATAAAATCCATGCTTGGGCCATGGCCAGACTTAACTTGAAAATCCATAAGCCTCATTTACACTCTCATAATTAGCCATTTTCAAGCATCCTCATACTCTTTTCAACCCATTCAACAATATAAAGAAGCCATTGGAGTCACTTTGAAGCTCAAAGCAAGCAATCTATAATCAATCAATTTGGCATTCAAATCTGATTGAAGATATTAGAGAGAAGTTGTAAAGGGAAAAAATGATGGTAAGAATCCATGTTTATTTGACTAATTATTCCTTTATTCCCTCACTTGATGTTATTTTTGTTATTGGTTTTTAATTAATAAATATATTAGTTTTTGTAAATAACTCAAAAATACAATCACACACAATGTAGAAATCACCCATTGACAAAGGGGTCCTTGGGAAAACATGACATCATGTGCCAAGTAACCCATTTTTACCATAGTCACTCCAAGGATAAGGAAGTTAGGGTTTTATCATTTGACAAAGAGAGACAACCTATGTGTGAGATAGCAATACACCAAATCAAAATTTAAATAAAACATTTAAGGTTATAGGTGGTTGCATCCAAATCTATTCAATTTTCTATACCGAAAACCTATGTCTAACTCAAACAGTAGCATCGATACAACTATTCAGATCTAGCATAATTATATGAGGCCACAATGTGCAAATTTCAAAAATATGATGACTAATCTTGAATCAATAATCTAGTACAATTCCATCCTATTTCAACCCATATATAAATATGCATAATAAACTAGTTTAGTACTCTTATTTTTTATTTATCACAATACCAATTGATAGTTGTACTTTTTATTTTTAGCATATCTCAACAATTAAATTTAAAATATTATTTATCTAAGTTTTCAATTAATTGGAATATTATAAATATATTTATTACATTTTTGCTTATTCATTTCTATATTCTTAACCATATACTATATTGATTCATCTCAATTCAGGGTTAAACACCATGTATGCATGTTTTCACATGCATCTTATATTACTATTTTAATTAGTTTATAGATGATGATGCCATTCTCTTTATGTTATCATTACTATTTAAATTTACATATTTTATTAACATATCTTGCATAAATTTTTGTTTTGAGCTATTTATTTCATATGCTTCACAATTCAACTCAAAAGAGGGGGCTCACAGAATCACTTGTGTTAGAGACTAAGCTGAAATAGTATAAAAATAGTTAAAATTTAGTAGGGTTTACATAGTTAATCATGATATACACCCAAAAATCACATATAAATTAGTTATAGATAAAATCTCTTCATTTGGATAAGGGCATAGGCTGACCATGTCCATAATAGTTCATAGTTTTACCAATCTTACAAAAAATAATAGTTTCATAACTCTCAGTGTCAATCAGTCTATAGATCAGCTACAATATTTCTTAAAAATAAGTTTTAAGTTCTTATATAGGTTTGTCTCAAATTTCAATTAGAGTGGAGACATCATATGTGGCATGTGTTCTAACATTTTCATAGGTTTTCACTCAAAATGTTACTTGATGTTACACAATTCTAGAATCTATTTACACCCAAATATTAGATTGACGGCATGTGCATGGCACATGACCACCTTTTTACTCAGTCTTTCACTAGTTTCATAGATGGAGTGGTAATAGTTGTCATTATCTATATAGTATACACTAGACATAGATCATACTATGTCTTGTACTAGTTTTAAATTTTTTTGTGCCAATTTACACCATAAATGAACCTTATTTCATTTGTAGTGGTTGGTTCACAATTTTTGAACCACTTTTTGACTAGATAATCTATTAGAATTCTTATAATCATTCCAAGATACTCTACCCACCTTGAACATGTGATGATGAATTTAATCACACCTTGAATTCTTATGCAAAATCTTTTTTTAATGAGGATTGGGACATGCACAGTCTAATCTAAGTGCTTCAATCAAACATGAAATATCTAAGTTTCATACCCTATAATAATTTTTCAGTAAAAACATAATAGTTCATGTACCCAATTAGTTTTATTCATTCCTTATATATATATATATATATATATATATATATATATATATATATATATATATATATATATATATATATAAGTTTATTGTCTTTAATTTTGATTTTTTGTCTTAATTAGAGACTATTTTATACATGTTTCATTTTATATTCTACGTGAAGCACAATTCAGTGTTGTGGCCTACATTCAAGATAATTCTTCATAGGTAAGTTTAGGTACACACTTTTTCATTTTACTCTAGTAATTCTAATTTGACACATTAATTTAATAAAAGTGGGGTAGATGTAAACACATAAATTAAAATTCATTGATAAAATGATGTACCTATGACCACTCCTTATACATACTTAACTTGTGCCTCATCCCACATTCCTTGACCTCCATTCATTTACTTTTATACAGATGATCTTTTTCTCCAAGATAGTAATTATCTCAAAATATTCCCATTCCACATTAAAAATATCTTAAATTGACTTTTAGATTGATCCAAAATTCTAATTTAGTTATCTTTGTTCTTTAGATAAGGTAACTTTATTTAGACTATTGTTCTCCCCAGTTCTGTCAAATTTTGATAGCTACATCCTTTCACCAAATAATGATTTTTTATCAAATTCAAACTTATGTAATAGGTCATCTTACATGTTTAGAAAGCCTTATCTAATGAATTCTTAATTCATCATTATAAAACCACATTCTCAATCCATAATTCATAACAGACTCATATGATTGAAAAACACTATAACATCTAACAACACATTGATATTAAAACACCTAATTTTTCAATATAGTATCCACACAGCCCTAGTAGCCCTAAACTAAGTATGTATACACCTCCAAGGTCACATGTCATTTTTGAATCACTTCATCACACTATCATTTCATCAACATTTAGCATTTTACACTAATATTTCACACACACTACTATAACATAAGATAACTACATGGAGTTTGATCCCTCTTAATAGAATTTAAATGTATGTAGTGCTCAATATAATAGGTGTTAAGGTCTAGGAAAATTTCATTTGCTAACCCCTTTTTACATTTTATTTATTTATCATTTGTGATCAATTAAACTAGGGTTAAAATTTAAGGATAAGGTAAACAATGGTTTTTTTAATATATCGAGAGCTCCTGCACATTAAAATATAACATATAAGTGAAGCAAACCTATCACATCTATCATAGAGAGAAAACCTTCACCAAATGTTAACACACCCTAAGGAAAATAGCACAAAATACCCATGTCTAATTCTAATGGATTTGTCCTAGATCTAGGAAAAACATTATTTGTGATTCATAGTGTCATAATAGTCACACAATATATTTCATAGTTTCACTTACAGTTCTACATTCTAGTTTTCTAGCTAAGTTGTTTCCTTTTAGAATTTTCCCTTTTTAACATATTTTTTATTTTAACAAGTTTCAAATTATTTTGTGTCATTTATTACATATTTGTAAAAAAATTATTTTATATAATAATAAATTATGTAATATGGTTCCTATACAATAGATTTTATTTGAGCCACCTGAAAGGGTTAAACCTACTTATAAAGTTCAAATGAAAGTGTTTACCCTTCAAAGGAGACATATCCTTGAAAGTTCACTTTATTATAGATTTTAGAGAGCCTCTCTCTTCTCGTGCATGTCCTATATTAATATTACATGACACTAAGGGTGATTCACATATAACACCAACATGATTGGTTCTAAAGATCTCTAGAGGTTCATCATGCTCAAAACCATGGACAATATTCCACATATCATTTTCATGATAGTGGCTCATATTATATAGACGGAAATCAGTATTCAAATTTCTAATACACCTTATTTCAATTAGAACAATATGGCACTTCTTTTAGTGAAATTTCACCATTCATATGCTTGATACATGGACTATTGATTGTGAGTTGTTTGCAAGATCAATCAGTTACTATCCTTATTTATATTCTAAGTTTGCATATGAAAAAATATCCAAAAAACAAAATATTCATGAAATTTTAAAAATTGGGACCTATGCATGATTTGTTTAGTTTATTCACATTAGTTAATTTGTGCTCAATATACTCAATATTTCTCTATAAATCTATTTTACATAAAATATGCTTCATAAATTTATATGAATGAATTCAAAGAATGCATGTTACCATTTTCAAATAGTTTTAGGTAATTTCACCAACTCAAACTCAAAAATTGCAAACAAACAAAAGCACTATGGCAAGTTAATAACACATTGTAATGTTGTTTAATTATATTAGAATCATCCCAAAGAATGCAGGCCCTAAATTCTCATATCCAAACAAGTCATAGGCCTTTTATAACTTGTTTATATTGTATCAAGATCATTGGGGGCATCCCTTTATGTAATTTATATTATTATTTGGATATCCCTTATTGTTCATGCCTTAGTTCCTTACAGTACACAAAATATATCAATATTTTTCACTTACTTTCTCTTAAGATTACCTTGTATTTAAGATAATTTATTTTATCCTAAATTTTCTTTTTCTGTGTGAAATTTTTTTATTTGTGTAACTTATTAATTCACATAAATCTGGATTTAATGAGGTGTTATTCACATCTTTATTCTCCTTTAGGATTTGGGAGTTACTTGCATGAGTAATTCCTTCCCCTATGTGGCACACGCCTCCTTTCAATTTCTAAGGAACTAGGACACAAGTGGCACACATTTAGAAAAATTATAAGGTATTAATGGGATTTATTGTAACTATTATTTTCATCATCTAGCTCTATAAAATATTCATTTTTATCTTCATGTCTTGACTATAATCTCATAGCCTCTCTCCTATTCTCTTATGTTCTTGATTCAATCTTATACTTGTAGAGACTTTGGTATCAAGTCTTATAATAAGATCATGTGGATTTTTCTTCAATACATTTAGTTTCCCACTTTAAAATCATTGTCTCATTTATGGTTTTCACCTTGAAATGTAACTTTACTTTATGTTTTCTTAATTTTTATGCACTTTCATTTGTCATTGATGAATGTCTTGGGATAAATCTTTCATGGTATTAAAGCAAATTTCATCTTATTGACATTTTTTTGAGAATTGTGCAAAACAATTTGGAGATTTTTTAGATTTTTTTATAAGGGATCAACCCTTGCTCTCCATTCAAATCCATTTTCCTCTAATTTTTTTTTGTTTGAGTTTGTTTTTCTCTCTAATCAATTATTATAGGTTGCTCCTAAGGAGCATTTTTTAACTTGTCTTTTGGTTTTGAGAAGCCATCCAAATAGGTTTTTTTTAATTTTTGTTCAAACTCATACAAGAAAAAATATTGAAAGGATTCAAATTTAAACTCTCTTCTTTTTAAAAAAAATCCATCTATGTTAGTTTTCTATTTTTATTTCTAGTTTAATAAAATTTATTTATTTATTTCCAATCCTTTTGTTTTAAAATATTGACTATCTCAATTTTTTCATATATTAGTAGTTATTTTATTATTTCAAAGGCATATATATATATATATATATATATATATATATATATATATATATATATATATATATATATATATATATTCATGCTCTTTCTTCATTTCTACACAATTTTATATTGATCAGTATTAAATCTTTGTGTTAAGCAATTTTTAAAAAATTATGAATTGTTTTATCTTCCAAGATTTAAATCCATGTAAGCTCTTATTTTCAGGTCTCTTTTTTGAGTTCTTATCAAATATGGATTTGTTTTTTTCTCTTTGCACTGTTGCATTATTGCACTATCATATTACTACACTACCACATTATCACACTATCATTGTATGAAATTGCCAGATGCATTTCATGCTTCTTTATTTATTAAGTTATTAAAAAAAACATATTACCCTTTTATTCAAGCATACTCTTTATTTAATCAATTAAATAGAAACAATTTAAGTGATTTTTTTAATATATGCATTTGTATATTTATAATATCACTTGAAAAAAATCTTTCCAATTTATTAATTTGAATTTTTTAAAGTCTTCAATCTTTTTTAAATTTATTTAAAAAAATAAAACAATTTCTTTAACTTGTATTGGAATTTTTGAGTATTTATTACTTTTTTAATTCAAAAAAAAGTTCAAATTATTGTATATTTAATACATTTTTTTTATCAGCATTCCAATATTTTAACTATTAATTTTTTTTGGTGAGTTAACAATTAATTCAAAAAACAAAAAAAAATTGCTTAAGTTTAATCTTACTACAAACGTCTAATCTAGTTGTTATTATCATTTATATTATAAATTAAATTATTAATCACCATCTTATAATTATTATATTTTGCAATTCTTTATCCTTTTTTAGCTCTTATTTCTTCTTTGATATCTCTTTTGCATTTTGGCTAAGTATTTTCTTTGGTTTTCTTGCCCCTCCTCTGCACCTTCTTTGTCTAAGTAATTTTTCTTGCCTATTCACTTTCTAAGAATTATGTGAGCTTTTGAGGCATAATGACTCAATTTTTATATGAATTTAAACTCACGTCTACCAATTACCACTTATAAAAATCACATATAAAATATATTTTCACTTTTAAACATTTGGTGCATGTAATAGATCGCATGGACCCTAAATATGATACAAAAACTACCTCCGTTGAATTTTAAGAGAAATGTAAAATCAAAAAATGATGAGTCCTTAGGATTTATTGGCATGGTTATGACCCCTAAATTGCATGTGAATATTGATGGTTATCTTCTTTTATCCACTACTTGGTCTAAGCTTAAATTTGTTTATGGTGTTATGAATGAATCTATCAAAATTTAAATTTAAGATCAATTGTCTGATTTAAAGTATAATGACTTCAAAACTATGGATTATTTATTGATTAAAATTTATTATTTGCACTCTCAATTAACTTATGTGTTAAACTTTCAAATTTGAGTTTGATTCACATTATTATGAAAAATTGTTTGTTTCAATTTTTTTAGTAGCTTATTACAAATATTTATTTACAACTGGTTTTTTCTACTTTATCTACTTTATCGATGTTTGAATTATTTTTTACCTTATTGCATTAATAAAAATAAAATTTGATTTAATTTGGTAGTCTTAAGACTAATGAACATGCTTTTATTTCTAAACACTAACATAAGAATGGCAAAGAACATGATAAGTCTAATAATACACATGATAAGAGAGATTAAAAATCTAACTCCAAACCTAAGAAAAAGTTAGAATATAATTATGGTGAAAAAAATACTCATGATGAATATCACTACTTTAAGAAGAAACATGATATCAAAACTGGAAATTTTAAGGTCTAATATAATGATAACACTAGTTACACTAAAACTCAAGTTAAATAAAAATCTAATACTATAGCTACTTTTACTTGTGATTTGGATGCTTCTCTTGTTGAATGGATTGTTGATTCTAGTGCTACTCAACATATGACATTTAATTCTAAGTTTACTTCTTTAGAACTAGATCTTTCTAACAATCATTTAAGTCTTACAAATTATATTTCTTGCAATGTTGAACCATAGAGACTATTAAAATCCTTAATTGTGAATTGTATAATATCTTTCTTGTTCTTGATTTGAAATTGAATTTGCTTTTTATTTCTTAGTTATGAAAATAGGACTATAAAATATAACTTTTTAATGACACTTGTTATGTTAAATCTACTAATAAATATTTTCAAGTAGTTTCTACTACTTTTTTAGATAGTAATAATTTGTTTAAATTTACTAGATTCTCTTCTTCCTCTTTTTCTCATGCTTTGCTTGTTTCTAATGATGATAATTTGTGACATGAAATATTAGGACATATAGATTATCAAATTATTTCACTTATAAATAAATTAAATATGATTCAATGTTTGCTTGAAATTTCTCCCACTACTTCTGCTTGTAGTGGTTGTATGATTGGTAAAATTCATAAAAAAAAATTTCCTAAGGATCAGTCTTAGTGTGATACTAAAAAGCTTCATTTAGTTCATAGTGATCTCTTAGGACCTATGCAAACTCCTTCTATTAATGGTGCTAAGTATGTCTTAACTTGTATTGATGATTTCACTAGACAAATTTGGATTTACTTCGTAAAAACTAAAGATCATGTTTTATATATTTTTATTGAATTTTATATATTTGTTGAAAAATAGTCTCATTATTATTTACACATATTATGAATGATAATGATATTGAATATTTTAACAATGATTTTATTGTATATTGTAGTCAACATGGTATTGATCATGAGAAAATTATTTCCTACACACCTAAGTAAAATGGTATTGTTGAATGTAAACATAAGACTATCATTGAAATATCTAGGTATTTATTGCATGCTAAAAATATGCATTACAAATTTTGGGTTGAATCTATGTATTGTGTTGTCTATCTCATCAATATGACTCTAAAAAAAAACTAAATATTACACCTAAATAAGCTTGTAGAAAACATAATTTAAAGTATTTATGTGTTTTTGATTGTGATGCTTTTGTTCATATTCCAATTGAAAACTATAAAAATTTATATTCTAAAGAAGACACTTTTATCTTTTTTAGTTATGATGAATAATCTAAAGTTTATTATTAGGGTGTATGATCCTCAAACTAATAAAATATATATTAAAAGGAATGTTAATATTGTTGAAAATGGTGTAATTGATTGTGATTCTAATTCAAATTCTCTTGATATAGTTTTTGCTTCTTTTCCTTTTGAATAAAGTAATGATCATAATGATGTGGTGCATAATGATGTTATTTTTTAAGTTCCTTATCTTTATTCTACTATTGTTCCACATAAAGCTATGCTTAAGTTAGCCAATACTACTATAGAAGATTTTGAAATTGATGTAGATCTTAATGATACTCATAGAACTAGACAACACTTTTATAATTATGATTTGATGTCTAAAATTATGTACAATAATGATCCTCAAACTTTAAAACAAGATCAAGGTCACCCTCATTGGGAAAAATGAATGCATGATGAATAAAAATCTTTGATTTCTGATAATACTTATGATCCATAAATTGGCACTAATTTTTATGCAAAAAGTTTACCTTGGATTCTTGTAAGTAATTTATTAAATATATCAAAAATAATTCATAAAATAATCAACTTAAAAAAAACATTGCAAGAATACCAATCACTCTCTACACAAGAATGTATTATGAAGTTTAGTAATGCCTACGTCTCTAGGTTAGCAAATTAGTTGAACTAATTCATTATAAAATGTCTGCAAGTACAAGAAAAGCCTTATAGAATAATAATGAACTCATGTGTTGTAGACCTTCAAAGAATCTCAAAACTCTTGGTTAGATTATTCACTTTATTGGAATACTTGAAAATGTGTATGTTTGGCCCTTTGAAGAATCTTGGAACTCTCAGATAGATTCTCCACTTTGTTGAAGCACACCTCTAAGACTGCATAAAACTCAGCAATAGACCTTTGAAAAATTTTAGAACTCATAGACGGACAATCCACCTTCCTATCATAAAAATAAATCTCACATTCCTAAATCTATCTACCAAAATTCTTACTTGAAGACTTTAAAAGTTGGCTCAAATAAACTCAAAACAAGTCTCTCAGCATACTACTAGATTCGTCTCTTGCTCTGGTTCTCAACTCTTCAGCTCTTTGACTCTACCATGAGAGATTTGGTACCTTAGAATGAATTCACTAAATTCCAATTCCCATTATAATTTCAATGATTTAAAAATAACCCCTCACCCCTTTATGTACATGTTGGAGGTGCACAAATAGTGAAATTATTCATTAGCCCCACCTTTTTTTATGGGATTGGATAATATCCCATTTCACCATTTTTTATGAGATTTATATCATCCCTTTACAATTTAATATAGAATTTTAATAATATCCCATGTATTTAAAAATATAGGATGATAATTATTCCTCAATATATGATGGTTTATATTTTAAACATATTAAAATGGATTTTCATTTGCCATATTATTTTATGACCACATCATCACTTTGACTAGTCATAACTTGCACATACAGACTCCATTTTTCAAATCGTAAAATGTGTCAAAAATCTCTAAATGAGATATAAACTATGGAATTAATTTATAAATGTTCCAATACCATATTTTTTTAAATTTGACCGCTTGTTGACCTATTTTGATCAGAACTTGGACTAGCTACACAAGGAATAAATGAGCTCTATTTTTGGAGTTCAACATACTATTAGAAAGATCTTGATGAGTCTTATGTGATAGTACATGTCTTAGTCTAATTTTAGAACTTTTTTAAAATTATATTTGGATCATACCTCCCCACTGAGAAGACTTTTGGTCTACCAAAAATTGGTATCCATTGAAATGCATGTTAGTTTTGAAGATACTTTGATAGGGCTTATCAGTCTACTAACATTTTATGACTATACTGACAATGCTTGGAACAATTATCTGATCACAAATTTTGAAATTCTTATACTACTATCTGGCCATCAATAGCCTTTACACATAATTAGAATTTATAATGTGATAACTTCCTCTGTTATACAGCTTCACAAGAGCCTCTACACAGATAAGCCAAGTGATGTTTTCTGTTGCATAGCTTCAACGAGCCTCTACATAGAATTCTAGTAATTTCCTCTATTACATGGATTCAATAAGCCTCTAAACATTTTTGAGATCCTAAATCTCTTTTTGTACATATCCTCAAAAAGCATCTACACAAAAGTCTAGTGATATCTTTTATTGTACGACTGTAATGAGCCTCTACATAAAAGTCTAGTGATCTTTTTTGTTGCATGGCTTTAGTGAGCCTCTACATAGATATGATATTTTTCACATTATTTATATTGGCTTTATGAGCAAATACAAATGGATGAGCTAAAATGCTCAAAATATTTTACCTACCACCTGAGATTCCTTACCAGCTATTGAATCTTGGTGTGGGTCTAGCTCCTTTAGTAGTCACTTTATGGATCATCATGCAACTCATCTTCATAATATTGATGGTCACCTAGTACATATGAGTCTGATGTCTGATTAGAATTATTGTGACAAGGTATAGAGACCTACCTTGTCTTAAACTATATGATCTAAGTGTGATTTAGGTGAATATGTATACTATCATCTATGAAAGATGCTTGCTAAGTGAAGAGATAGATTTTTTCTAGAACAATCTCATTCATCTCCAATGGGATGATATAAAGAGTCACCATGTCTAAGAACTATCTTCCAACTATAAATTTCAAGGTACAATAACATGTTGTCATAGACAATGTCATTTTATGTGCCAATTATTTTGGCATGTGGCAATGAAAATATTGGCAAGCCCAATCGATGTATAGTTGGATTCATCTCTTGCTCTAGCTCTCAACTCTTTAGCTCTTCAACTCTTTAACTCTTAGCTCTTTGGCTCTAAACTCTTTAGCTCTGCCATGAGAGTTTTGGAACCTTGGAATGAATTCACTAAATTCCAATTCTAATAAT
Source organism: Torreya grandis (assembly GCA_037957365.1). Classification (NCBI taxonomy): domain Eukaryota; kingdom Viridiplantae; phylum Streptophyta; class Pinopsida; order Cupressales; family Taxaceae; genus Torreya; species Torreya grandis. The sequence continues at coordinate 695,682 of JARHVA010004924.1, read as the reverse complement.
TTCTAAGTAACCCCTCACCCCTTTATATACTTATTGGAGATATACAAATAGTGAGATTATTCATTGTCCCCACCTTTTTTGATGGGATTGGATAATATCCCATTTCACCATTTTTTATGGGATTTATATTATCCCTTTACAATTTAATATGAAATTTTAATAATGTCTTATGTATTTAAAAATATGGGGTGATAATTATTCCCCAATATATGATGGTTTATATTTTAACCATAATAAAATGTTTTTTCATTTGACACATAACTTTATTTCCATGTCACTTTATGGCCACATCATCATTTTGACCATAACTTTGACTGGTCATAACTTATACATATAGACTCCATTTTTCAAATCATAAAATGTGTTGTAAATCTCTCAATGAACTCTACACTATGGAAATAGTTTATAAATGTTACAATATCATCAATTCTTATAATTTGACCAATGTCGATCATCTATTGACCTATTTTGATCATAGCTTGGACTGGCTGCACAAAGAGAAAATGAGCTCTATTTCAAGTTCTGCATATTATTAGAAAGCTTTGACGAGTCCTATGTGATAGTATATGTCTTAGTCTGATTTGATAACTTTTTTAAAATGATCTCTGGATCATACCTCCCTATTGAGAAGGCTTTTGGTCTACCAAAAATTGGTATCCACTGAAATGCCCATCAATTTTGAAGATACTCCGACAGGTCTTATTGATCTACTTAGGTTTTGCAACTACACCTACAATGCTTAAAAAACTAGTTGGTCACAACTTCTATAATTCATGTACTATTTCACAACCATCAATAGAATCTACACATAATTAGGGTTTAGAATGTGATGACTTTCTCTATTGCATAGCTTCACAAGAGCCTTTATAGAGATAAGCCTGGTGATCTTCTCTACTGTATAGCTTCAATGAGACACTACACAAAAGTCTAGTGATCTCCTCTATTTCATGACTTTAATAAGCCTATACATATTTTTGAGATCTTAAATCTCTTTTGTTACATGACATCAATAAGCCTCTACATAGAAGTCTAGTGATCTCCTCTATTGCATGGTTGTAATGAGCCTCTACATAGAAGTCTAGTGATATTGTTTATTACATGACTGCAATGAGCCTCTACATAAATCTAAGATTTTACACATACATCCATGTTCTCCTTAGTTGCATAGCCATCAAAGGGCCTCTACATAGAACTAATATCTTAAATCTCCTATGTTGTATGGCTACAACAAGCCTCTACATAGATTTGAGATTTTGTGTGTATCTACATCCTCTTCTGCTACATAGCCTCTACATAAAAGTATGCATAGATAATAACACATCCATCAACATCCTTTTCTACTACATAGCCTTAATGTATTCTACATAGAAGGATATGTGTGGATAATATAATGTCCATTAATGTCCTCTTATGTTGCATATCTTTAACAACCTCTACACAAAATTACGTATGTGGACCTAGTTCTTTTTGGGTCTATTGAACTATTATCTACAAAGTAACACTTGATAGAAACAAGAATATAACATACCCTAATATTCATATACCATTGTTTATGGAAAATGTCTACCATAATGTGGGAAGACAAATTGAGTATGATAAACTTGTCACTCAATTCTTCTCTATAGGTGACTCCATAATAAAAAAAATTACAATTTTTACAATGCATGTATATATGGATACAAATAGTACCTCTTGGGTATTTAAAAAAAAATCTTGGTGCATGACACAATATTTTTCAAATGGGTCTTATTCAGACATCCTAACTAGCACATTATTTATGTTGGTTCTATGAGTATATACAAATGGATAAACCAAAATTCTTGAAAGCATTTAATTACCACCTAATATTTCTAACTAGCTATTGAATCTTAGTGTGGTCCTAGATCCTTTAGTAATCACCTTATGGATCATCATATAGCTCTCCTTTTCAGTTTTTGATGGCCACCTAGTACATATGAGTCTGATGTCTAATTGGAATCATCACAACTAGGTCTAAAAACCTACCTTGTCTCAAACTCCATGATCCAAGTGTGATCTAGGTGAAGCTCCATGCTATGATCTATGAAAGATTCTTATAGAGTGAAGAGATAAAAATTTTCCAGAACAATCTCTTTCATCTCCAATGGGATGATATCGAGAGTCACCATGTCTAAGAATTGTCTTCCAACTACAAATCACAAGGTACAATAACATGTTGCCATACCTTAGACAATGTCATTCTATGTGCCAACTATTTTGGCATGCAATAGTGGCAATGTTGGTAAGCCCAATCGATGTACATCATCAGCGGTCACATATCCCATTTTGATGTTTCCATCGAACACACTTCTAATGACACATTCCTCTAAAATAATTGGAATACTTTGCCTAGAGGCTTTTGTAGATCACAAGACAATGTCTGAAGGTCTAGATGTTGTTCTTTGTTGAACTGGGGATTCTAAAAGTTGATTGGTACTTGGGATAGAAAGATCCTTTCCTCTATTTATTTTCATTTATTAGAACCACTATGGTGTATATACATTACAAATTTGATCCCAAAGACTTGATCTTAACCCACTTTGATAACAAACTAATCCATAAATTGGCACTAATTTTAATGCAAAAAAGTTTACTTTGGATCCTTGTAGGAAATTTATTAAATATACCAAAATTAATCCATAAAATATTCAACTTAAAAAAATAATTGCAAGAATACCAACCACACTACATAAGATTTAATTACATAGTTCAGCAATGCCTACGTCTCTAAGTTTGCAAATTAGTTGAACCAATTCATTATAAAATATCTGCAAGTACAAGGCAACCCTTATAAAATAATAATGAATTCATGTGTTATGGATCTTAAAATAATCTTAGAACTTTGAGATAGATTCCCCACTCTTTTGAAACACTTCCAAATATGTATGTTCATCCCTTTGAAGAATCTCATAACTCTCAGATAGATTCTCCACTTTCCCAAAGCACACCTCTAAGACTGTATAAAACTCAGCAATAGACCTTTGAAAAGTTCTAGAACTCATGGATGGACCTTCCACCTTCCTATCACAAAAAATAAATCTCAAATTCATAAATTTATCTACTAAAAATATTAATTTAAGAATTTAAAATGTGGCTCAAATCAACTCAAATTAGGTCTCTTAACATACGGTTGGATTCATCTCTTGCTCTGACTCTTTGGCTCTCAGTTCTTCAGCTCTTTATCTCTACCATGAGATCTTTAGAACCTTAAAATGAATTCACTAAATTCTAATTTCCATTCCAATTCCAATGATTTCCAAATAACCCCTCACCCTTTTATATACTTTTTGAAGGTGCACAAATGGTGGGATTATTCATTATCCCCACCTTTTTTGATGGGATTGGATAATATCCTATTTCACCATTTTTTATGGGATTTATATTATCCCTTTACAATTTAATATGAAATTTTAATAATATCCCATGTATTTAAAAATATGGAGTGATAATTATTCCCTAATATATGATAGTTTAGATTTTAACCTTATTAAAATGGTTTTACATTTGCCACGTAACTCTATTGCCACATCACTTTATGGCCACATCATCACTTTGACTGGTCATAACTTGCACATACGGACTCCATTTTTCAAATCATAAAATGTGTCAAAAATATCTCAATGAGCTCTACACTATGGAACTAGTTTATAAATGTTCCAATATCATCAATGTTTCTAATTTGACTAGTGTTGATAGTCTATTGACCTCTTTTGATTAGAATTTGTACTGGATGCATAAGGAATAAATGATCTCTATTTCTAGAGTTTTGCATACTATTGGAAAGCTCTTGATTAGTCCTATGTGATGGTACAAATCTTAGTCTGATTTAGGAACTTTTATAAAATGATCTCTGAATCAACTTGGGACCTCTCCTAAATGGCATCATTTGGTGTGTTATAAATGGTAGTTTGAAATTAAATTCAACTCTGATAATCAAATTGAAAAATATAAAGCTAGATTAGTTGTTAGATATTTTTTGCAAATTGAAGGAATTGGATATAATGAAAATTTTGATCCTATTGCTAAGATTCCCATGATTAAAGTTGTTTTAACTTTAGTTGTTAACATGTATTAGCTTATTTATCAAATAGATGTTAAGATCTTTCTTAAATGTTGACTTTCATATAGAAATTCACATGTCTCAACCCCCTAGTTTTATTGAGAAAGGTAATGAAAATAATATTTCCAATTTAAATAAATTTATTTATGGTTTGAAACAATATCCTACAAAATGGTACTCTAAAATATATGAATTTTTATAGCTTAAGGTTTTATTCATAGTTCTAATGATCCTAATATTTCTATAAAAAATACTCCAAATGGTATATTTATCATTATTTTTTATTATGATGACTTAATCATAACTAGTAGTATTAGTTCAATAGTTTTTTGCATTTAAATAACTTTGAATAATACCTTAGAAATGACTGATTTGGGTCTCTTACATTATTTTTTAGGCGTTCAAGTTTGGCAAGAAAAAAATAACATTTCTATTTCTCAATCTAAATATGCATATGACTTGATATCTAGGTTTAATATGTTAGATTAAAAATCTATAGCTACTCCTTATGAAACTGGTGTTAAATTACTTAATGACATGGAAATTAAAACTATTGATCTAACTTTATATAGACAATTAGTTGGTAGTTTGAATTATCTTACTCATATTTGTCCTGATATTGCTTTTTTATTAGGTTGGTTTCTCATTTTATGTCTAAACCTCAAGCTACTCATTTTAAAACTATTAAAAGAACTATTCATTATATTAAAGGTACTCTAACTTTTAGCATCGAGTATACCTCAAATATCAATTTTTATTTGACAAGTTATTCCAATTCTAATTGGACTGGCGATCCTAATGATCATAGATCCATAAGTGGTTATTGTTTTTCTTTGGGTTTTGGCACTATTTTAGGGAATAGTAAAAATCAGACTATTGTATCTTTATCTTCCATAGAAGCTGAGTATAAAGCCTATAATCATGCTACAAATGAGGCAATTTAACTTACAATACTTTTTGAACATTTAGGCCACCGATAACATTCAACTACTCTAATTTTTAATGATAGTCAAAGTGCCATTGCCTTATCAAAAAATCTAGTTTTCTATGCAAGGTCCAAACACATTGATATTCAACATCACTTTTAGTGAAAACTTCTTAAAGACAATCTAATGCTTATCTCTTTCTTTCCTATTGAAGAATAAATGGTTAATATCTTCACTAAACCTTTATGCAAAGAAAAGTTTATATTGTTTTGTAACAAGTTAGGATTGAAGGAAATTTTCATCAAGGGGGAGAGTTAGTGATGTTTCTTCCATTTTTATTTGTTTGTAAACCCCTAAATAAAGTTTAAGGGGGGCAGGGGGAGGGGGGAGGGAAGGGGGAAGGAAATGTTAGGATTACCTTTTATTTATGATAATTTATTTTATTCTAAGTTTCCTTTTAATGTGTGAGAAGATTTTATTTATGTAAATTATTAATTCACATATATCTGGAATATATGAGGTGTCATTTATTGGCAAGTGTTGTCATTGATGTTAAAGATTGGTGTCATGTGTGTAATGATGTCAAAGGTAATGATAAAGTGGTGATGTCATGATGATAATGAGTTTGAACTTGAAGTTTTGCAAGGTAGGATTTGGATGCATATGAGCTAAGGTAAGTATTGTTTGAGGCTTATCATATTGTTCTATCATGTTGATGTGGTTTTAGGGCAAGGAGAGAAGGCAAACATGTGAATAGTATGTTGGCATAGGTTTTGTAGCCTAGTATATAAGCTTAGATATTTAGTTTATACTTAGATAGGAAGTTGATGAATGTTATGGATTATAATATCATGTTGTAGAGGACCTATGGGGTGTCAAGAGTGCTTAAAATGCTTATGGTGATGTATGGTGTTCATCCAGTTCTTCATTATGTTCATCTAAGCATCGTTGGTTCTATGACAAAAAAATATGAGTAAGTATATTGATGACATTATATTTCACATGTGTGAAGGTTCTAGGAGTATCTTGATATATGGATTGATTCCCCTATGAAAGGAGATCATGTGGTTTAAATTTTAGGTCATGAGTTTGAGCATAGAAAAAGTTATTAAGGTGAAAAGTTGGCTTCTTAGATAGAGTTTACCAAGTTCCCATACTTGGCCAAATTTGTGATATCAAATATCTAAGGTGAATGTTTAATCAGAGAAGATCTAATGGCAAATGTTTATTTTGACTAGATAAGGATCCAACAGAGCACATGATCTTTTCAGATAGAGATCAATGGTGTGTGTGAAGTCAAATTATCAAAAGTACCTAAGAATAAATGTGTTGATGATAAGTGTCTCAATCTTGGTGTGTTAGTAGCAGATCATTGGCATGTGGGTGTTCATGTAGATGAAGATCCAATGATGAACATTCAATTGTATAGTGGAGATCAATGGTGTGTATTTAGTCAAAATGTCAAAGAGTCTAAAATTACACACACTGGTGACAAGTGTCACTATCTCTTTGGGTTGATAGAAGATCAATAGTTTGTAGGCATTTTTACAAATAGAGATTAATGATGATTGATGCATGGTAAAGACCAAGCTAAGTCAAAGTTTCTAGAGAACATGAGATAAGGTCAAAGTGATAGATGTTTAGTAAAGGTAAAGACTGAGCTAATTTTGAGAAAGATCAATGATTTGTATTTGTTAAAGCTATGTGAGGGCATGAGATGATATCAAAGTATTCAATGTTTAGCATTTGCTTAGTGACCATTGGAATTTGAATTTTCAAATTAACAAAGGAAAACCAATGTTGAGTATTTTTCTCATATCTTTTGATCTAGGACAAATTTGAAGGTGTAGTAAAAAGAAAAGTTATAGAGGAATTCAAGATACATCTAGTGAATCTAGTTATAAGGTCTGAGTGTTTTTATAGTAAAAGTTGTTGAGCTCTAAAGTTGACTATGTGTTTTACCATGTTCTGTAAGTGAATCGAGAAGGATGTTTGAATTATTTTGATGACATTTTGATGTTTCAAGGGGACTTAGCTATTGGAGAGTGCTATAGACTCCATGAAGATGATTTGTATGTATTTTAAAGGTTTAACCAATCCATATTCAATATGAATAAATGCTTCAAATTTCACTATTTATTCATTAATGGTGTTACTATGTACAAAATATTTTTTGAGCAAATTTTGCTTTAACATAAGAGTGTTTTGGTGAGATTAATCACCTGAAGATGTCATAATGGTCATATAGAGTGGACCCATGTATTTTAAAGTGATCTTATGTTTTTAGTTTACTTAATGGAGTGCTAAATGGGTGAATAGGTCTCCATAAGACATATAAGGGCTACTAAGGCCTAATTGAAAGGCATAGTTGTTTAATTATGACCCATTATTGCTATGATCGACCTATGAGGATGGAATTGAGCTATTTAATATGTCTTAAGGATTAATGTAAGTATTATGACTGACCTAGAAGATAATAATCATGAAGACTATATAAAAGGTGAAATCAAAGGTGATGATTTCTAGACTTGAGAGAAAGTGTGTGTGTGAGAGTTGTGGAGCAAACGAAAGAAGAAAGGGTGTGTGCCCAATGAATGGGTTATAGAGAAGAGTAGGATTGATAATTGTATATATGACCTATAGGTCATATTTCTAATGTCAAAACTAGACTTGTGAGATTTGGTGAAGAGGGCATGTGTGAGAGTTGTAGAGTGATGAAAAGAAAGGGAGTGTGCTTAGTGGATGGGTTATAGAGAAAATAAGGTTGAGGACTATGTGTATGACCTATATGTCATATTTATGAATTTTGAATAGTGGTCATGTAGGTTTGAATATTAAGCATAAGTAAAAGAAGAGAGATTGTGGCATGTCTATGTGAGAGGCTTGTATGAGATAGAGAGGGTGTTTTGTAGGGGTTAGAAAATCATAGGTCCATCATCAAGTGTTCAAGATATAATTTCAAAGCTGGATATGTTTACTTTATAAGTGTTGAGAGGGTGATCAACATCTAGGTTAGAAAGACTTGATCATCCTAAGGGTATGTGTTCCTTATGTAATGGGTGTTTCACTAAAGTCTCATGTTTGTAATAGCTTATAAAACAAGTAGTGCATGTGTTTATAGGCTTGGGAGTGCATTTTATTCCATGTGAGGGTTTCCCACATTATATGTCGTATTATGATGTGCTTCTCTTATTAATGTTTTGTATGTGGTCTTCTTAATTTGAAGGTAATCTAATTGCATATGCTTGTTATATTGATTCATGAATGTCAATGAATGAATTATAAGTGTTATAAAAGTGAAAGATTGGTTGACTAATTCACCCCCCCTCTCAATCATATTGTACCTCCAATAATTGGTATCAGAGTAGGTCCTTTGGAGGAAGCTTAATAGCTTGAAGGAGATCCCAAGTAACACTAAATGGCTAAGCAGTTGAAAAAAGATAATGTGATTTAAATAAATATGCCAAATAGGATGAGAAGGCATCAAAGATATCAAAGTTTAGCTAGAATATGCCAAGGCAATTTTGAGTTCAAAGAGGGAAACTTGTTTAAAGGAAGAAGACATCTTGTGTGATGAAAACGTTAGCCAGGACAATGATGAAGAAGTTAATGTGGATCTAGAAATTGAGCTCATGAGTACCCTTGGTGAACTAAAGGATAAAAAGAAGAAGAATCATAAAATGAGTAATATGATCAAAGTTCTTGAAGCACAAGTCAATACTCTTGAAGGAAGTTTGTTAGGAAAGTCCATAAGAGATAAGAATAAGTATCAAGATCTGATCAAGTCTCTTGAAGAGAAAACATTTAGACTAAAGGATGACATGGATAAATAAGCTAAGGATAAGGAGTTAATCAAAGATCTTAGAGGTCAATTAGAGTTTTTAAATGGGAACCTAAAATAAAGAGAAGAAGAGTGTAGATATCTCAAGACTCAGTTAGAAGAAGCCAATACCAAGGTAAGTTCAAAGCAAGGTGAGCATGATGATTTTAAGTCTGATCTTGATTCTTTAAGAGTAGAGCATGAATAAATCATAGACAAGTTAGATAATATAGAAAAATAACATGTGAATCTTGATCAAGATAAGAAGAATAAAATATTTGAAAGTAATGAAAGAAGGTCTATTAGATAGCCAAATACTTCAAGATATGCTAGTTTATTCTATGGTCATTCTTATAAATATAATAAGTATGGTCATAAAGATAATGATTGTAGAAGGAATTCATTCAAGTATAGACATTAATAGGCTTGATATAAGGATTTTCTGGCCAAATATTGATCATGGTTCAAATCTACAAAAAAGCTATGAATGATGTTATTTGTTTTAGTTGTCATAAGAGTGGTAATATTTCAAGTTTATACCCAAGTGGAGTCAATAGGTCCTCAAGGAATCTCAAATGACATGAAGCTTCCTTTGTGCATAATAAAGTTAATTCTTGGTTATGGATACCAATGATTATCAATTCTAATCACACTAATCAAAATAGGTTTAATCAATCTCCTAGAGATCAAGAAAGAAAACAAGTGAATTCTTGAAAACCAAAGGTGAAGAATGAGGCTCATGATGAGTTTGTAGGTCAAATTATCATGTTGTCCATGATGGAGGATGATCTAATTATTGAAAAATATTCTTTATCTACTCATGTTGTATTTTAAGATCCTAAGGAAGAGATCATGTTGCTAGTTGAGACTAGTTCTAAGGTGTGTTTGGATGTTAATGGGCAACCTATTGTGTGTGAGCAAGTTTTAAGATTGGTTATTATGTTGTCAAGCTATGAAAGTGATGTTATGAAATAAAAATAATATACTTCAGTGATCAAATTATGTTAATATTCAATAGTTTCTCAAAATTTTGTATATCTTATCATAGAAGAGAAAGTGAGTGATGAAGAAAAAGAATAAGTTGTCAAAGTTCAAACTAAGAAGACGAAGAATAAGATCAAGAAGTCTTATAGCTATAAAAATATTCTAGTGGTTACTAAGGAGATGTGGGACATTATTTTATTCAGTTTGTTTTAGATCATTATGGTGTAGATGATGTCTTTGTCTATGCTTCTTGAGAGATTCTTTTCAGTGAAAAAGCAAGTGTTGTTGTGGTGTTATTTAGAAGGTCATTCATGGGTCCTAAAAGGTAAGAGATGAGTGTTTCTAGTTGGATTTGGTGTGTTAATATGGGATAAGTGATTTTATGAGGTTAGAGTGAAGATATAAGGTGATTTTGTCATTTTGGTTTGGTTATTGTTGTATATGCAGTGTCTATAGGGTCAAAATGGGTGTTTCCATGTAGCATAGTGAGATCGATGGATTGTCAAGAAGAGCTTGGTGCTTAGAAAATTCAAATCCATGGTATATTAATTTAAGGCTTCCAAAGGTATGAAGGCTCAAATATTTGTCTAGAAGTGTGTGATGGTTGTCTCTAGGTGTGCAAGAAGTTTCAAAGGTGGGTATTGACCATGTTTGTCTTGAGATTCTAGAGTCTTTAGGCTCTATTCTAGAAAATTGGTTTACCTTATGATTTGAGGTATGAGGATTATTAATAGATTGGATGGGCCAAATGGGTTGTAAAATAAAGATTCATACAGATTTTAAGATTTATGGTTTTTAAATTATTCAAGTTTTTATCAAGATGGAGGCCTAATTAGCTACTAGGTTTATGAAGGAAGTATGTTGTAGAGGATGATCTAGGTGATGAAAATTGGTGTGATTGAGGGAGAATATGATAATTCTCCATATATGAGGTTTCACATATTTAAGGTGTGTCTAATAAAATTTGAGGGTTATGAGAATTCTAGGTAGGGCTATAAGGAGTCTAAATAGGCCTGGTGTGAATAAGAGTGCTTTTTGATCAATCTCTCCAAAATATCATGGTATGAATGTTTTAGTGTAAGTTATATGGTTTATTTATAATATATTTCCTATTTAGTGTGTGGATTTAAGATATATTGGTACTCCTAGAGGTGGTTTACAAGTGAGAGTATGAAAATAGAGTAGTGTTGTTTGAAGTCCAAAGTAGTATAGTATTCTGAGTTTGATGTTTTCATGTTGAATGAGGTCATGAAGGTGTTCTCATAACTTATATAAGTGAGCTCTAGTTATAAATATCAAGGGGGAATCTTTTACATTGGCATAAGGAGGATCATGGAGTTAGGGGGAACTAACCTAGATGGCTTGAGAAGTTTACATGATCAAAGGGGGTGCTAGATTGTTCAATTTTTCAAGTCCAAGGATCAAGAAGGATTAGAGTAGAGGAGCTTGTTGTAGGTTCAGTGGCATGATGTTTTTTTGGTGGTCCTTGAAGTGAATTTAGAGAGAAGGATAGTAAGCTTGTATCGTGGTTCTTTATGGTGTGTGGAGATCTGAAGATTTTCAAGAGGTGCAATGGCTCAAAGATCTTAGGGGGAGTCCCTCTCAAATGTTTTTTGATGATTTCCATTAGATTTCAATGATTTTGTGTTATTTATTCATTGGTGTTAGTGCATAATCAAACAAGGGTGTTCTCATGGAGTATGGTTAAGAAGTTTAAGGAAATAAGTGGTATGCATAGAGTTAGGGGGAACTAACTCAGATAGTTTGAGTGACTTGAAGATCTATGCATAATGTAAGGAGAAGTATATGTGAGATGTTCTAGTCATTGTGAAAATGTGTTAAATATTCATGCATAAGTAAAGGGAGATTATGAGTTTTGTAAGTTAGCAGGTACAAGGATCAGAGATGTCTAACTTTAGATTGATTCATGTCAAAGGGGGAGCAATTGTTTCATATGATGTATGTAAGTATCTTGAGCACTTAGAAGTATATTTGAATACATTCATGAGGTTAAGAGGAGCTTGGTGGTTATTTAATCCACTTTTTCATTAATATAAAGGGGGTATAAATAAAATAATAGGTTTCCATCAATGACAAAGGGGGTGATTATTGGAAAGTGTTGTCATTGATGTCAAAGATTGATGTCATGTGTGAATTGATGTCAAAGGTAATGATAAAGTAGTGATGTCATGATGATGAAGACTTTGAGCCTAAATTTTTACAAGGTAGGATTTGGATGCATATGAGCTAAGTTAATTATTGTTTAAGGCTTATCATATTGTATCTAACATGTTGATGTGGTTACATGTCAAGGAGAGAAGACAAGCATGTGAACAATATGTTGGCATAGGCTTGCTAGCCAAGTATGTAAGCATGGATCTTTAGTATATGCTTAGATAATAAGTTGATAAATGTTATGGATGATTATATCATATTGCAAAGGTCCTATGGGGTGTCAGGAGTGCTTAAAATTCTTATGAGAATGCATGGTGTTCATCATAATATTCATTAAGTTCATCTAAGCATAGTTTTTTTTATGGCATATAAATATGAATAGGGATATTGATGACATTATATTTCACATGTGTGAATATTCTAAGAGTAGCTTGACATATGGATGGATTCACCTATGAAAGGTGATCACGTGGTTAAAATTTTAGGTCATGAGGTTGAGTGTAGAAAAAGTTATTAAAGTGAAAAGTTGGCTTCTTAGTTAGAGTTTACCAAGTTCTCATACTTAGCCAAATTTTTGATATCAAAGATCTATGGCAAGAATTTAATCAGAATAGATCTAATGGTGAGAATTTATTTTGATGAGATAAAGATCTAATAGAGTGTGTGATTTTGTCAAATAGAGATAAATGGCACATGTGAATTTAAATTATCAAAGGTACTTGAGAATGAATGTGTTGATGACAAGTGTCTTAGTCTCAGTGTGTTAATAGTAGATAAATGGCACATGGGTGTTTATGTAGATGGAGATCTAATAATGAGAGTTCAATCATACCATGGAGATAAACAATGTGTATTTATTAAAAACATTAAAGAGTCTAAGATTGCATGCATTATTGTTAAGTGTCATTACCTCATTGAGTTGATAGAAGATCAATGGTTCACAGTGGTTCATACAGATTGAGATAAAAAATGAGAGTTGCATCGTAAAGACTAGACTAATCTGAGGAGATTGATGGTGCGTATTTCATCAAATTTACTAACAAGTATGAGATGAGGTCAAAGTGACAAATGTTTATCAAAGGTAAAGACCAAGCTACTTTAAAGGAAGATCTATGATGCATATTTGTTCAAGATATGAGAGGGCACAAGATGATATCAAAGTATCCAATGTTTAACATTTGCTAAATGACCATTGGAATTTGAATTTTCAAATTAACAAAGGAAAAACTAGTGCTGAGTATTTTACTTATATCTTTTGATGTAAGATGAATTCAAAGGTGAAATAAAAGTAAAATTTATAGAGTACTTCAAGGCACATCTAGTGAATCTAGTTAGAAGGTCTGAGTATTATATAGTCAAAGTTATTGAGCTCCAAATTTTATTTTGTGTTTGACCATGTTCTATACATGAACCAAGAAGGATGTTTGAGTTTGTTCTAATCGAATTTTGATGTTACAAGGGGAAATAGATATTAGAGAGTGTTTTAGACTCCATGAAGATGATTTGTATGGATTTTGGAGTTTTGACCAATCCATATTTAGTATGAACAAATGCTTCAAAGTTGACTATTTATTCATTAATAGTGCTACTATGTATAAAATGTCATTTGAGAAAATTGTGCTTTAGTAGAAGAGTGTTTGGGTGGGAGTAATCACTTGAAGATGTCATAAGGGTCATATAGAGTGGACATGTATTTGAAATTGATCTTGTGTTCTTTTTTTACTTAATGGTGTGCTAAATGGATGAATAGGTCTCTATGAGACCTATAAGGACTACTAAGGCCTAATTGAAAGGTGTAGTTGTTTAAATATGACCCACAGTTGTTATGGTCAACCTATGAGGATGGTATTGAGATATGTAATATGTCTTAAGGATTAAGGAAAGTATTATGGCTAGCTTAGAAGATAATAATCATGAAGGCTATTTAAAAGGTGAAATCAAAGGTTATGATTTCTAGATTTGAGAGAAGATGTGTGAGAGAGAGTTGTGGAGAAAAGGAAAGAAGAAAGGGTGTGTGCCCAGTGGATGGATTATATAGAAGATAAATATTGATGACTATGTGTATGACTTATAGGTCATATTTTTGATGTCAAAACTAGACTTGTGAAAGTTGGTGAAGAGGGAATGTGTGAGAGTTATGGAGTAATAGAAAGAAAGGGGGGGTGCCCAGTGGATGGGTTATAGAGAAGAGCAAGTTGAGGATTGTATGTATGACCTATGAGTCATATTTATGGTGTTTGAATAGTGCTCATGTAGGTTTGAATATCGATCATAATCAACATAAGAGAGATTGTGGCATGCCTATGTGAGAGTATTTTATGAGATAGAGAGGGTGTTTTGTAGGGGTTAGAAAATTAGAGGTCCATCATCATGTGTTGAAGACATAATTTCAAAGGTGGATATTTTTATTTCATAGGTGTCGGGAGGGTGCTCAACATCTAGGTTAGAAGGATTTGACCATCCTAGGGGTAGGTGCTCTTTGTGGAATGGGTGTTCCACTAAAGTCTCATGTTTGTAATACCTTATAGGTAGAGTAGTCCGTGTGTTTGAAGGATAGAGAGTCTGTTTTATTCCCCATGAGGATTTCCCATATTAGATGTTATTTTATGATGTAATTCTCTTATTATTACTTTGTGTGTGGTCTCCTTGATTTGATGGTAATCTAGTTGCACACAATTATTGTGTTGTCATGAATGTCAATGAATGAATGATAAGTGATGTGAAAGTGAAAGATTGGTTGAATATTTCACACCCCCCCTCTCAATCATATTTTACATCCAACATCATTCAACTCTTTGTTCTCCTTTAGGATTTGGGAGTTACTTGCATGAGTAACTCCTACCCCCACATGGCACACACCTCGCTTCACTTTCTAATGGACTAGGACATAGGTGGCACACACTTAGGAAGATTGTAAGGTAATAATGGGATTCTTTGTAACTCAAATAATCTTCCTCTATATCTATAAAAGGGTTCTTTCTCTCCTCATTTACTTATTAAAATCTCATATATCTCTCTTTTCTTCTCTTATGCTCTTGATTCAATCATGTATTTGTGAAGATTTTGGTATCAATACTTCTAATAAAATTACATGAGTTTTTATTTGATATGTTTGATTTACCACTTTAAAATTCTTATCTCATTTATGGTTTGCACCTTGAAAGGTAACTTGGCTTTATATTTTATTTAGTTTTATGCACATTTATTTATCATTGATGAATGTTATTGGGATAAATCCTTCCCTTTCACATTTATATATTATGAGATATATATATATATTGATGTTAAGAATTTATTTTATGATCAATTATATTTTATCTTTCATGTTTTGTGTGTTTGCTTTTATTCTTCATGTTTTGTGTGAAATCACTATTTTGGCTTATGGACATTTAAACATGTTCTTTAATGTGGATCTAATTCTATTGTATGTTTCTATGTGGGTGAGTGACATTTGAATATGTCCCTTGTACATGGTCCCTTGGTCTTATATTATGTGCTTTGTGTGTTTTTTTAGTGTACTACTTGTGTGTGTGTCATGGCTATGACACTTATTTTTTATTATCTAATTAGTTTTTTATGTTATTATGGACATCATGTATCTTTATTATTTGTTATTGCCATGATCAATGTCATGCATCCATCCCTGAGTAGTTATATTCAGTTTTTAATACTTAGTTATGATCACTTATCTACATGCCTAATTTTTGGCATCTTGATAATTACACTTTGTATGCTTATTTCAACATGCATCTTATATCACTAATTATTTCATGATTTTCATGTTATCAGTAATATTTATATTTGTGTATTTTTATAACATCTTTGGCATAAATTTTTATTTTTAGCTAAGTTATTCAACATGAAATAACTTAACTCAAAAGAGGGGGAATATAGAGTGGATTGTCATAGAGACTAAGCTATAAAAGTATATAAAACATTTAAAATCAACAAGATTTACATATTGATCATGATATATACCCAAAAATCATTTTTAGAAAAAAAGGCTCCATTTAGATAAGATCTCAGGTTAATTGTGTCTAAAATAACACGTTATTTCAGCAAGTAGAAAATAATATTTTTTATAATTCTAAGATTGACACTCAGTCTCAAAATTAGTTACAATATTTATTGTAAATAGGTTTCAATTTTTTACAAATGTGTGTCTTATATTTTTTTCAAAATGGAGGCATCATACATGATATGTGTTCTAAGATTCACACATGTTTTCACGTATAAAGTTACTTGATATTACCTAGTTACAGAATCTATGTACATATAGATAACAGATTAGGGGCATGTGTGTGGCATATGACCACCTTCCTACTCATTCTTGAATCAATTTCATAGATGGAATTGAAATACTTTCTATTCTCTATGTAGTATACACCAAACTCAAATCATACTATATTTTACATCACTTTTGCATCAAAAAGTAATCTTATTATGTCTGGAGTTCTTGGTTAACCTTTTTACACCAATTTTTTCACCAAAAAAATAGTGGAATTCATACAGGGATTCCTAACTACTCAACCTATCTTGAGTTATGAAATAATGGATTCAAATAAACCTTGAGTTCTTAGGCACACTCCATTTTCAACTAGGAATAAGGCATGCACATTCCAATCCAAGTGATTCAAGTGAATAAGAAATCTCTAAGGGTTCTACCCACTATAGTCACTAGTTTTGTAGCATAAAACACAATAGTTCATGTACCCAATCAATTGTATTTGTTCCTTGTTATTAGATCTATTATTTTTATTGTCTTTAATTTCATATTTTATCTTAACAAGGACTTGTTTTATACATGTTTCATTATAGGTTATATGTGAAATATAGTTCAACATTATGGCCTACATTCAAGACTACTCTTCATAGGTAAGTTCAAGTACACAACTTTTTTATTCTAGTACTTTCAATTTAATGCATTACTAGAATAAAAGCAGAAAAAATGTAGACACATAAATTAAAATTTGTTTCTAAAATAATACACTTGTGACCATTCCTTATACACACTTAACACATGCCTAACTCCATGGTCCTTGATCACCCTTCCTTCACTTATTATATAGATGAATCTTACCTCTTAAGAAAATTATGATCCTAAACATCCCTATCCAGCTTTCCAAACAACCTAAACTCACTTTCAAACTAATCCTCACTTTTATATTATCTATCTCTAATTTTTAGACAAGGGTACTCCATTTGGACAATCCCATTATACAGTCTTGTCCAATTCCAATAGACACCTTCTCCTACCAAACAATGTCTCTTTACTCAAATTAAAAATTACCCAACATGTATTCCAACATGTTTCTTGAGTCCCATTTGAAGGAATTCCAAAATGATCAATATAAAACTACATTTTCCAACCACTATTCACTAGAGGCTATAGAATATCTAACTACACATTGAAATAAAATCACCTATTTTCTATTAGATTAGTCCATAATTGAGGATCAAGGTTTGAGTATACACGAAGCATGAATATCTATAATATGAAAAATAAATTATGCATAAGAGATGCATGTTTTAGAATTGAAATCAAACATGACAAAGTATAATCATTTGCATTATCATTGAACCATTAGCTAAAATAGTTTTATGAAAGGCACATATATAGGTGGAAGATAGACATGACCAAAAATCCTCATGCATGTGGGATTATCTTTTCTATGACCTAAAACAACACTTATGCAAGAAAAATAACATGTATAATAAAAAAATGTTAAATAAAATAAAAATCTACATTAACACCCCCATTAAGTGTAGCTTAGGTGGCTAAAAGAATTGTGTCCTAAAAACAAGCCTGATGAGGGACCCAAGTACATATAAAATCCCCCCAGAGAAGGAGGATGGAGTTGTCTGAACTCAAATAAGAGCCTACAAATGAAGATACTTAATTTTAATGAAGGGTTTCGTGAATATATCAATAATTTTCTCCATATCTATAAGTAGTGAAGATCAATGACTTTATCATGAATAAACCCCTGAATGAAATTCATGTGAATCTCAATATGCTTAGTCTATTGATGGAGGATTATATTCCTAAAAAGTTGGATTGTGTTTTAGTTGTCACAACATATGATTTTTGGTCATAAAAATTATATATCAAACTTGGTGAGAATATATTGAAGGCAAATAACCTTAGTGGCAACATTAATAGTTCATTTATATTATGGCTTTGTAGAAGATAAAATAATAACATTCTACTTCTTATTTGACCAATTGATTGGTCTTGAACCAAGGGAAAAATTGTACCCTAAAGTAGACTTGTGATTCTAAATATCACTAGCCCAATTTGAATATGTATACCTAATCAATTCAATGTAATTTTTTGGTACATAATGAATCTCAAAAATATGAGTACCCCAAACGTATTGGAAAATCCACTGAACTACTTTTTAGTGTAACTCATTTAGTTCTTGCATAAATCTAGAGACCATGCCCAATGCATATTCAATGTCAGGTATGGTGTGTGTAGGATAGATAATACTACCAACTATTTGTAGATACAAGGTACCATCAACCAAAGGAGAAGGACAATTATCCTCAAGCTTCACATTAACTAGAAAGAGAGTTGGAGTTAACCTACAATCACGTGTTAAACTATGAAAACAAATCAAGATCATACTTGTATTGTGCAATAGTGATTTATTAGTCTGACTGATAAATTTCAATCCTAAGGAATGCAACAAGCCCAAGTTAGTCATTGTAGGTTTCTCTCTTACACAAGTAATCTTAGGGTTTCAATTTAAAGATAATGAAAATAGATATTTATGTATGGAATATACATAATCATAATTTATTATCCCTCTCAACAAACATAAGCATAGCCAAAATTATAGTCATAGTGTCATCACAATTAACTCAAACAAATATGTAGTCAAAAAACATGACTAGGCTATGTTGCCATCTAAGGAGCTTGTACCTATCCAAAACTATCCATAGCTCAACTTCCATAATTGAGCTATCAAAATCTTGACTTATTCTAATTTCCAATGTCATATACTTGTTATAATAACCAATAACCATAAATGATAAATATCTTGTATCTGATTGTACTTTTTGTTAGCATAATCAAATTTTTAATTCTAATTTCAACCATAAATTAAACTCTGCATTCAAATTTATGCTTTTATGTCATATATTACAATGATGAAGAAAAAATAGGCCATAACTTTTCATCTGTAGCTCTGTTTGAGCTCTTCCATGTGCTAAAATGAATGTATCAAACATTTAGTTACTACCCTAAACACTTTTTTCTTAGAGTCATTTTACAAAAAAAAATGGAGGCCAAATGATGCCATATGAGGGTCTAAAACTATAGTTTAATGTTTTTTTTTGGGATTTTTTTTATTTTTAAGAATTGTACATTTTTATGATTAGATGAGAACTTCAGTTGACATTCTTCCTATAGGATAATTTTAGTGTTTAGAGTATTTTAGGATATTTTTAGAACTACACGCACTTACATGCAAAACTTATTAAAAATAACAGCTATTAAAAATATAAGTTTTTTTAGAATTTTTTCATGTCAACTCTAATTTTGAGTTGAGGCTTATTATGCATGGTTTGTAATTATTTCAATTTATCCAATATGAATCAATTATAAGTTATTGTTTCAGATCTTGGCCTATTGTAATTTTAGTATTGATAGTTATTATTTCAAAAGATTTACCCATTAGTATTTTCTTGTCTTGATAGTATTCGGGTTATTTATACAATCAAAATAATCTATCAAGTTTTATACCTATTAAACAAATTATTTTCTTTAAAATAGGGTAAGACACTAAAATGAATACAAAGATAGTGGAAAAAACTCCTTTACACTAAACCTTGAGAGGAGAATATACAAACTAATTTGAACTTGTTACAAAATTAAAGAAAAACACATATAATTGAAAAATAATAGTATACCAGACATAGTGATTATGTGGTGAAAACCCTTTTAGGAGAAAAACCCCACACTCTAAACCAACTTAATGTAGTATTGACAATCAATAGTAATTATAGTACACTTGAAGAGCAAGCCTTCATAGGAGCACCACCTATATACACTTAGGAGAGAGACTAGTTCCAACAGAGCTTTAGTGCCTTATATAACAATCTTACTTGCACTTTTTCAATTATAATTTGTTTAGAATCATATCAAGCCTTTTGCTTAGCTTATAGTTACAAATGAGAGAAAAACCATTTATAGAATTTACAAAGTAAAGGGGAAGAAGGATGAAATAGTGAGGAGAGAGAAATATGGAACCACATTTCTATGTGGGAAAAAATGATACTATGGATCATTCTTTAAATCATGTGATGTGGTCAAAATTGAATCCCCCACTTCTGACAAATCTACCTCCACTCTCATGTCATTCCAAGACAAGCCATATCACTCACATATATGAAGGGAATCAAGAATAATAAACCTTTTATATTTTATTTCATGTGACACAAACTTCTAAGAGATGTCACCAACACCTTCATATGCCAAAACAAGATTCACACTAAGGTCGGTACCCCATACCTACCCTTTATCATTTTCCACCATAGGTAGCATCATATAAGTCAAAAGAGACAACAAACTTATCCCTTGATAGAATGGGGTGACCCACTCCATTCACATTTAAATTATCTCATATATATTATTACATGGGCCCTACCAACTCATCCACAATCTACATCATCACCTTCATCACCTACATAGTTATTGCCAACTCACCTCTACCACCTCATCACATGGATAGTGACTAATAGTAACTTGTGAATAGTAGAATTCTCCTAATTTTGTCAATGTTGAGACACTTTAATTCCTAATAAACCCTTTCACTAAGATAATTTTGGTGAGAAGTCAAGGCCGAACTTTGAGTAGCAAAAAAATAAAACTAATAGTTGCCCTAAATATACAAGTTATGATGGAAGGGATGGCAAAATTTTTACTTTTGGTAAAGTAAGGTTTTGTAAAATAAAAGAATGTGAATCAATATTTTTACCTCAATTTAAATCCATGCATGTTTAACCCATATAATTTTTTGTGAACAAAGTTTTAATAAAAAATAATTTTGTATTTATGGTGGAGGTTATGGTGTAAAATGAGGTTGTGTGTTACTTCATATGGTAATGAGATGCCTGGGGAGGAGATGTTATGTTTCACAATGAGTATGAGTAATGGTGAAGTGTTGGAAAAAGATAAGGCCATACAAAGCATGAAAGTGATTAACTATATAAAATATCATTAGGTGGTGATAGTAAATAAAAATGATAGTGTATTTCAGAGGATGGACTCAAAGAAGCCCAGTTAGATACATGTATAAACCTCTGTAACTATTTAATCAAATTTGGGAATTAAGATATATTAAATCTTAATTATAATTATTTTTTGTCGAATTAAAATGTTATAGATATGAAATAAATGACACAAACTAATTTAGAACTTGCTAAAATTAAAAATATGATAAAAGGAAAAAAAATAGAAATAAATAACTTAGATAGCAAGGATGCAAGATTGTAATAGCAATTATGAATTTGACTAATTGATTATGTAATGACAAAATGAATAAGGAATAATATTTTGATTAGATCTAGGAAAATTCCACTAGAATTAGATATGGGTGGCATGTCCAAGTGTCCTTAGGGTGCGTCAATGTCCTATGAGGGTTTACTCTCTATAACTGATACGATAAATTATCTTTGCCTATATGTTTTATTTGACTATGTAAGATATCTCGATATATTTCAAAAAATATTATGTACCTTTATTTAATTTTAATCCTATCTCAATAGAACATTAATGATAAATGAAATAAAATAGAAAATGAGGTTTGCATCTGAGTTGTGCTATACTTCAACACCCCTTGTGTTGAACACTACCTACATACTAATACTCTGAAGAGGGATCCAACTCCATGTTGTTCTCCCATGATATGGTGGTGTGTGTAAAATATTGGTATAAAATGTTAAATGTTGGTGTAATCCTGGTGTGATTAAATACTTCAAGGATGACCTGTGACCTTGTGGGTGTATGTAGAATTAACAAGGACTACTAAGGTTGTTTGGACTATGTACTAGGAAAAACAAGTGTTTTTCCTCAATATATATTTATATTTTCTAGTGATTTCAAATCATATGAGCCTCTTGTGGATAATGAATTAAAATTGTGGCCTTATAGTGACCATTTTGGAATTCCCTTAGTTGGGACTCATGAAACATGCGGGATGACCCATTGGGTAATTTTTAATTTAAGCAAAGAGCAATTATGTTTTGGGACAATGCAGTTAGCATTATTTGATAGTACTTGGGAGTGAGATAGACCAAATAGGGTGGTATTATTTGAAGAGAATAGATAAAAAAATTTATAAGTGTGGATCAGTCTAAAAGAGAGATTATGTTGCTTAGGATGTTGGATAGGGATATTTTTAAATCATTAGTTATGTGGAGAAAGGGGTCATTCACATAGAAGTGAAGAAAGGGTGGTCAAGGATAGTGGAATTAAGCATGAGCTAAGTGTGTATAAGGTGTGGTCACAATTACATCATTTTATTAATACATGGTAATTTATGTGTCTACATTCTCCCCCTTTTAGTCTTATAATCTAGGAAAGTGAAAGTATTAGAGTAAAATTTAAAATGTGTATTTAAATTTACCCATGAAGAATAATATTGAATGTATGCAATAAAATTAAATTGTGCTTCACATATAATATTTAATGAAACATGTATAAAATCAATCCTTAATTAAAAAATAAGAATTAAAGATAAGATAACTTATATATCTATAGCATGAAATGAATACACCCAATTGGGTACATGAAAAATTATATTTTTTGTTTCAAAACTAGTGAATGGAGAGGGTGATACCCTTGGATGCTTTTAATTCATTGATTAACTTGGATTGGAATATGCATTCCCCAATCCTCATTGATAATAGATTGTCCTTAGGAGCTCAAGATATGCTTGAATCCATCATTGCACAACTTAAATTAGGTAGAGTATCTAAGAATCCCTATAGAAATTTCAATTGATTATTTTGGTGAAAAAACTAATGCAAAAAGGTGAACCAACTACTATAGATAGAATAAAGTCCCATTATGGCATAAAATAGTGAAAAACCAGTGTTAAATGATTATATGATTAAGTCTATTGTATACAATTTAGAGAGTGACAAGTATTTCCACTCCATCTATGAAATCGATACAAAATTGAGTAAGAAGGTGGTCATGTGCCATGTACATGCCCCTAATATGATATCTGGGTGTATATAAATTATGTAATCAAGTAATATTGATTAAATTTATGATTAAAAACTTGTATGATAACCTGGAACATATGCAATGCATGATGCCCCCAAACTAAACAAAATTTGAGGTAGACCTATGCAAAAACCTAAAACCTATTTTTGATTAATATTGTAACTAATCTATAGATTGAGCGACATTGTGAGAAATCTTGAAAATATTGTTTTCTCCATTTCTATGCCCTTAACCTATAACATGTCTAGGGTTATGTGTGGCTGACTTATGGCTTACATACCTTTCATATGATCTTATCTCATTTCTCTATGCTCTTATTAAGTTTGATAAATGAAATAACCAAGGCTAAGTGGAGTATATATAATAGGTAGTGGTTAATATTTTATCATCATATTTTGAATTCCATATAAATCTGATCTATAGGGTGTAGATAGTATTCACTATGATGTGTGTGTGTGTGTGTGTGGTCCCTTTATATCTCTATATGGCAAGGTTTCAGTTATCTATATAGGGCATTTTCCCCTTATTGCATTGTTGTGGAGTATGCCCCCTTGTAGTGGATATATATATATATATATATATATATATATATATATATATATATATATATATATATATATATATATATATATATATAGGGTCCCTTTATATCTCTATATGGAAAGGTTTTAGTTATCTATATAGGGCATTTCTCTTTTAGTGCATTTTTGTGGAGGATGCCCCCTTGAAGTGTATTAGTCATATTTATCAAGTATTATGTTGTTTTGTCAATTATTGTTATGGATCTACTTATTATGTTATTAATTCTATGATATATTATTCCATTATTATGAAATATATAAGTAATTTCACTAAAATTAGTATTATAGCAATAATTTTGGCAAGTTTCTATGTCTTTGTTTTTTGGATCTGGTGTTACAGTTATCCTGAGAGCTGAAGGATTAAAAAACATAACTTGCATTCTAAGAAGAATGCAAACTTTTTATCATTGTAGTATTTTTAGGAGATTTTTTTCACCCTTGTGAAAATTAGCAATCATTTTACTCATCTCAATGAAATGACCACATCAGTATCTACCCATACACATTTTTAGGGCTAAAACCTTCCATTCTAGGGTTTGTGCATGGTTGTTTCTAAAACTCATGGATACGGGAAAGGGAAATACACTTCAAAAACTCATCACAAGAACAACATGGATTCTAAAACTTCATATCCTCTAGTTTTTTAGGGAGTTCACCAAATTGAATTAGATATTAAGATCATGGTGAAGAAAGGATATCTCAATATGGTTAAAGGTGACATCAATAGGGTAAAAAGGGACATCAATGATGTGAATAATCATTTTTCAACCATCATTGGGTAGTTTTCCACTTTTTCAACTTTACTTATATAAAATAATCCTCCATTTCTCCATTTTGATTCTCTTAATCAAAACAACCACAAATATAATAGTGGTTCAAATCACATGATGCTAAAAGTAGAAGTACACAAGTTTGATGGTAAGGATATAGTCACTTAGATTAACGAAATAAAAAAATATTTGATCTACATTAGACCTCATGTGTGCAAAAGGTGGTCATGACATATTTGTATCTAAAACCTGAGTAGTTCATTTGGTATAGGTGGATGTGTACATAAAATAAAAATAAAGGCCCCTATGTTACTTGGTCAATGTTTGCTAAGGATCTACAAATGCACTATTGTAATAAAGTCTTAGAAAACTACTTTAGTCTATTATAAAAGGTGTGACAAATAAGGATGTTAAGGATTATATTTATTAATTCTAGAATGCATCCTTTTGTATGGATGACATAAATGAGGACAACATGACTAAAGTTTTCTTTGGTGGGCTCAAGGATAACATTCAAATTAAGATTTACATGTTAAATCCAACTTCAGTGTTTGAGTCCATACCATTAGCATGAAATGTAGTTGAAAAATATATGGTCACACAAACTGCTTTCCCTAATTTTGATGAATGTAATTCCACATCACTATCATTTCCTTGATCTACAAGATTGACCCCTTTATAAATTTAAGATAAGCATGCAAAAGAGTTGTGTTTTGATTATGAAAAAAAGTGGAATAAATGACATAAATGTGATGAAAATAATGTGATCTAAATTTTAGGCACTAATGAAGCTGAAGAAGATGATGAAGAGTTAGGTGAGAGTATGGAAGAATAAGATGAGGAAAGTGAATATTCTCACCCCGCTATCTCATCATGCACTTCCAGGTATTAGTACTCCTCAAAATCTTAATGTGGTGGGTTTTATAAAGAAACAAAATTTGATAGTGTTAATTGACTCATGAAGTACACATAACTTCATCAACATTAAGTTGGCTATTTATTTGAACTATTTTAATTACCCAACTCCAAAATTTTAAGTCATGATTGTAGATGGTGGTACTGACAATTATTTTGGAAAATGTCATAGTGTTAAGTTTGTTGTGGGAGACTACATGCTTGATTCTCCTATGTTTGATATTTACATGGGTGGGATTGACATTGTTTTAAGAGTATAATAGCTCATAAACTTGGATATAATAGACATGATTTTCTAGGAACTATTCATGCACTTTCATTATAAAGGTAAGACATTTGAATTACATGGATTATATGTAAAATCTCCATAAATGGTTAGATTTCATGATATGATGAAGATTATTTTAAAATGGGATAAATGATTTTTAGGACAATTTTTTTCCATAGAAGCTCAAAAAACAAATGTGTCTACACATCTTGATTTAGAGATGATTCTTGATTACCACCCATCTATTTTTGGTGCCATGCCAAAAGGGCTACCACAAAAAAGAGAACATGGTCATGACTAAAGACTCCTTATAAGTAGTACATACTAAACATTAAACCATATAGGTATCCATATTCCCAAAAAAATGAAATTGAAAATATGGTATGGGAGATGCTAGAGGTAGGTATTATAACACAGCCAAAGTGAATATTTGTCCTCAATGGTCATGGTGTGTAAGAAAGATGGAACTTAGAGAATGTGTCAAGACTATAGATAACTCAAAAACAACACCATAAAATATATGTTCTCTATTAAAGTAATTGATGGGTTTCTAGATAAATTACATGTTTATTTTTCCAAACTAGAACTTCTTTATGTGTATCATCAAATTTAGATCAAAGATGAGGATATCCATAAAACAGCTTTCAGAACTCTTAAAGGCCATCATGAGTTTATATTCATGATTTTTGGTTTAAAAAATTCACCATATACATTTCAAAGTTTTATGGAAACTATTTTATGTTTTTTATTTTTATGACATCTTAATATACAAAAAACTTATGAAAAACATTTGAAGCATGTTTATGCCAAACCTTAAAATTGTGATTTTAGATTTTAAGAGGCATATATCTTGGGTCATATTATTTCACATGAAGGATTCGAATTCACCCATAAGAAGATAAAAGCTATGATAGAGTGGCAAGTTCCAAAGACCCTTAATAACCTTTACATATTTATGCGGGTAATAGGTTACTATCATAGATTTGTAAACAATTATGGAAAAATAGCAACACCACTCATATATTTGTTTAATAAAGACTCCTTCCTTTGGAATTAAATAACTACCAAGGCATTTTATAAGTTGAAATAGGCTATGTGCACCACTCCAATTTTAGCTACCCCTAAGTTTTAGAAAACTTTTGTTGTTGAATGTGATGCATCAAGATATGACATGGTGGAAGTACTCATGTATGAAGGAATAACCATTACATTTGAGAGTCATAAATTCAAGGTAAAAAATAGGCTCAATCCAATCTATGATAAAGAGGTGATAATTATTCTTCATGTAGTCAACCAATGGAGACCTTATCTGAGGGGTAGACACTCTAAAGTAAAGACTAATCATGATAGTCTGAAATATTTTTTTAAACAATTATTTTCACAAAAAAAAACATAAATGATAAAATGTTGGGATATGATTTTTAAATAATATTTAATAAAGGAAAATAAAATGTGATAGCATATGCACTATCCATGATTTAAGGCATTGTTATGCATAATGACCATTTGGCAAGTAGATTGGTTACAGGATGAAAGATACAAATGAGAGAATGACAATGATATATAGGCTATGATTCATAATATTCAGAATGGTTATAGTGTTTTTAAAAAAATTGAGTGGAATTTTAATACATTATTATATAAATATAAATTATACCTAGTATAAGTTTATCCTTAAACACAATATCCTTCAAGATATTATGTATCTCCAATAGGTGCCACTTGGGATTTTTGAAATCCTATCTAGAATTAAGCAAGATTTATTTTGGGATTGAATCGAGGTGGATATACAAAAAATTGTGGAATAATACATTATTTTTCAATAGAACAAAGGTGAAATAAATTAAGACACATGGTCTTATGTAGCTTTTATCCATCCCTAGCCAGATATGGGAGGAGGTTTCCATGGATTTCATTACTAGGTTATTGTGGTTTGAAGGTAAAAATTTTATCATCGTATTTTTGGATAGACTCAAAAAATATGTCCATTTTTTCCCTTATCACAACCATTTTTAGCAAGTACAGTAACTATTGTTTTCTTAATATAGTTTAAAACCATTTTTAGCAATTTGTAGTAACAATATATTACAAAAATTAGGTATCCATTAATATATCAAGGTGAAATTAAGTGAAAAATATCAATATATTTTTTTCAATGTAAGGAAATGAGATATGAGCAATAAGGGATTGCCAAAAAATTACAAAAGTTATGTAAAAGGATGCCCCCAATGAACTTGATCTAGTAAACACAAGTTTTACAAGGCTTGTGACTAGTTTGGATCTAAAAATGTAGAACCTTTATTCACTGGGACAAGTTTAATAAAATTATACAATAGTGTAATGCACTACTGTTTGGGTAGACTGATTTTATCTATGTAATTTTTTTGGGGTTTGAGATAATGTCATGACCTACAATTGTGTCTAGAAATGGAAACCTAAAAGTTATGCATTCACTTATGTACACTTATGAATCATATTTGATATAAAATATATATATATATATATATATATAGATATATAAATGTTGAGTATACTAATCATAAATTTACTAATGTAAATAAGCTACATAAATCATGCACATGTCATGATTTTTTTTATTTTCTAAAATATTTAATTTCTTAATATTTTTGAATATATAAAATGAAAAATAGAAAAGGGATACTAACTGATAAGTCATACAAGAGACTCAAAATCAATATTCCTTATATATAGTGTAGGAATGGTGACCTTTCATGAATGGAAAATCCATTATGGTTGTCACTGAGTTGAGCTAAATTTAGAATCTGAATATTGATTTCCCTCTATATTGTAAGATCCATTGTCATGATGATGATGGGTAGCATATTGTAAATTTTTTTTTGTACAATGAACTCTAGTTATTTATTAAATCCATCATGTAATTAAATAAATTTGTGTTGATGTTCTATTTTAATCACCCTTAGTTCCCTATAATATCAATATGGGATGTGCAAGAGTAAATATAGGATCCATAAAATATATAACAAATCTTTGTTGAATTTGCCTATCAAGGACAAGCCTCCTTATAATGTTAGACACTTATTATTAAACTTTCTGAGTAATTTTAACCCTCATAAGTGGATCAACCAAAATATATTGCATGGGAACCATATATTTATATCATAGGGGGTATTCATATAGGATATTGTGAGCTATTATGACCTCATTAACATAATATACTTTAAACACCTATTAACTATGTAAGGAACTATGTGAATCTTATAAATCCAAGGGTGCCAGAATTACATATCAAAGATCTCTGCATTGGGTACCAATGTAAACCTGGTGGACACATGTGGTGGAACAACCCATAATGGTAATGAAATCTCACCAATGGATCTTTGAATGTGACCATTGAATCCTTTTATGACTATTGTCATGAGAATTAAATAATTATCTATGTATCCAATATGATATAAAATTTTGATTGTGCACATAGTCACACTTAAAACATTATTGAACATGACACTCTAAATAAGTTGGTGATCAATGTGAGCTCAAATGAACAAAAGGTGAATATCTAAGTCAACATCAACTATTTCTTGCTTTGTGAATGTGGTGAGTTTTCCAAATTTCATTGAAGTATGATAGGTGCCAATGATGTCATTCAATTGATGTTTTGCTTATTTATGTGAATGAAAATAAACTAGTGGAGGGATTGTATTGTATGTGTAATACACTCTCAAATATATCTGCAACTTCATTAGCTATATGAGTGGGGAAAAGGATCACTAAATATATTAATTGATTTTATTTCATTTAATTATGACTTTTTACTATCTATAGGTTTGCCCACATTAATTATGTTTGCATCTATCAAATCCAAAGTCTTGTGCACTAAATAGATGCACATGTTAGTAGTGTCCCCTGGTGTTCGATGAAAATCACAAAAGGTAATATGTTCAAATATATTTCAAAGAGGATTACTCATATCAACATATTTAGTGGGAGTGATAGATGTGAGATTGCATTCCAATAGTATTTTGAGGACCTTATAAGGATATTTTGGTAGATTGGTAAATTGTCTCTTGGAAAGAGATGATAATAAATATTTAGAGTTGGTTCTGAAACTACATGTATTGTTACCTTTTTATCATTCATATTATTAGTTGGCCTCACCTTTTATGATGGATTAATTAAATTCCTTATATTATAATATAGATTGATTACATACTTAATAATATTCATTACCAATAATTTAACTTCCTTTTCTTTAATAATATGACATAAATCTATGAAAATTAGTTATTTTTACACAATGGATTCATGTACTGATAAAAACAAGCTTTACTTAAAGATATATCGTAATTCCTTGTATTACATTATATTTTTCATCTTAGATAGCATTTTATTTTACCTTAAGACATTTTATGTGATATGTTCATTATATTTATATTTTAGTTGTGTAATATGAACATTCAAAATATTCTCACTGACTTTGATTGAAAAATGTACAAGAAACATATCCACCAAAAGATTAAATGCATGCACTAATTGATGTGGTAATTCATAAAACCATTGAAAATCATATTCCCTTAAATGTATCATAAATAAATTATTCAATAACATATCATTTAATGCATACTCCAAACATGATACGTGGAATGCTCTCAATTATTGTTCAGTGTCACCCTTTCCATCATATAGTGTAAACTTAGGTGACATGAAACTAGTTGGTAGAGGATATGATGTTATGCAATGTGTTAATTAAGTGTGTAATAAAGTATGAGAATAAAGTTTCTAATTATATTTCTAATTACCATTCTCCAAATGTAATAACTTATTTTTTAAATATTGAATCTCATGCTTAAGTTATTATACACAGGGAAAAGAAGAATGTTTTTAAACCAAAGGTGATATTCTCAATGACTAAATAGGAATTACATATTAATCTATTGATATCCTTGGGTTTCCCCCATAGTAAATTATCATATAGAATTGGGATCCAATGGTTCAAATAAAGGTAAAGAACCCATAAGATTGGAAGTCTCAGAGGATTGGCCTTCATATGCCTTTTTAATTTCCTTTCTAGAAATTTTTATTAATACATCTTGTATATTTTGATTATTTCAAATAAATACTTATAGTTGTCTTTTATCAGTGTCATTAAATATATTAATTAGTTATACCATTATGGTATTATAAATTGAATATTAAAATATTCAACTTAAGGAAAACTTAATGTAACAATGCGTTTAAGATACATAGAAACTATTTTCCTAAATTAAACAAAACACAAAATTTTGCGTTTAAGATACATAGAAACTATTTTCCTAAATTAAACAAAACACAAAATAAAATTTTGGAATATTACCACTAATAAAGAATTTATCAAATATAAAAACCCTAATACAAAAATTGAAATAAAAAAATAAAGGATAAGAACCATCACAACATCTATGGTTAAGGTTTTGAAACATTTGGGTTAACCAATATGTTTTATCAAATTTAGGATTTAAGAGATATTAAATCCTAATTAGACAAACTTCTACATAAAATTATAATGTTATAGATATGCAATCAATGACAAAAACTAATCTGAATCTTGATAAATTTATAAATATGTTAAAATGAGGAAATGATAGAAGGAAATAACATAATTGGGAAATAGGGGTGCATGACTATAAGTACAATTGTGAAATTGACAGTGTAACAATTTCATGAATTAGGAATAATATTTCACTTAGATTTGGTACAAGGTTATAAAACTTGGATAGAGGTAGCATGAAATAGATAGGGGAAACATTAATTGGTGTCCTTAGGACACCATTAGTGTCTTATGAGGGTTTTCTCTTCATAACTGATATGATAGGTTTGCTTCACCCATATATTTGTTTATGCAAAAGATCTCAATTTATTATGAAAATTATTGTGAACCTTCATCTTCACTTGTAACCCTAGCTCAATAGACCACAAATGATAAATGAAATAAAATATTAAAAGGGGTTAGCAGTTAAATTTTTGCTACACATCAACACCGCATATGTTGAGTATTTCCTACATACCAATACTTTCAAGAGGGATAAAACTCCATGTAGTTCTCCTATGTTATGGTGGTATGTGTGAAATACGAGTGCAAACTATTAAACATTGGTGCAATCGTATTATAATTAAGTTATTAAAATATGACCCATGACCTTGGAGGTGTATGTAAACTTAACTTAGGGCTATGTTTTCACCAAATATTTCACCCTAGAGTTGGTTATTCAATCCTACTCTAAGATTTGGGAAAATTTGGAATACCAATAGGCTTGTGGGTTCCCTTGTTGAGAAGTGTTGTTATTGATGTCAAGTTTGATGTCATTTTATGTCAAGGTTTATTTCATTGATGTCAATATGCATCCAATGAAGATGTATGGTGAATGGTCTATGAGACATGAGCTTGTATGCTTGATATGATAAGGAAGCCATGTGATAAGAGAGAATTTTAAGGAAATATAATGTATCTTTGTTGAAATACAATTTGAAGGAAACCTATTGATTCTTCAAAGGTTATAATTCAAGGTTTATATTAAGTAAAACATGTTTGAGTACTAGTTCTTGAGTACAAGGTGTCTTGAGAAGCCTAGTCTAGACTCTGTGAGAAGATGTGCATAATTAAGCTTGGTGAATTAAGTAAGCACAAGCTTATGAGAGGTGTTTTGGTAATATATTATAATTTAATAGAATTTTATAATCATCAAGGAGTGTTTTAAGGTTATTTTTCAAGCTTTAAGTACTTGAGAAGTCTAGTCATGACACTAGTCATACCATGAAGAGACCTTGTGAGAAGATTGAGCATGGTGACCTAGTGATATAGATGTATAGAGGCATAAGAGTATTTATTAAGTTGATTGATAATTAATATGAGGAATTATATCACTTAGGAGAGTTTCAAGGTGAGCCTACAGGAGTAAGACCTTAAGTCCAAATCTACAACTAGACTAGTTCTAGACCCTGTTTAACCTAATGAGGTGTCATGAGGTGTTGTCAAGACCTATGAAGGATGTAAAATAGTGTTTGATCATGATACAGGATATTTAAGTTTGTATATGAGGTATTTTGAGCTTGGAAAGTGGCTAAAAAGTCATTTTCAAGGTCTAATGTGACTTATAAGTCAAGGCCTAGAGTGTAAAGAGAGAGAGCATGGCCTAATGGGGTATTAGGATCAGTGTTTAAGTAAATTGTGAGTAGGTAATAATTGAAATAAGTGTGTAATGTTGTTTCAAGTATTTTTACCAATTTTTAGGTCAAAATTTGAAGTTTAAGGTGAGAAAAAGTGTTTTGAGGTCTCTCATGCATAGAATTAAAGGTTCTCAACCCGAGAAGAACTTTCAAGTGTTTATTGGCATGTGTAACATCTACATGAGAACCTAAGATATTCATGGTAGATTTGGAAGGTTCCTAGCTCAAATTTAAAATAATTAGTTTTCTAAATGAGGGGATAATATTTATGAATGATTGTCAATACTGGAAGAAGGTTTAAACCCTCAAATAACCCTAATAGTGGCATGATATGAAAGAAGTTGTTCTATAGTGCTCATAATGGATTGGTATGTCCATTTAATTGATTGGAGGTTATACTAACATATCCCAAGAACATCCAAGTGTGATTGGTTTGTCAAGTGAGTTAGTGGACCATACAAGAAAGGCTTTGTTTCTCATAGATTTGTTATAATAGTCAGATTTGACCAAGTAAAAGTTGCTAAATGGATAAAGGTAGAAGCTTGAGACTTTTATTTTATGTCACTAAAAAGACTAATGGTGAAAATAGTGAGAAAATAGGCAAAAGTGAGGTGATTAGGAATGTTTTATCATATATTAGGGATGAATCCAAGTGCATGGATAATTTTTTCAAGACCTGTAAGACATGTTCATGTTTTAAAGGTGTAAGGTTATGATATTGGACTACAAGACCTATATTACCATATGACCCTAATATTTTTATAATGATATAATAAGTGGTAATACATGTGGTAAAGGTCATTTTCACCATGACTATGCTTTAAGGCAAAGTAGCAGTTCTGGGTAAGCAAGTTATAGTGATGAGTTTGAGACTTTATGCCATGATTTGATGTATATAATTAGCATGATGTTTTTATTTTGGAATTTTAAGTCATATACATGATTTTTAGAATATTGGAAGTCATTTTAAGAGGTTTAAACATTGAATACAAATTGGCTTGTTTGGCTAAGTAAGGTTTGTGAGAGATAAGGTCAACAAATTGGTCTACAAGACCAATAATTGACATTAGAGCTTATGATTTTTATATGTTATAATTATTTTTTAGGATAAAATTAATGTATTATAAATCCTTTAGTGTTTTTATTTAGGTGTCATAATTTCAAGTCTCCATGACTATGTTTTGAGGCTAGTTGACAATTCTGAGTGAGCTATCTGCAGAGAAGGGTTTGAGTCCTTTTACTCTAAGTCGTGAAGTAAAAATCACATTATGATGACCTTGAGTATATTATATATATTATTTTTTTCCATGTTGATTTTTCAAAATTATGTTTATGCTTCAGTTGCTCAAGACATATTTCATGGGTATGCACAGGCCTATTTGTGAATAATGTTAATGTTGTGCTTCAAGTGGTGGTTAAAGATAAAATGTGATATAGAGACTATATAAGCTCAAAAGGTGTATATTTTAGTGTCATATTATTTATTCCTATCATGTGATGTGTTTGACTATGTCTCAAGGAAGGCTCAGTGTAATGTGTCCTAAGTTGACCTAATGGGATTAAGTCTCCATGAGACCTAAAGGTAAGATAAGGATAAATTGAGATAGGTAAGACATAAAGGAGCTTAAATCACATTTTATACATGTTTATGATATTTAATAAGATAAATTTCATGTATGACCTAATACTTTAAGGATGTTTGGTTGACTAATAAGGATATGAACATGAGACTTGTAGAAATACTATGCAGTTTTTAGGCCTATTGATGAGTTGAGATAGCAAGTGAATAGAAAAAATATTTTAGAGTATAATAATATATTTTATACCATCATTTGAGTATTTATGATATATTATTAAGGTTTTATAGAGGTAATGTGCATGAAAATTAAGGTCACATAACCTAATCAATTCAATAAGGGGACTAGTTGAGCGAAAAAGCCTAGAAGGCAATTTGAGAGGGATAAAAGAGAGAAAAGAGCTAAAGAAGGAGATAATTATCTATTTTATGATAAATAAAGTTTTATAAATGTTATAAATGGTTTTAGGTGGCTTATTTGATGCTAAGTCATCTAGGAGGTTGGTGCCTCCTTGCAAGTGGGTGTTTTTTTAAAGCCTAGCTGAGTTGGTGCTTAGCTAGTTAGGGTTGGTGCTCCATGTGAATTTGGTAATTCACAAAATTTGGTGTTTGTCTTATATGAATATATTCAATTTTCATATATCAATGGTTTTTTTATCCCCTTGAGGGTTCCCCACATATAAGTTGTTTTATCTTGTGTTCTTATGTTTCATGTATATGTGAATAGTTACTTAGTCATTATTTGATCTACATGCTTGAATGAATTTTAATGAATGCTTAAGTGATATTAGTAAGAATTTTTTTGAATACTGATTCACCCTCCCCCCCCCACCCACCTCACTCATTTTTCTTCCAACATGCCTACAATAGAGGTAAACCTCTAAGTTAAAGGGTTAGCTCCATAAATTTATCTATTAAGCTCACACACTATACTAGGCTAATCACTTGGTGGTGAAAAGGGAAGAAAATAATATAAAGTAAACCTATAATAGTGAGGTGATACAAGAAAATATTATTACACAAACACACTTTCATATACACTAAAAATTAAAACTTCCAAGACTAACTTAAACTCTATAGCCTTCTAGCATTAATTTTTCTTATAGAGGAAGATTATTATGCACATCTAGAGGTGGGTGAAAATAAGATCAGGTGATATAATATACTAGTACCTATCACACTTCAAGATACAATTGACAAACATATACACTTTATAAAACCTATTAAAAGTAATATCCTTACAAAAAATATGCAAAGGGCAGTATGGAAGCAAGGAGAGCATGGTCATCACTTAACAACCACATACACCACTTAACACACTTAAGAAAGATATGGTAGATCTCAAATAAAATTAATATTTCTCATTTAAATTAAAAAATAATATGCCAAACTAGAAAGGCTTCACCATAATAGATGTGTACTACTTATAAATGCTAAATGGCATGCATTTATAGAGAAAATGAGAAGAGAGAGGAGAAGATAAGTGTAAGCGTCATCAATAAAGGTTTATAACCAAAATAAAAATTTAAAAAAAAAGTTATTGAGGTGGAAAATAGGTTAGGAAGTCCTCTTGTACAAGTTTCCATCACAAACATGACATCATCATTCAATCTAGCATAAAAACTCTTTTTTTTCTTATTTAAAACTGCCTTGGTGATGAAGAATTTAATTAACTATTTTAAACTTCCATAGGTATTTTAGACACATTTTCATTGTGATGAAAAGGTGGAATCCTGATGGTAATAGTCCTCATACACCTCCCTGGTTGGTGATCTCTTTTTTGACACTTGTGTTCACTCACTAGTAGTCACTCATTAGTCTTCTTCAGCCTACCTTCATAATTATCATCTGAGTGACCTATAGTTGCTAATGGAGATGTATTTAAGAGGTGTTAGGACACATTTTTATTAAATTTTTCATTTGGTCTATCAAATAGACCTTCATAAAACCAAAAATTTCCTTCTCACTTTCACTCTTGTATAGTCACCCTGCCTACTCACTATCTCACTCAAACTACCTATAATGAATAGACTAGTAGAGAGATTTTAATGAATAATTAGAGTGATAAATGGATATGATAGGTTTAAACAAGTCTCTGTAGACCTCATACAATTACTATCACCCAATTATTTTGTTCTACACTTGTATAAAACATCAAGTATTGCAAGAAAACCAAGATTGGGCCTATTCATATAAGTGACAGTATGACAAAAGTGGATGGTGAAGATCCTAGGGGATTTTTAAACTAGTTACAATCACTTTAATAAAAATTTTAATCCTTTTAAATGTATTTCCATTCATTTATTTCCAATAGGGTCCAAAAAAGGGTTTTAAGAGGGTTTTAAGTGCCTTAGACTGTTAAGGAATGTTCATGAAATCCTAATGTTGAAACTTTAAAAAAATCTCACTGATAGAAAGATAGGGACCCTCCTCTATAATTAATATCTCTTTTAGCCACCATGCAAGGTTTTCATACTAGTATCAACAAAATAAAGTGATCCTCGAGCCCTTATAGTGCATTCTAAGTAGACCTAAAAAGGAAATAGGCTAAATTGACCACTCTAGTGATATTATCTACAAAAAATTGCTATTACCATCCTTTTTCCATCCATTTAAGGTATAATTTTTTTTGGATATGTCTATGGAGTCATATAGATGAGAAAAATGTTATTAGGATATTAGTCCTGTTAGGTTGTGGAGCTAAAAGCTTCAACTATGTAGACATGGAGGAGGTTGCTGAGTTCTAGGGATACCGGCATCGACAGCGTAACTCACGTCGGTCATCTAAAGTGCAGAAGGGAAACCGACATCGATAGGAGGTCAGCCGACGTTGGTCATCTCTAGGTAGATAGGGACCGACATCAGTCACCTGTGGCAGTTCCAAAACTATTTGGTGGACAGATAGTTAGTTAGTTGAACCGAGTGTTTGCATGTAAAGGCTAATTTTAGTCTTGAGTTGCATTTCTAATTATTGTAATTAGGTGTCTAATTATTGTTTTCATGGGATCTATATAATAGACCCATTGGCATGTATTGTAATCAGTGAAAAATAGAGGAAGGCAAGGTAGATCCTTCCATTGTAAGATCATTTGAGTTGTAGGTTGTTGCAAGCTCATAGGAGATATACATGTGTAAGGTCGGTTGAGTTGTAGGTTGTTGCAAGCTTATGGGAGATCTACTTGAAGTACTTTGAGTACTTGGTGTACTAGCAATGTTATTGCTGACTGGTTGGAGGTGAACACCAACTCTATATTTGAGTTGTGTGTTGGGACCATTTTTGGTAGGAGAGTGAACTCTTGATTGAGAAATACTAGGAGCCCTTGAGGTGTGGGAAGCCTTTGAGAGGTGTGAGAAGAAGTGGCATCTTCTTTATTGTATTTTCTTTCTGAATGAGTATTAATACAAGATAGTGTATAGTCTCTCATATTCTGTGTTATTTGTGAATTCTAGTTACTTGTTCATTCTGGTATAATTCTGTGTTTAGTTGCTAATACAAGGTAATCATATATACTCTTATTGTGGAGAGTAGGATCCTGACAGTTGGTATCAAAGCATGTTTGTTGTTCTAGGTGCCTAACAGTTGGTATCAGAGCTTTTGGTTGGGTTTACTAACAGGTTGTATCAGATTTGGTTAGTATTTTTTGATTACAGGTCACTCACAGGGGTTTCTATTTGAGTGGGAGTATAGCAATGGCAGAAAAAAGTAAGCTACGAATGGAGAAGTTTAATGGCAAGAACTATCAATTATGGAGGATGCATATAGAAGATTATCTATATCAAAAAGATGTGTACTTAACATTGGGTGGGGTTGCATGCAAGCCCATGGATATGAAGGATGAATAATGGCAGGTTCTTGATTGGAAGGCTCTAGGATCTATAAGGTTGAGCCTTGCATCATCTGTGATTTCCAACTTATTATAGGCCAAGACAATGGTAGAGTTGATGGAATATTTCACAAATTTATATGAAAAACTCAGCTTTGAATAAGGTATTTCTTATAAAGCAATTATTTAATTTGCAAATGTTGGATGGTGGATCTGTACATAGTCATCTTAGTGATTTCCATGGTTTGGTAAACCAGTTAAATTCAGTCAATATTGTTTTTGATGATGAAATAAAGGCTCTCTTAATCTTGTGCTCATTACCTAAAAGTTGGGAGAATTTGGTAATGGCAGTTAGTAATACTGCGTCTACTTCTAAGATCTTAAAAGTTGATGATGTTGTGAGTGTAATCTTGAATGAGGATATTCGCAGGAAAAGCACAGGTGAATCATCAGGGAATGCTTTGAGTGTTGAAAGCAGGGGAAGACAAAGAGAGAAGATTGAGCATGGGAGATCAAAGTCAGAGATAGGTAGGAGATCCAAGTCTAGGTATGGCAGAATAACCTATTGGAAGTGTGGAAAGCAAGGGCATGTAAAGAGAGATTACTAGATGAATAAAGATCAGCATGAAGGACATGAAGAAGCAGATGTTGCAGATTTTGTTGCACAAGATGCTCTAGTATGTTCCTTAGATAAAGTAGAATCTTGGATTTTAGATTTTGGTACCTCTTTCCATGCATCCCCAAATAGGGAATTTTTTCATGAATATGTCCAAGGAGACTTTGGAGAAATTTATTTAGGGGATGGTAAGCCTTGTCAAATGGTTGGAAAAGGGAAAGTGAAGCTGAAATTGCAGATGGGCAACACATGGGTGTTGAAGGAGGTCATGCATATCCCAATCCTGAAGTGGAATTTGATTTATGTTGGAAAGTCGGGTGATGAGGGTTGCACAGTAACTCTCATAGTGGACTCTTGGAAAGTTTCCAAGGGTGCACTTATTGTAGCAAGAGGTAAGAAAGTAGGTACACTTTATCTATCTACTTGTATTACTGATTCTCTTTCTAGGTTATCTACTTCAGCTGTAGATTCAAAGATGTGGCTTAATAGGCTTGGTCACATGAATAAGGAGATGCATGTTCTTGAGTCAAAGGGTATGCTTTTGGATTTGAAAAGCATGGATCAAGATTTCTGTATGCAGAAGAAGAAAGTGACATTTCTTGAGAAATTTGATGTTCATGACAAGAACAAGAAAGCCTTGGTTTTCAAGGAGAAGATGACAGATAGAGATCAGCATAAGGGGCTAAGGAATTCTAAGCAAAGCAAGGTTGATATGGACAAGAGTTTGATCCAAAAGGAGCTCGCAGGTAAAAGTTATCACTCACAAGTAAAACACAGAGATCGAGGTCGGCTAGAAAACTGACGTCGGCATCCAGATAGGGATCGACATCAGTTATGTGCAGCCCAACGTTAGTGACTTAGGACAGATAAACACCAGCATGGGTCAAGGGGAATTGACATCGGTGATGAGGCAGTCGCATGTAACTAGCATCGGTCGGGTGTAGACTGGGATGTGACCGGTATTGGTCACTGAGACAGATTTTGGGTGGACAGCAAGCTGTCAAAGAGTCTCAAGCGCCCATGTGGAGAACTGAAAGGGTAAGTAAGCCTCAAATTCATCATTTCCCTTCTTTACACTACTTGTTGCTGACTAATGGTCAAAGACCAGGAAGTTATTAAAGAAGCAGAGCAGGTAGATCCAAGAAACAGTGGGAGCTTGGCATGGATGAGGAATGTGATTCCTTGGAGAAGAACTAAATGGGATTTTTTGGTGGAGTTGCCAACTGGAAGAAAGCACTGAGAGACGAATGGATTTTTAGGATAAAGAAGAGTGGGAATGGACATGTGAGATAGAAGGCCAGGGTATATGGTCTTGAGTAAGCTACAGGACAATGGAGGTTTGACCATTGTGTTTCTCTTTACCAGGTTGGATAATATTAGCTACATTATCCTATTACTGTATGTTGTGCTCGTTGCAGAGTTACATATGCAGGGAGTTGCTAAACTAAAGGTAAAGTTAGTTCAGAGGTGTGTCAAGGAATTTGGGAGCAATAAGATTTTTTGGCATGAGTGTGTTCTAGAGACATGGAAGGTCATGGGTTGATTTTGTCTCTAGATGATTGTGTGAAACCAGTTAGCACGCCGATGGTTGGACATTTCTATGAACAGTGTTCTAATTCACATAATGAGGTTGAGTACATGTGTACTAAACCTAAGATTTCCCAAGCAGTGGGAGCTGTCAGAAATTTTGGAGCCAATTTGGGAAAGAAGCACTAGAGGGCAGTTCAGTGGAGTCTCAGATATCTGAGAGGGACTAGCAGCAGGTGCACATGCTATACAAGGTCAAGTTCTTTTCTACATGGGTTGTAAATGCAGATGTGGTAGGTGATTTGGATCATAAGAGGTGCACCATAGGATTTGTGGTGGTTGGTCTTCAAGGGTGATCTTGAAGAGGGATAAAAAGCTAAGAAACAAACTAGATGATGTACAGGTACAGGTACAGTTGCAGCTATTTATCTCCGAGTGGGAGATTGTTAGGTTGTGGAGCTAAAAGCTTTAACTATGCAAACATGGAAGAGGTTGCTAAGTTCTAGGGATATCGTCATCAGCATTGTAACCGATGTCAGTCATCTACAGTGTAGAAGGGCAACTGACATCGGTAGGAGGTCGACTGACGTCGGTCATCTCCAGGCAGACAGGGACCGACGTCGGTCACCTGTGATAGTTCTAGAACTATTCGTTGCATGGATAGTTAGGTCATTGAACTGAGTGTTTGCATGTAAAGGCTAATTTTAGTCTTGATTTGTGTTTCTAATTATTGTAATTAGGTGTCTAATTATTTTTTGCATGGGATCTATATAATAGACCCATTGGCATGTATTGTAATCAATGCAAAATAGAGGAAGGTAAGGTAGATCCTTCCATTGTAAGATCATTTGAGTTGCAAGTTGTTTCAAGCTCATAGGAGATCTACATGTTTAAGTAAGGTC
This sequence comes from Torreya grandis, assembly GCA_037957365.1. NCBI lineage: Eukaryota > Viridiplantae > Streptophyta > Pinopsida > Cupressales > Taxaceae > Torreya > Torreya grandis. Next base: position 654,299 of record JARHVA010004924.1, on the reverse strand, counting down.
TGTTGAGTTTCAGGTTGTTGTAATCTTATGGGAGATCTACTTGAAGTACTTTGAGTACTTGGTGTACTGGCAGTGTTATTGCTGGCTGGTTGGAGGTGAACACCAACTCTGTGTTTGAGTTGTGTGTTGGGACCATTTTTGGTAGGAGAGTGAACTCTTGATTGAGAATTACAGGGAGTCCTTGAGGTGTGGGAAGCCTTTGAGAGGTGTGAGAAGAAGTGGCATCTTCTTTATTGTATTTTCTTTCTGAATGAGTATTAATACAAGATAGTGTATTGTCTCTCATATTCTGTGTTATTTGTGAATTCTAGTAACTTGTTCATTCTAGTATAATTCCATGTTTAGTTACTAATACAATGTAATCATATATACTCTTATTGTGGAGAGTAGGGTCCTTATAGTTGGTATCAGAGCATGTTTGTTGTTCTAGGTGCCTAACAAGTCCTAGTCTAGGCCTAAAGACCTAGACTGAGTATGACTATATGTTTTGACCCTTTATAATTATCTAATGGATGCATAGGTCTCCTTTTTTTATTTTTCATCTTAAAACCAACCTTCTAAATCATTTCATGATGTTTCCAAGACTACTCAACTCATTTATTTACCCCTCTTACACTAATTTGTAGACTATGTTTGAATGGAGTGCCCTCTATCTGAGATAGAACAAAGGAAACTTCCCCTATTCTCATAAATTAAATAAGAATATGGAGAGTTTAATTAGGTCATAAAGACCCTCTTCACAAATATTCAATGCTTGTCAGTGTCTATAACTATCCCAACACCTCAAATCATCAAACTGACTACTAGTGGTAGTCACTATGTGCAGGGTCTAGATAGGCTGAGTGTAGGATTGGAACCCTATTCCTTTATTTATAAGAATCACATAAAATTTGATGATATAAATGTTAAATATGTACTCAATATGATTTTACAACCTATATATTTTCCAACTTCACTAAACCTACTTCTTTCATGAGTTAGGACATAGTCTGTAGATTTCTCTGATTATGTCACCTATAGGTGGTAACTAGTGAGATCAATGGGACCCTATAGGTGCCTATCTACATTTTAAAATTATGTTTAATTAAATTTAATCCCTTTGAATTCATTAAAATTCATTCTACACCTATATGATCTCACCACATACCTCAACAACATATTCTCATACCATCACCATCAATAAACCATAGGTCTACAGTCTAACTATGAATGTTGTTTTAGGAATACGAGACTTTATTGTTGGTGAAGAGATTCATTTGAACATGTGTATTTATCTTCTTGGTATCTAATCAGTCTATTAGGCCATTCCATACATGATCATACTTATCTATGCCTTAAGAACTTATATTCATTTCAGTATCAATACATTGTAGATGTATAAGTCACAAGTTTCTCTTTGGTCTGAAAGTATTGTAGCCTTCACTAAAAGTCTCAAATGGAAACCTCCCTAAATTAAATTCCACCCCAACATCCTTCTCTTTAACCTAGTCATCACCTTTTAATGATAATTCATTACTCCTTGGTCTAGGCCACAAAATAGATGCCATTATGCTTATCCAAAACTCAAGGCACTTCACTGTGAGATGAAATATTATATAAATAAAACCTTATTCAGAGAGGTTAATGTATTTGTTCACATTATCAAGTTTTTAAATTCTGATAAAGTTCTAGACTATATGCTAGTTCTAGGATCACCACCACACATCTTGTATGACTTGAGATAACTCACTTAATATATGACATTGAACACTGTCTGTGCTTTGGATTCAAGATGACCTTACATGATTTGTGCATGTCTATGTGTGACTATAGATGACTGTGTATGTTGAAAATGCTCTCAATTCCTTGCTCCCTATCTTGATAATCTCATCTCAAAAAATTTCCAAGTATTCCATGAAGAAGCTAATAACCATGCTCTGAGGATTTTGTAACAAGTGTATTACTTTTATTTGGAGTCATTCCATAGAAGACAAAATCTGCAATTACCAAAACTTATCTTGAAAACCAATACTTCTCACTTCTAACACAATGAGAGTGATCTTACCTATCAAATCATGATCACACATGTAAAAAAAGATGAAACCAAAATTAAGAGGGTGAAACATCTCTGTAAGAACTCACACAATGCTTGGAAACACCAGATCAGGGCAACAAATGAGAAAACATGTAGGAGTTAAGAATGTGAAGGTAGTTTTGGCCCACTGTCACTCTTATATATTATTCATGAAGTAAAATCAACCAATATAAAAAATAATTACATGGAGTGAGATCTCATAAAGACTACTTTAATACCTCAAATGCATTCTTTTTAACTCTGCCTCTTTAATTCATATAGAAGGAAAATTGATGGACTAATTTGACCTAGAATGAGATAGTGATGGAGAAGGTAAACTATTTTTATATATTTTTAGAGTTTTTAGACCAAAATAAACATGAAAGTGTATTGTGAAAAGCTTAAGGGTCACTCTGAATTCTTCCACACGTGTCAAGACTATCCTACAGTTTATACAACTACTCAAACTCTCCTTTTTTAAATTATTTTCTTATTTTCAACATGGAACCCTGCATATTTTTAGTTATGAAATAGTCCCTATGACATAAACTAACATATTTTATTTTTAATAACAACTTGACACACTTTTCCTCCTATGGAAATCATACCACTTCATAAAATTACCCAAAAGTAGCATAAGATGACATAAAATGACACTAAGGGTAAATAACAAACATGACCAAGGCTAAAAAAACATTAAGAGGCCTTATTAATATCATAATACACATTTTAAAACCTATTATACCCCTATAAAAAGTTTTACCATATAATGGGTTGACCTAATTTAACTTGTGGTCAAATTTGTCAACATTTTTGGTGATTTCCTAGGGGTGCAAGCCAACTATGCCAAAGACTAATAGTATTCTCCTATCTATTGGGATATGGAGTCACCTATGAACTAATTAAACACTATATTTCATCTAAAAGGATGTAAACCACACATAAAAATAAAATAAAAGCACACAAGACAAGAAACAAGACACCCACCAAAGTAAAACAACACTTATGTTCTTAGGAACACTTAGGGAAAACACAAACTAAAAAACTAACCTGAATGACTCTCTTCCTCATATATCAAAATGGAATCTTGAAACATTTATTTCCCCATGAAATGAAGAAGTTAATGAGGCATATTATCTTTTGAACTTTGGCATTTGTATCTCCAACTCCTTTATGATGTTTGCCAATCTCCTTGGCATGATACTCAATGTAATCAAGGTATCTATAACCAAATAACATATGAAATTAAATTCATCCTTCATTTAAACATCTTCAATATTCTCATGGTACTCTTCAATTTCAACCTCTAATGATGTTTCAACAAAACATACCTCCTTAACTTCCATGGTACTTTGAGAGAGGTTAGATTGCTCATCAACTGCAAGTTCTTCAAGCTCATGAAAGAGATTTGTAAAGTCTACCCAATCTTGATCATTTTCCTCCATGGAAACCTCTTTATATATTTTTTTATGTACTTTACCTTCAACTTGGAAAATTTATTTAAGATCTTGTAAAAGCCTCATCTATTACTACCAATCATCCTTGCTCTCTTTCTCTTTGAGCACCACCACCTCTTCAACTTTATCTTCTTGGTCTTTGAGCACCTGATCAACCTCAAAATTTACTATAACTTCAACAATTTTGGATGTCATAAGATATTATTTTTAGGGTATGACACTAAGAGATGAGATAGCTTCAAGAGTGTCTTGAATGGTATCAAACTCCTTATCAGTTGCAAGTTCATTAACTATCACTTCAACAAAATTAATACCTTGGGAGTTATCATGTTTCACTTTAAAGGACAAAAAAATTTCAACAACATATTCAACTTGGATAGCATAAGGTATAGGTTCTTTCTCCTTCCCATAGACATCAAATAACTCAGTAGATATGGAATCCTTCTCAAACACCTCTTCTTATATGCCTTAGCTACACTCTTTATAGATAGCTGAAACATGACCTTCAACATCTTTCTCTCCACTCAATAATATTGCATGACACTTGTCTTCATCAAGGGGGTCCCTATTATGATATCTTAATCATAGATGCTCACATCATCTTCCTGATTAGCTATAGATTAAACTTTATCTTATTCAATTGCCTCCCATAATATGGCCTCTCCTTCAAGAAGGAATGAGGTGGGAGGGTGATGGATAAGCTCATGAATTTGAGAGGGAGTATGAATTATGATGGAGGTCTCATGAACGGGTTTGGGAATGGAGTCTTCTTGAATGAACTCATAGGGTAATGTCAAGTTGGGTTGGTAAATAGGAAATACATCTTCTTCAACAAGAGTTTCACCTTGGTCATATCGTCCTTAGGGATCTTCAACAACTACAGGCTCACTTTTAGGCTCTTTGTTTTCCCACATTCTTAGTCTATCTATTGAGAATTGGACACATTTTTTTCAAATTACAACTACTCCTTGATATTATATTGGTTTTCCTTTTCAACTTCATTCCACATAGCCATCAACTTTTGAACAAAACCTTTCAACCATTCCATGAGATTTTTAGGGAGAACATCAAACCTTTTATCCCATGTTCCCATATCTTTTTCATTTTTATAGCAGGCTTGGCATGAGTGATAATAAGGATTTAGCATGACAAGGGGTTAAAGGAGGAGGAGGATTATAATAGTGGGGATTGTGATAAGATTTATTTTTTGAACTAGAAATTAATATTTTGCTTTAAAATATCTTGATCTCTAATTAATAATATTATCTAATTCCTCATGACAAGACTGATAAGAATCAAGTTGAGATGGATATGGAGACACTTCTTGACAAGGCTGGTAGGAGTCAAATTAGGGTTGATAAGAAGGTACTCTTGATACTCTTCTTGATAGCCTTCTTCAGAGGACTGTTCAAGAACATAATGTTCATATGGAGGATGAATAGGATGATTAAGGGCTACCATGGCTCATAAGATTGATAGTAACTTTGATAGGGTTGTTGAGGGGTATAAAATGGGCCATAACAAGGTTGATAATGAGGTGCATAGTGGGTATTATCATCATGGCCATCCATATCAACTTCATGATTCAATTTTAAAAAATACTTGATAAAAATATTAAATAATAGATACCTAGACTACTTACAACTAGAAGAATTCATTTAGAATCACCATTGGTGTTTTCTTAAATCCTTTCAAAATTTGACAAGAGGAAAACACACCAAAAATATTCCCACTCTCTTGGACCTTGGTCCCACTAGGCATGCCAAAAAATTTATCACCAAATCTTTCACCCTAGATTTTATTTTTCAAGTCTACTATATGATTTGGGCAATATTGGAATAATTATAGGCTTGTGGGTTGCCTATGATAGAGGTAAACCTCTAGGTTCAAGGGATATCTACCTGAATTTATCTCTTAAGATCACACACTACACTAGGATAATCATGTGGGGGTGAAAATGGAAGAAATTAATATAAAGTAAAAATATACTAGTGAGGCGATACCCCAAAATATCAATCCAAAAACACACTTGCATATACACTAAGAATGAAAACTACCAAGACTAACTTTAACTCTATAGCCTTATAAAATTATTATTTCTTATATAGGTATAATTCTATGCACATCTACAAGTGGCTGAAAATAAGATCAGATAATAGACTCTACTAGTCCCTCTCTCACTTCAAGACACACTCAAAAAATATATATACTTTATAAGATATGTTATAAGTAATATCCATACACAAAATATGCAAAGGGTAGTATGGAAGCAAGGAGAGCATGTTCATCATTTAAATACCACATATACCAATGAAAAAACTTAGGAAATATATGGTAGAGCTTAAATCAAATTCAAATGTCTTATTTAAAGGATAAAACAAGGTGTCAAACCAGTAGGGCTTCACCATACTAGGTGTGTACTACTTATAAATGTCAAAATATGCATTTATAGAGCAAAGGAGAAGAGAGAGGAGAAGAAAATTGGAAGGGTCACAAATCTAAGTTTATGACCATAGAAACTAGTTAACAATTAATTGAATGAGGTGGAAAATAGGTTAGGAAGTCCTCTTGGATAGGTTTTCATCACAAACATGACATCTTCCTTCAATCTGGCATAGAAACTCTTCATCTTATTTTTTGAAACTAATTTGGTGATGAAGACTTCAATTAATAGTTTAAAACTACCATAGGTATTTTAGACACATTGTAACTATCATGAAAAGGTGTAATACTAATGATAACAGCCCTCATATTCCTCCCTAGCTGATGATCCCTTATTTGACACTTGTGCTCACTCACTAGTAGTCACTCATTAATCTTCTTCAGCCTATCTTCACACTTGTCATCTTAGTGATCTAGATATTTATTTAAGAGGTTTTAAGACACTTTTTGAAGACATATTTTTCCTCTGGTTTATCAAATAGACCTTTATGAAAATCAAAACCTCCTTCTCACTTCCACTCTTGTATAGTCACCCTGCCTACTCACTATCTCACTCAGACTACCTACAATGAATGGATGGGTAGAGATATTTTCATGCACAATTGGAGTTATAAATGGATATGATAGGTTGTAACAATTCTCCATAGGTCTCATATAATGATTCTCACCCAAGGATTCTGCTCTATATCTATAGAAAACATCAAGTCTAACAAGAAAACTAGGATTGGGCATATCCGTACAAGTGAGAGTATGGTAAAAGTTGATTTTAAATATCTTGAGGGAGTTATAAACTATTTCCAATCAGTTTTTAGATAATTTGATTCATTTTTAATGCATTTCCATTCATCTCTTTCCAATGGGGTCTTAATAAGGGTTTTGATAGGGTATTAAGTGCCTTAGACTATTAAGGATTATTAATGAAATCTTGGCATTGAAACTATGAAAAAAGCTCATTGATATCAAGCTAGGAACCTTCCTCAATATTCTAAGCTCCTTTATCCATTTTGAAAGGTGTTTGTACTGGTATGAACAAAATAAAATGATTCTCAAGCCCTTATAGTGCATTTTTAATAGGCCTAAGAAGGAAATTAGCCAAATTGAACAATTTTGAGATATTATTTGAAAAAAATGGATATTACCATCCTTTTACCATAAATTTAAGGTCCTAAAATGTTTTGTATATGTTCATGGAGTCATATAGATGAGATAGAGGTCATTAGGATATTAGGCCTAGTCTAGGCCTAAAGACCTAGACTGAGTATGACTATATGTTGTGACCCTTTGGAATTATAAAATGGATGCTTAGGTCTCTTTTTTAATTTTTTCATCTTCAAAACAGCCTTATACATCATGAAATTATGGTTCCAATACTACTCAACTCATTTGTTTACCCCTCCTACACTAACTTGTAGACTATGTTTGAATAGAGTGCCCTCTATCTAACACAGAACAAAGGGCACTCACCCTATTATCATAACTCAAATAATGATATGTATAGTTTAATTAGGTCATAAATACCCTCTTCACAAATTTTAAATTCTTGGCAGTGTCTATAATAGTCCCAACACCTCAAATCTTTAAACTAGTTACTAGTGGTAGTCACTGTGTCTAGGGTCTAGATAGGTTGAGTGTAAGATTAGAACCCCATTCCTTTCTTTCTAAGAATAACATAAAATGTGATGTAATCAACCTTAAATATTTATTCAATATTATTTCCCAATCTATATTTTTTCTAACTTCACTAAACATGCATCTTTCATGAGTTAAGACATAGTCTGTAAACTGCTCTGATGGTGTCACCTATAGGTGGCAACTAGCGAGGTCAATGGGTTTCTGTAGGTTCCTATCAACATTTGAGAATTTTTTTTAATTCACTTTAATCCCTTTTATGTCATTAAAATTCATTTTGCACCTACATGATCTCACCTCATACCTCAACAACATATTCTCATACCATCACCATCAATAAACCATAGGTCTACAGTCTAACTATGAATGTTGTTTTAGGAATATGAGACTTTATTGTTGGTGAAGAGATTCATTTGAACATATGTGTTTCAGTTCTTAGTATCTACTCAATCTATTATTCCATTCCATACATGATCATACTTATCTCTACCTTAAAAAATTGTAGTCATTTCACTATCAATGCATTGTAGATGTATAAGTCACAGTTTCTCTTTGGCCTAAAAATATTGTATCCTTCACTAAAAGTTTCAAATGGAAACCTCCCTAAATTAAAATCCACCCCAAAATCCTTTTCTTTAACCTAGTCATCACCTTTTTATGACAATGCATTGATCTTAGGTCTAGGCCACAAAACAAATGCCATTATGCTTATCCAGAACTCAAGGCACTTCACTATGAGATGCATTATTATATGAACAAAGCCTTATTCATAGAGGTTAATGTATTTGTTCACATTATAAAGTTTATAAATTTTTACTAAGTTGTAGACTATGTGCTAGTTCTAGGATCACCACCGCAAATCTTGTATGACTTGAGAAAACTCATTCAATCCATGACATTGAACATTGCTTGTGCCTTGGATTTTAGATGACCTTACACGATCTGTACATTTCTATGTTTGACTATAGATGATTATGTATGTTGAAAACCTACTTAGTTTCTTGATCCCTATCTTGAGAATCTCATCTCAAACAACATTCAATTCTTCCAATACAATTTTTCCATTAAAATATAATAACCATGCTATAAGGATTTTGTAACAAGTGTATTTCTTTTATTTAGAGGCATTCCATAGAAGACAAACTCTCCAATTACCAAAACTTAACATGCAAACCAATAGTGCTCATCTCTAACACAATGAGAGTGATCCTACCTATAAGATCATGATCACACATGTAAAACAAGATGGATCCAACATGAAGAGGGTGAAACATTTCTAAAAAAACTCACACAATGCTTAGAAACACCAGATCAATTCAATAGATGAGAAAACCTGCAAGAGTTAGGAATGTGAAGGTAGTTTTGAGCCACTATCACTCTTAGAGATGATTTATGAAGTAAAATACACTAATATACAAACTAATTCCATGGAGTGAGAGCTCATACAAACTAATTTTATCCCTCAAATGCATTCATCTTAACTCTGCCTCTCAAATCTATACAGAAGGGAAATTGATGAACTAGTTTGACCTTGCATGAGAGAGTGATGGAGAAGGTAACCTAGTTTATCCATTTTTAGAATTTTCAAGGAAAAATAAACATGGAAGTGATTTTTGGTGAGCCAAAGGGTCACATTGAATTTTTCCACACATGTTAAGACTATCTTGCAGTCCATACAACTGCCCAAACTCTCCCTTTTTTGACTATTTTCTTATTTTCAATGTGGAACCCTACATATTTCTAGTTATGAAATATTCCCTCTAATATCTAATAAAACATGGGATATTGAATAATACCTTTAAACACTTGTCATCCTATGTAAACTATACTACTTCAATAAATGACCCAAAGTGGCATAAGATGACATAAAATGACACTAAGGGTAAATAAAAAACATGACCAAGGTTAAAAGCACATTAAATGACCTTAATAAGATCATGATACACATTTTCAACCCTATTAGACCCCTATAACAAGTTTTACTATATAGGGGGTTGACCTAATTTGACTTGTGGTCAATTTAGTCAACAAGTTACTACTTTTGTTTGGACTTTATATTGATAAAAATAAATGTTTCTCTCAATGTGTATTTAGATGTTCTAGTGATTTTTAATCATATGAGTCTCTAGTGAATAATAGCTAGAAAATGTGGTTATATAGTGATCATTTTGGAATTCCTTAGATGGGACTCATGAAACATGTGAGATGACCTATTGGGTAATTTTTAAATTAACCAAAGAGTATTTTTTGAGAGAGGATATAGGTGGCATAATTGGATAGTACCAAGGAGTGGTATAGTCCAAATATGGTGGTCTTATCCAAAGAGCAGAGACAACTAAAATGTAAATGTGTGATAGTCTATAAGTGAGATTAGGTTGCTTAAGATGTTGGATAGGGATATTTTGAGATCATTAGTGTCTTGGAGAAAGGGGTCATCCCCATAGAAGTGAAGGAAGGGTGGTCAAAGACCATGGAATCAGACATGAGCTAAGTGTGTGTAAGGAGTGGTCATAAGGACATCGATTTAATAATAAATGTTAATTAATGTGTCTAAAATAACATGTCACTAATATAATATATTAATATAGTATATATTTAATATAATAAAATATAAAATATTATGTGTATAGTATTCAATATAATATATAATTATAAATTAATAGTATTATATGTATTATTAATATTATATATATATATTATACAATTTATATTATGTAATATCATAATATAATATACTATTATATTATATTATATATAGTATCAATACATTTATATTAGTAATAATATGTCATAATTTATTAAATAAAATATATAATATATTATATTATTAATAATACTTAAATATATTTTTTACTTTTTTATCCATATGCACCCTATATGTATTGTATACTTATCCTTTGTACACTTCCAAAGCCTGCACACCTCTCACCTTTGAGTTATACATGTCGCGGTCTACTCATGCTTGCTCACAGTCTCACACACTTCTCTATTCCAAGTTTGTTGATGGTTATGCATTCCTAAACTTATCTTAATATAGCACATCCATATGTTATATTAATCCAAATGTATGGATTTCCAAGTGGCACTTCTTATCATGTAACATATTAGTTATCTAGTTGAGCAATTAGTTACCACAAGCTTAGAAGTTCAACTATCACCCATCAAAGAAGATGAAAAGACTTGAAGCTATATTTTTGTATCTGATAGCAGTTGTAACTAATTATTATATTTTATGTATAAATATGTATCCTTTTCATCTATCTTAATGTGTATTCCATCTAAAATCATAGTGATAGATAACCTACTTTGTGTATCTACTTTGTCTTATATGCATTATATCACATGCCTTCAATTTTATTAATCAGAAAAAGTGTTTCACCCATATTTAGTCACAAAATCCTAATCTCTTAGCCTTTTTGTAATCAATGTAAATTTTATGTAATCTCTTATATTCATTCACACTGAATAGAAGTTACATTCCTATAAGTATTAGACTTTTGCTACTATTGGATGTGCATTGATTACTTTGTCTAAGTTTCACTACACACAATCACTCTTCATAATCATGTGTTATCTCTAATGCAAGGTTGTCCCTTGTACATATGGTCCAAATAACCATGGCATGGGTCAATTGAATAAGAACATAGTTATTTTCTATGCCTATAAACATGTGAATGTAACAAGGAAGGAATACCAGTCAATTCTATTTCAAATTACCTAGAGGAATGCCATAATAGAAGTAATATGGATGACTCCTATAAACAACCTGAGGTAACCCCAAGCATTGAAAGTATCACTATAGATGGAATAGAGGCATACTACACTAAATATTTTGTCTAATTTCATGATTTGATGATGTATCTCAATGTAACACCTTCAGATCCTCCGCCACAGTTCACTCAAAAATGGTTTTAGCATTAAACCCTATTTAAAGAAAAATTTAATCTTGACATCCCTTTGTTAAAATTTCAAATCAATGCCACAACATTAGATGCCTATATTTAATATCTTGAGGCATATTTCTCAGTCAATCATTTTATTAAGGTTGAGGAAATGACCTTCACAATGTTGAAGATGTTTTTTCTGGTGGTTCATTGGCGGGATAACTTCAAAGCACATCATGTGCAAGTTTTGTTCCAATTCAGTATCGGAATACCTTTGTTGACACACTAAAAGAGGAGTATTAACCTTCGACACACACACATCATGTGTAATATTTTATTCTGATTAAGTTTTAGTAATTGAGTGAACATAAGGAATGGTCAATGGAGTAATACACTAACATATGTCACGACCACTATACACTCTTACATGAGAAATTGAACAAACAACATAAGGTGTTGAATTAAAACAATGAAATATCACCTTATATCCTATCAAAGATGGATTTATTAAATTATAACACTCCAGGGTAAGCCTATCACAATTTTTACAAGATCAAAGCCAAGAAAAATATGAAGTAGCATCTCACCTCTTTATCTAACATTATTTGCAAGAGTCATCCTATGTCCAATTCCTCATTACAACATTTTGTGTAGAAGCACAACATTTATTATAAATGATAACAACGTAAGAACACTAAACTAAAATTAAAGGATCCTATGCCTTCTAATTCATATAAAGGAAAGAATAATTTTGATGGTAAGTGGTGCCATTTTTATCATTTACACACCCATAATAAATTTTAATGTCATGCACAATAATTCTTACTTACATAGTCTACATCAGGTCCCATGTAGATAGATGACAAATTGATTCATATGTTATAACCACTGAAATAAACTCCTCTAAGGAGTTGCAACACCATTTCCATGCCAATTTTTGGGTGAAGGGTTAGCCTCTTCATATCAATATTGATATTGGCAGCCAAAAGAACATCATTATGAAAGACACAACATAATGTCTTAACCTTTAAATTACTATGCATCCCAGGCTATATTAATTAGGGTGGATTTAGTAGGGGAAAGATATATAAGTCTATTGATAATGTTCCTTCCAATACAAATTCAAGCCCATGGAAGACATCATCACTTGTAACATTGCACCTTTGTAGGTTTGTAACAATTTTTTGGGAGGGCCATAATTTTATGACCATAAATCTAAATATCAATCCAAGCCATATCAGTAAAATATCCTTGAAAAATATTGCTTTTTTAACCTCTTAGAGTTAGATATAATGACCAAATTTACCTTAGTCTCTACTAATAAATGTTGTAAACTCATTTTATACGTATATAAATTTAGGTTTCTCATGGTATGACTTGATACACCTATGTACGAGATAAAATAAGATTTGGTAATTTGTATTATGCAATCAATGTTGCAACACCAACAACTTGACAAGTTATTGAAGTAGCATAGTGAAGTAGTCACAGATCCTTAAGGCCTTCCAACACACTATGCAGTAAATCACCACATGGATTTAGTCTAGATCCTCTCTTTAAAAAAACCCTTTGTATCATATATTAGTTTGGGATAATGATGAAATTTAGCACTAATGTAATGTCCCTTTTTTATTGCCTTCCAACATTTTTGGATGCTCCAACTTTCTTGGAGAATTCTAGCATTTTAAAAATGGAATTCAGTTAATGGTATTGTGTTTAGGGGATCAATATGAATCCATTTATTCTTTCAGGGATTAGTTATGACATTTATCAAAGATTTTAATGAGCACAGGAGTGATATCACTATTCACAAGTATTATTCACATGTGATATTCATGAGTCACTATTCACTATCACTATTCATAGTGACATGGCGAGTGATGTAGGTGATGATTAAGCTAATGAGGTGTCTTGTGGATGAGGTGTCTTAGACCATAGAGAGGATCTTTGAAGTAAAAGGCTTATTTGAAAGTGTGGGGCATATCCTGAACTAGAATACAAGTTTTTTGTCCTTATGTGAATCACATGTGCTTGTTCACACATATGTGAGAGTGGGATTCCTTCCTTCAGTGGATCCATGTTTTAATGTCTTCCATTTAGTAAAAGTGATTGAATACTTATCTTGTAATATCATGTGCACATAGGGAAAAATATGAGAGGTTTACTATTCTAGATTTACTCTCACATGTGTGAGTAAGAAGTCCTTTTTGGGGTCACATGGAAAGTGGGATAGCAAGATAAAAGAGGGGCTAATCAAGTGATTCCTTTTTTTACCCTTGGCATATAAGGACAAGAATCACACTATTTCTCACATGTGTGAAGATGGGTTCCAAATTTGGAGTCACATGGGGTGGCTAAACTTATCCCCCATGATGCTCTCATTTTTTACATACTTGCATATCAAGACAAGCATCTCACATGTGAATACTATGATTGACAATGAGGATGGTATATTTTTTCTCCATGATAATTTTTATCTCATATCATCTCTTCTCCTTGTAAAATCTATAAGTAATACCTTTCTCCTTTGCAAAATCACCTTTTATATAACCCCCCCATTTTGTAAGTTTGAACATGTGTTCATTATTTCATCTTCCTTGGATGAAAACCCATTGAAGATTTAGATCATTATATGAAACCCCATTTATCTCTTGAATCATAGGGATAAAACCATTTGATTCAATAGGATAATCTCATCTAGAGGTTGTGAACGTGCTTTCAAAGAGATTTAGATTTTCTAGTGTGCAATATGTGTGTGTTATTATAGAGTGTCCATTGAAGTTGTATGAAGATTTATGATTTTTGAAGGTTATGTAAGTGTTTATATCTATACATATCATCATTTATATTAATTAATATAAGAGTGTTGTTGTCTCCATCCATATTATATGTATTCAGTTTTTTTGCAATATAATCAGAGCATTAGTGTTGAGTAGTGTTTAATTTCAGATTTGAGTCTAAGAGTTGAGTTTATTTATGTTATTGTGAGTTTGGATTTTATTGGTTTGAGTGTGTTTAGAAAATATCCCATTTGGGGGAATTAAATTGGTATTAGAGTTGGTTTTCTTACTATCCTATTAGTTAATGTATTTTATTTCATATCAAATTTAGTGGCTTTGAGTTTCAACAAGGATTCTTCATTTCAGGGATTGTCAAAAGTTATGAATCATGGAATCATTCAGTGAAGACAATTTGGGCAAGAATTTTTATAAATCATGGAAGAGACTTGAACATCCAACATAATCAAAGGGTGATCTTATTTTTATTTTGAAAGAAGTGGAGATTTGATTATGTATGATAGATCAGTCAAATTCAGTGAGGATGCAATATGATATGACTCTATTAGTGAAATCTTTGGTTAAGCTAGAGATTTTGAGACATCCAAGTGAGGAGGTAAGGCTTGAAGTTACTTTTTGTGTTGATGGAATTTTGAGGATAACACTTCCTAGGAAACCTTATAACAAAGGTATCATGAAGGAGATTTTCATTGTAAGGTTAAAAATTTTTGAGGGTTGGATAAAATTGGAAGCCATTCCTTTGACAAGAGGGTAACAATTCTTGAAATGTTTTCAAAAATTATATTGTGTAACATCATGTTATATATTGGTTGTGACAAGATTATTTTTTAAATGTTTCACATATTTTAGATAGTTGTTGATAAGGCTCATACTGAGAATGTCATAACTTCTATGTAATTTATTATGTCTTTGATTATGGGTGAGAATGATGTTATTTCTAAGATGTTGTTATCTAACTTATTGGTTGTTTGGAGGAAGGAATAGGTTGTTTCACTAGCTACACATGGGTTATCAAAAAGATTAGTTAAACATAATATTGAAAGATTGAAAAATCAATTAATAGAAGATGAATTATTTTCTTGTAGTTTACAGAGTATAGTTTATCCTAAATTGAGCATAAATCAATTAGGGAGAGAAATATTAGGAATAAATCAAAAATCAATGTAGAATAATTTCACAAAATCAAAATAATAAGAGCTATGAACAGAGATACATAAAGAACAAAAATTAAAATGCACAACAAGAAGATAGGATTTAATATGGTTCACCCAATGTGTACTACATCCACTAAGAAACACTTGATTAGATCTTATTACATGACAACAAGAGTACAATCCACTCTCACACTAGTCTTCTCATAATTACAATGCACAGATATTGTTTGGAGATGTGCTCAACAAACTCTCCCAAATTCACACTTGAATTCACACACTCTATTCACCTTCTCAAAATCATCTCTACTAATGTATTACCTACTATATGTCCATCTATAATACATCAATAGGTAATGGACATAGCGGTTTCATAAAATAATGGGTACCAAAACCATGGGCCAAAATCAACCCATAATGATTTCCCATTAATCATGGGTGATGACACCACATAAATACAATATAGATAAACCACGTATGTATACTCCTAGAAAAAGAGGGTCCAAAAAAATTTATTAGTGTAATGTACCCCAATGAGAATACATTAAGAGTTTATAGTACATTTTAATGTAAAATATTAGAAATATATTGTAAATTGTAAATAGGGTCCACAACATAACAAGAACATCATTGTTATAGGCATCTAATTCCTAACACCATTTGTGTTGAAATTATCAATCTTACTTGAATTTCACTCAAATGCACATTTTAGGTCAAAATCACTAAAGTGCCCTAAATGATTTAAAATTTTCCTTTATAAGTGATGATTTAGGCTAATGTATCCCTAAATGGGGCAATACATTTTATGTGATTCCTAACTTTTATCAATTCACTTCAAGTCAAAATGATAATTTTGCCTTTTTATGCTCTGGATCACTCTTTTATTCTAATTTGTTAGTACACATCACATACCTTTTTTATTTTTTTTTGGAAAAATCCTAAATGGGAACATGATTCCAACGCATCTAACATCACCTTCCAATTCCCCTCAAGTCAAATTATGACCCATTAATATGACTTTTTGACCATTTTGATTAATTGAGGGATAATTTGCAAAGAATTGGACAAATGTTGATTAATCTTGTTTAAATATAATTAATGCAAATCAAGAGCTTAAGTGGATTTTCCATGGAGGTTATTGAATATTTATTTTTGGAAATTGATTTCTATTAACCGCATGACCTAGTGACATCATTTCTTGAAAAAGCATCTCTAGGCCATAAATGTATAAAATATCTGAATCAGGGCCTCTCATGCCTCATTAATGCCCCCTCTTCCAAAATCATTATGAAGGCATTTATTTATTCTAGGCTCCAAAATTGAATCGATTCTTGGCCACACATCTTGATCTCAAGATGACCGGTCATAATTCATTCTGATCAATCTCAAAAATTTAAAAATAGAGAGGCCATGAACATCATTTTTAAGCTCAAATTGTGTAAAATTATAATGCTAAAATCTCTACACTATTCATTTGTGTTTTTGATTATTTGTGTTATTTGTATTAGCTTTATTGATAAGCTAGATTAAATATACCTTCTAGTTTGAGCCTAGGTTTTACAAAGTGTTCTTGAGATTTTGGAGGATTTTTGCCACCATTATTGACAAAGATAAGAATGTTTGATTAAGGGGAGAACATGATTGGATTTGCTTTTAGGTGATAGAATCAATTTGGGAAGGTAACTAGTATTGCTTGATTTCATTTTTTCTTCATTTTCATTAGCAACCACCACATGAATAGTTTGGCTTGATGTGTTTATATCTTTATGCATTTCTCTTTAATTTTTTGGACTAATGCTTGACTAATCATTTCTTGTAATCCATTCTACATTTTATCACATCCAATGGGACCACACCCCACAAATTAGATCAAATAGCACCTACAAGCAATATACTAACCATTTCCTTGAAGGATCTTGGAGTGTGGGAGCAAAGAGTGAAAATTTGAGCAAAAATCTATTTTTCTAGAAGTCACAATTTTGATACTGAGTCACAATTTTGTCCTCTAGACCACAATCTCACAACTCACACAATCACAGGTTTGTCATTTCAAGTGACATTATTATGTTTAAACTATGTTTTTGGACTAATTTTATCTCTATCTACAAATCTTGTATCTATTTTTACAATACCACTATTCATTAGTACTGATATTTTAACCCCACTACTTGCTAGTAATGATATTATAACCCCGTTACTAGCTAGTCATGATATTGCAATATCGTAGCTCAACAGTAGTAGGATTGTTAACTTGAGTAGTGGGATTATCAACCTGAGTCATGGGATTGTCAATCTAAATAGAGGGATTATCAACTTGAGTAGAGATATTTTCAACCCGAGTAATGAGATTATCAACTCGAGTAGGGAGATTGTTAACCTGAGTAGTGATATTGTGATTTCTGTTAAACTAACCTGAGTAGCAATATTACCTGTCTGACTCATGGTTTTGTATATTTTTGGGATTGTACTGTGGAGTAGAAAAATTGCACTATGTGAAACCCAAGAGCTAACTTTACAAATTTATTTGTCTCATTTAGAATTAAGTGCTTCAAGGCCAAAAAAAACTCTGACTTTTTCCTTATAGGGATAACATGAAAAGTGATCTAAATAAGCTTAATCTAATCTCTCTAACCTCTTTTTAAGTGCTCAAAAGGATTAGGAACTTTATTTTGGTGCTTAAGGAAATACTTAGATGTTTTGTTGAATAGTTTTTATGGTTGTTTCTTACAAGTTTATAACTTAAGGCTAAGGGGCCAAAGAACATCACCAAACTTTTTGATTTAAGTGATTTAAAATTGAACATATTTCAAATTTTATCTTCAATAAATCATTATTTTATTAGAATTGATTGCCAAAAATAAATATATGCATATATGTTCTCCCCTCATCCCCTATAGGGAACTTGTGGGATCAAAATTTCCCTCTTTATTGAAAAGTGCCTTAGTCCAAAGGTGTAAAAGAGAAGTTGTGAAGTCTTTCCCCAAGACCCACATGGCTTGGGTGATCTAGAAACAAAATTTAAATCTCTTTTACTTAGTTTTTACTTTTTTCATTTTGGCTTATGAGGGGGACTTCATTATTTCCCATAAGTTTTTTATGGAAGCTTTGACCCAAGGTTTCATCTCTTGGAATCATCTTCAACCCTTCTCCATAGGGGGTATATAAATTGGGATCATCCCACTAGGATGAAGGTTTGAGTGGTTAAACCATATCCTATCATGGGGGCTAAGCCCAAGATGTATGATCATGTTGGACATCACAATGCATTAAGCAAGTGATAGATGTAGTGTTTGTAAAAAGGGCAAGACCTTTTTATAACAAGCCATATGACATGGACCTAATTGATGTGTTCTTTATCTTGCATTTTGATTTGAAAGTCTTGTGCATCTGATCCATCATCTAGAAACATTCAAAAACTTGCTAGTTTAGTTAACCCCACTTTACCACACCTTGTCAGTTTAGGGTTTAAGATTATTAATTAGTTGATTTATCTTTGTCTTAGATTACTTGGTCTTGTTTTGGGTCAAAACTTTCTTGTTAACCAAACATCATAAACCTAACACATCTTCCACAAATTTTTTGAACAAGGAGATGTTATGTTGTCCAAGTGAAAATAAATATTTTCCTTGTTCAAAACTATCATCTTAAAACATTGTGTCATATCTTCCATTCTGGTGTAGTTATGCTACCCATTTGAGTCAAGATAATTTACCAAAATTTTTTTAGTTCCTCATGCATAATTGAAATTAAAAATTTGACTTTTTTAAGTTTTAAAGGTTAATGTGTTAAATTGGGTTTGCCATTTGCACTTGACTTATTTTAACTTGGGTTTAATTTCTCATTTGAATTAAGGGCCATTTATAGACTCATCATCACATTATCATATTTGGTGGACTCAAGTCATCTTGTGTATCATTTATGCTTTAAGTCATAGAACACATTTTATTACCATTCCTATTACCATGTGGTGACGTTATTCTGCCCATTTGGTTTTATCTTTATACTTAGGAATTCCTACATGTTTTCACATCATGAGTTTCTTGGTTCGCATTGTATCCTTCCTAATCTAAAGGTATTTCTTCTATTTTTCTAGTAGCAACTCATAGAAGTTGAACTAACTTTTATGGTATCGACGTATCTCAAAAGTCTACATTTTATTGTACTAGTGACACTCTAAGCTTTTCAAGTTATCATACCCTCTTCTAATTTATATGATTTCAAACCTACCCAAGGTTGAGTAATTTTGTGAACGCATTCTTATTATTGTGTGTGGTTCCAAGCCACCCTCCTTTTATAGTCTCGTTGGTACCTTAGTCATTTGTTTAGAAGAAATATCAAATGTGTACCTTGTTTACACATTTACAAAAACATTGATCCAAATTTAGTCAAACATATAAGGTGGACCTTTCTAGACATGACTCAAAGGTTCACTTCTAGTGGGGTCCCTTATGGCCCTAGATATGAGGATGAGCATTTTTATGATGGACAAGATAATTCTATTGTATTTGAGGGCATTCCTACAAATGTAGGATATGAAGGGGATTATGTTGAATATTAAGAGAACCAAGACAAAGCATTCTTTAGGTTGATAAAATTTGGTTCCAGACCACCATAATATTTTCCTATAGATCAATTAAACACCTTAGTTAGAGAAGGAGAACAACAACAAAAACAACAACAAGAGCATTTTTTTTCTCAAATAAACATATATTCTTCCTCTAACAAAGGTAAAGAAATAATTATAGAGTCAAAACCAATTGATACAAATTTTCTTAACAAGATTAAGAAGATAAGTCAATGATATGATAATCAACTTATTATGAATTTAATAGACTCTCTAGTTGTTACTTCAATCCACAATGATACTTCCAAGGAACAAGTAAATGTGATTGAACCTACACAATAAACATTGGTTAATGACGCGATAATAATTGATCAAGGTGTCTCAAATTAACAAAATAAGATGCAAGGGGTAGTGAAAAATGTTACACTAGACACAAAACAAACATTATTTAACCATCAAGAACCTCTTGTTACTTTACAAACATAGAGACCTAAACATTCAGTTCAAACTAAGGAGATCCCTCAAGACAATTTGTCTAGTTTATTTCAACCAACACAAAAACTGGTGAATAGACCAAGGACCCTTTAAAATTAACAAAGTACATATAGTTCAAGGCAATAAATTCCAAGGAATAAATGACTTTTTTACTTGACTCTAGGATCAAATCAAAACTAGGTCAAGAAACATAGGGTATATATCCATCACTAATCTATGCAATAATAAGGGCACATTCCACTCCAATAGATGTATGATCCACACATGAATGAACCAAACATGTAGGAGTGGAACTCCATGAAGGAGATTATGTCATGTTTGGAGATTGGGAATAGGATCAAAAAGTAAAAATTTGATAAGATAAGTCCATAACCATTTGATTTAAGCATTCTCCAAGTCCCCTTTCCATATCATTTTGAGGCACCCAAATTTAATAAATATAAAGCAAAGGGTGACCCATGTGAACACATCTAGGCATTTTTTGTATTATGCCAAGAGGTTGCTTACAATAGCATGTTCTTACTTCAATTGCTTCCATGAAGATTAGATAGATAGGCTTTAGATTGGTTACTTAAGTTACCCAAGGGATCAATTATAGATTAGAATGACTTATCTAAAAAGTTTGTCAACTATTTCTTATGTAACATAGAGAATGAATTGACCATTTTCAACTTATGCAAAGCCAAAAAACATAATGGAGAAATCTTTGCTACATTTCTAAAAATATGAAGAGCATTATCAGGTTGCTTTCAACATAATTTTCTAGACAAATAGTTGGTGGATATATTTTCATAGAACTTACATCCTAAGGTCGCATATAAACTACATCTAGCTTGTGCTAACTCATTTGAGGAGATCATAGACAAGGGTATACAAATCAAAAAGGATATTTTTTCCAAGGGCCTTGTTAATAACTTTTCATAGGGTTAAACATCAAATTAGACCCCATCTACTAATTAGATAGTTACACAAGATAAGCCTATAAAATTTAACAAGAACAAGAACATGGTTGGAAATGGGGTGACTAAAATAAGTCATGTAAAAATGGTGTTGGCTCCATCGGCCCTAAATTTATAATTAGTTCACCCTAACCCACCACCTAAATTTTAGAGACATCCTTCATAGAGAGAAAACCATGGTAGTTTTAGAGTCTTTAGAAAATTAAAAAAACCAATCAAAATAGTGTTCTAAAAGCTCATAGCAAATAACCTAATTGTATGGCCAATACCAAGGCCATTTCTTCAAGATCAACCAAAACTAGATTGGTACCAAGAAAATGAATGGTGTAAATTTCATCATGTTGTTGGTCATGGTGCTTATCATTATGTCTAATTATGACATATTATTGAAGATATCATTGAGAGTGGTGAATTTGAGATTAAACTGGCCCCTAATCATGACACTAATCAAGATATGGGAATCTACAAAGACCCCTTTCATCGACATAATAAACCACCACCAAGGAATAATCAAAACTAAGGACAAAGGTAGAATCAGAACCAAAATCAGGGTCTAAATCATAATCATCATCATAATACCCATAATAATAATGTGGGTTACAACAACATACGTTATGACTATAACAATATTGTGGGATGCATTTATGCAACCCATATTTCTATTATTACTATTACACCATGTGAACCATCTTGTACTCTTTATAGTATGGGACCCATCATTATAGGGTCAACACCCTCTCTCTAGTAATACCACATTGAGTATACATAATTTTTTTGTAACTTCATTTACATGGGTTACTATTTATGGACAACACCCTTATTCTAATTATAATGGCTCTTTACCAACTCAAAATTATACCAATGAAACTAGATGCATGTGAGTCACCCTCCAAGTCCCTTTGCCTTCATCTTTTGATTATATTATCTCCCCATCACCTATAGGATACACAATAATAACTAGACACTCATGAGTTAATCTTCAAGGCCCTTCACCTACTTCTTCCATAGAACCTAATGTGAAAATTTCACCAATGGATCAAAATTTAGATACTATCCTAACCGAGGCCAAGCCATCTCATTCTAATGTTGGAAAGCCTTATAGTCTATCAAACTAATTGATTAAAATGCCTGCATAGATCTCCATCTTAGATCTCTTTTGGACATCTAAAATCCATAGAACTATTCTGAATAATCTTTTGCAAAAACCTATTATTCTGAATAATATAAACCCTGAACAATTCCATAACCTTGTGGGACATCTATCTTCATTTTGTCAAGTGATGTTTGATCAAAAAGATATGTCTACACTTGGACCTAGCCATAATAACCCACTATACATTGAAGTGATCATTGAAAACCATAAGATCAAGAGGGTTCTTATAGATAATGGTTTAGGGTTGAACATCATATCTCTTAAGTTGGTAAAAATATTGGGCTACACTATGAAAGACATTCAACTAGAGACAATCACTATCAAGGCTTATGACAATGCCATAAGGGAGTCTATAGGTACTATTTGGTTGCCAATCATTATTGGGTCCATTTCACCTCATGCATTGCTTCATATTGTGGATATTGAATTAACTTATAACATACTCTTTGGTCATCCTTGGATACATGAAGTATAAGCCATTCCTTCCACCCTACATCAATGCCTTAAGTTTCCCTATGATGGGATAGAGCTTACTATCCTTACCGATCAACAACCTTATGAATATTGCAAACATCTTGAGGCTCAATTTTGTAATTATAACTACTGTCTAGGTTTGAAATTCATTGAAAAATAGAACAAAATTATAGTTTCACATCCACTTCCATCCAATTATATCAACCCAAGTGATCTTGCTTCCACCTTGGTTGATCCATTCCCTACAACTCTTACGAAGAAAGTTGTTATTAAAGACATGGGCATTTCCACATACATTGTTAAGGACACCTTCCATGTTGCAAAGTTGCCTAAAACTCTAAAAACATTTGGTAAGCCTAAACCTTCAAATAATCCTAATAAACCCACAATTATTTTGAAACCAATGAAGCAACCAAAAAAATCACCCATGATTTTTGTACCCACTATTGTGCCAAAGAAATACTGAGAGTATTTTACCAAGGGAGATTGGTTATATTTTGAAGGCCTTGCTAATTGATTTTAGAATCCAAAGGATCCTATCCCTAACTAGA
Source organism: Torreya grandis (assembly GCA_037957365.1). Taxonomy (NCBI): domain Eukaryota; kingdom Viridiplantae; phylum Streptophyta; class Pinopsida; order Cupressales; family Taxaceae; genus Torreya; species Torreya grandis. The sequence goes on along the minus strand of JARHVA010004924.1, from coordinate 630,689 downwards.
TCATGGATGATTTTGATTATACAAGAAAAGGCCTTGGCCCACGAGCACAAATAATCTTGGAACCCATATCTACTAGAGTACCTAATTTGAATCATGGTCTTGGATATATACTACCTAGGGATGACGTCATGACTTTTGGTAGTGACTCTTTTGAAGTGACTAGTAATGAGACTCCTAATAGTGACATAGCATCCCATTATAGCATTTTTGATGAGATTGTTAACATGGACCTATTTGATTCAAATTCCATTTTAAATTTAACCATTGGAGCTTTCCATCCTAAAGTAAAAACCCGTTCTATCAGTGATTCCCTTCCTAAAGTAGACATCATATTTTTACCATTATATCTTCTTGTCCTGAAGTAAAACCTCATTATTAACTATGTCTTTTCCATCCCTAATTGATTCATTGGGACCAGCAAATTTTAGTCATATGCCTCGATGAGTTTTAGAATGAAGAATCACTTGAAGAATATATGGGCCTAAATGATGGACTACCCATTAGTGATCATAAACAAGACTTTGATTTTTCATTAGATCCTTTTGCTTAATTTGGAGAGTAGGAAAACTTTATTGGTCACAATAGAGATCAAACATCGATATCTTCAAGTGAAAACCTCTTTGAGGCACTCATTAATCAAGGAAAAAGTAAAGAAAAAGATAAGCCTTCGAGTGAAAACCTATTTCAGGTGCTCTTAGGTGAGAAAGTTTGCTTCTCCCCTTAAAATATAGAAGGTCCATCTATCTCAAGTTCTATAGATAGGATAGGTATATCTTCATAATAATAATAAATGTTTGAGTATCTTGATCTTGAGTTTCCAAAAGTTTTTGCTACTTGGCCTTTACTTAAGATGGCAAATTCTAATTCATCACACTATCTAGAACTTTAGGAGGAATAGAAAGAAGATGTGGTATAATAAGATGATCACAATCATACCTTTCCTACAATTCTAGAAGATAAATCCACACTCCTTGTGGAAAACATGATAGAAGTGAACCTAAGAACCTATGAGGATCCCAAAATTGTTTATCTTGGAGCTTTCCTTACTGCAGCAGAATGTGAAAAAATTATATCCCTCCTCAAGGAATATATTGACATCTTTTCATGGGAATACTTTGAAATGCTAGGCTTAGACCTAGATTTGGTTATGCATTTCCTTGATCTCCATCCCAATGTTAAACCAATCAAGCAAAAATTGAGGAAGATGCATCCACACATCACCCTATTGGTTAAAATAGAACTGGAAAAGTTGTTAGGAGCAAGTTTTATTAGGCCACTAGATTACACTAAATGGATCTCAAACATAGTCCCGGTGAATAAAAATGCCCCAGGTATATGTATTTGTATTGATTTTTGAGATATCAATAAAGCATGCCCCAAAGATGATTTTCTTCTGCCCAACATCAACATGATTATCAACTCAACTTTTAGATATGAGATGTTGTCCTTGATGGATGGATTTTATAGATATAATTATATCAATATAACCCAAAAAGATCAATGCAAGACTTCATTCACCACTCCATGGGGAAAATTCTATTACCAGGTCATGTCATTTGGCTTAAAGAACACTGGAGCAACATATCAACATGATATGACTATCATTTTCCATGACATGATACATGACATTGTAGAGGATGATGTTGATGATATACTAGAAAAATCAAGAACATAAGTGGGATATCCTAATGTTCTATGAAGAATCTTTGAAAGGCTCTATGAATATAAAGTTTGCCTAAACCCTAATAAATGTGTTTTTGGAGTCACATCAGGGAAATTTATAGGTTTCATTGTATCATAAAAAGGGATTGAAGTTGACCCTATTAAGGTCAAGGCCATTGTGGAAATGCCTCCACCAAATAATCTTAAACAAATGTGAAGCTGACAGGGCAAGGTCCAATTTATATACAAGTTCATTTCTCAATTGGCATATAAGTGCCACCCATTTACCCATCTCTTGAAGAAAGGGGTGACATTTCAATGGGATGAAGATTGTTAGATAACATTTGTGAAGCTTAAGCCATACTTGGCCAATTTACCAGTCTTAAGACTGCTATCCTAGGGAAAGTCATTACTTCTTTATATATCAAGCATAGAGCATGCACTGGGGGAACTTTTGGCCCAACATGATGATCATGGTAAGGAGCATGTTGTATATTATTTAAGATGCACATTGGTGGCTTATGAACATAATTATACACCTATTAAGATGGAATTTTTGGCTATGGTGTTTTCTATTAAAAAATTATGACATTATATGTTAAACAACAAAACTATTGTCATCACCAAGGTGGACCCTCTCAAATTCCTAATATCCAAAATAGATCTTCAAGGATGCATGGCTAAATGTGTTATGCTTCTAAGTGAATTTGGCATTGAGTATCATAATTAAAAGGAAATAAAAGGGCAATTAATTGTTGACCAACTTGTAGAATCTCCTATTGAAGATACTCAACCTCTCAAATTTGACTTCCCAGATAATTTTATTTTGCCAATAGAATAAGCAATGTAGGAGCCTAAACAATGAAATAGATATTTTGATTATTCTTTCACATCCCATGGATCTAAATCTAGCATATTATTTATTACACCTTAGGGGGATCTGATTCCCAAAGCATTTCATATATAATTTCATTATACAAATAATATGTCTGAGTATGAGGAATTGATTATAGGGCTTCATCTTGCCATACAGTGGGATATTTAGAGTTTAAAGGTCTATGATGATTCCAAATTAATCATCAATCAGACCATTGATTAGTATAAAACTAGAGACAATAATTTTGTTCCTTATAAGACAATTATTGATAATCTCGAAGGTCATTTTAAAACTCTACAATTTGAACAAGTTCCAAGAGCAAACAACAAATCAACTGATGTAATGGCAATAATTGGTTCCATGATACATATTGATGGTAGAGATAAAGAGTATCATTTCTTGAATGAAAAGATTATTTAGCCTACACATATTATACCAAATTTAGAAAGGGTATACCCCATTGTTGGTCCCAATCCCCCACCTGAATTACCATGGTTCTAAGAATTTTATAACTACTTATATGATCATGTTTTCCTAATTGACTATCTAATATCCAATAGAAACTCTTCCATTACTATTTATCACATTATACCCTCCTAGGAGACATGCTTTATCATAAAGGCTATGATGGAATGCTTATTTATTATTTATCTTTAGGAAAATCCAAGCAAGTGTTGAGGGAGGTTCATGAAGGAATGCATGCAACCCATACCAATAGTGTAGTCTTAGGAAATAAGCTCTTTAGAATAGGATATTATTGGACAAAAATGAATATCGATGCTTTTAATTATATACAAAATTGCATTCCTTATCAACAACATGGAAATCTGATACACGCACCTTCTTTACCACTACAACCGATCACAACACTATGGCCATTTTGAACATGGGGCCTCAATCTCATTGGGAAAATAAACCCAACATCTTCAGATGGCCATAATCATATCCTAAATACTACCAAGTATTTTAATAAGTGTATTGAGGCTCACTTACATTACTAAGAAGAAAATTTCCAAATTTATCCATTACCATATCATCTGTCAATATAGGATCCCCACTTGTATTATATCCAATAATGGTGGATCCTTTGTAAACCAAGATGTAAAAGCTCTTTATGAAAAATTCAAGATCGAGCACAAGTAATAAACTCCATATAACATGTAAGGTAATAGATAAGTTGATGCATCAAACAAAACCATACTATTCATTTTAAAGAAGATTGTCAATGATGTTGGCCATAATTGGCACTTAAAAATCTATCCTATCTTATGGGCTTATAAAACAAATCATTGGACCCCAACAAGAGCCACTCCATACTCCCTTATCTATGGCACAGAAGCTATTATCCCAATTTGGATCGAAATGCCATCCTTGTGATTATCACTGGAACATATTGAATATTATGAGTATTATAGAGTCTCAAGGCTGAAAAAGCTTGAACTTCTTAATGGTAAGTGTTTAGCTACCCCAGAAAATTTGTAAGCCTATCAAAATAGATTATGAAGAAGCTAAAATAAGGGCACTATTCCTTGGGAGTTTAAGATTGATGATTTGGTCCTAAAAGAGAACCAAAAGAACATAAATGTTGAACACAAGAATAAAGGTAAGTTTCAACATAATTGGTTACGACCATTTGATATCATGGTAAACTATAGATCAGGGGCATATCACCTGGCTAAACCCACCGGTGAATAAATTTTAGAGCCCATGAACATTATTCACCTTAAGAGGTTCTATGCATGAATAACTTTGAACCATTGCCTACAAGACCCCTTACTTGGGGTTAACATGTGTCGAAGTATTTTATCCTACTAATTTATACTACCCTATATTATTCTCACATGAACCCTATTACTTTCATGAATCTGGACAATGAAAGATTTTAAACCATTGGTACTTTGGACACATTTTATCCTATCCTAGACCATCTTCTCTTGGACCATATTCTTTGGAGTGTTGTCTTCAATAACCTCATTCTTTGTCCCACCCTAGACCATATATTTATTAGACCCTATTCTTTAGACCATTTTCTTTAATATCCACATTCTTTGATATAATCTTGGGCTTGTTTTAACCTGAACACTTTTATCCCCCAACCAATTATGATCCTAATTATGTCTCATCGACATTATGAACACCTTTGATGCTAGTTCTACAAATAAGTTTAGCCAGGATAGTATTTCATAGCTTCTTCTATAGCCAAGTAAACAAGAACATCTTCTCAGCTCAAGATCTACCTGTTACATGATTCTTTAGATTAAGTTTTCACTACACACTTTTATATTACATTTTTTTCTCTTTGGTCAACATTGTTTCTATCTTTTGAGGATCCTCACTCTTGGCAATTTATGAGCATGTGTTATTATAGCTATCTTTAGCTATTATTAAAATTATCAGTTAGTTCTCTGGTCCTTTATTTATATTCATGAAGGCTGTTGCAGCTAGCTTACTTTTTTATTGGAACTTCTACTTTTGGATAAGCATCTCCTTGCCTAGATAGTCCCATCTTGTGCATATTTTATCCCAAAAACACCAAAAACATTATAAATATTTTGAAAATACCAAAAAAATTAGAAAGTGATCCACAAATTAATAAAAATATTGTCTTACAATTTTGTATATTTTGATCCTCATGTTCTTGCCATTTTGCAATCATTTTATCCTACTGACTTTCTACTGAGTAAGTTAGCTTGTTCCACACACTTGATGTTTTACAAGATCATTTTCTCTCATCCCACCACCTTGCTATTTTACAAGACCAATCTCAATTTTCAAGTCTTCCCTTTTCTTATACAACATTAATCATATCAATTTGATCATCATTTTTCTTCCATCTCACTTCCTAGGAGAAATACATTTGGCCTGAAGTTCATGTTGGAACATTTGTCCATGGAACTATGTAGGCAATATCCACTTGTCTTGTACATTTGGAGTCAATTTGATCAACCCCTTCTTTTTCTTCTCTTACCCCATTTCTTATGTTATTGTTCATCTTTAATTAGGGAACAACTTTTGTGTCCTTGTTCTTTGTTACATTATGATGGAAAGTAACACCTCTACCACATGTGCATGAATAATTATCTTTAAACCACACTAACTTGGGTTTTTTGTGTTTATTTGAGTTTTCTTGGTGTTTTTTGTGCATTCGCACCTCTCCTTTTCTCTTTTTTTACTTCTTATCTCATCTGGTCTTGTGTTTCCTTAAATGCTTTTGCTTTTCTCTTTCATGTTTCAAAACATCTTGATGATTCACATGGATCTTGATTATTTATATCTTGATCATAGTTATTAAGTTTTTCTTGGGCCATTTTATTTATTTGATTGTTTTTGGTGTCTTGTTTTTATTTATTTTTTGCTTTTCTCTTTTATGTTCAAGAACGTCTTGATGGACCACATAGATCTTGATTCTTTGTATCTTGATCCTATGTCATTAAAAGATGTTCTTACTTTTCATTTTTTTTTAAATTATTCCTACTTAAGTATTGATTTATCATGTCTTGATTTCAATTTAGGTTCATTTATGTTTATCTTTTTCTTTATCTTTGCTTTTTTTTGTTTAAATGTAAATAGTTGTAACTCTAGTTTTGGTCATTATCAACCATTATCCTTAGTTATAGGTATTCACATTTGAACTAGATTTGTTCATTTAAAATCCCATGTCATTATGAGTTATTAATAGTTATTAATCCTAGTTTATTTTTCAATATCAAGTACTTTGTGATCTAGATTCCAATCTTAATGTCAACACTACTCTGATAAACAGTTCTCAAAAACACTATGCATAATCTAAGCTCATTATATGAAAATAGGCATCTAGGTAACATGAATTTTAACACTTTAATCTATGCTTATACATGCATCTCTTAGCATATATCATGAGTCTAATCAATTATTGGATAGTTTTCATCATCCCTCATTCCATTCTCTCCCACTTCTGGGTGAACTACATTGGCCTAAAGTTCATGAAGGAACATGCATCAATGGAACTATGTAGGAAAAATTAAGTTGTATTATACATCTAGAGTTATCTTGGTCATCTTAATTATTATTTTCATCTCTTTCATCACTTTGTTCATTCACCTATGCCTAGTTTTTTGTCATTTTTTTCTAAGCCATTCCACCATCGCATCTATGTTTATGTGTGCTCACTTTAACCAATGTTTTGGGTTATATTATTTAGCTAATTATTTCCCAATTTTCCCATGCTAGGTCACCACATCTAATCCTATCATAAGAATCAAATCATCCCTATATGGGTAAACCATTATTTATTCTTTATCAGTGATCAAAATTAGCCCTACTAGGGCATGAATTGTCTTATCATGATCAAATTTGCTCTACTAGGGAACTTATTATTATCTCTTTATGGATACCATGTTCTCCTTTTCCTCTAATTCCAAGCTCTCCACACTTTTTCCCATGATGGTAATATTTTAGTGTAAAAATTATCTCAAGATTTTTCAATGTCGTAAGCTTCCAACTTGCACTCTTAAATTGGGTGCATTCTAAGTGTGTCCCTTATATGGTAGGATTTAATTCTTCCCATTACCCCCATCTTTGGGTCCCATTATACCTCTAATTATATTTTTATCATTGATGGTAACCACGAGTGCAATCATTAGTTCATTTGGATGTGATCTATTCCATGGTTTAATCTCTCATTGTCCCTCTCTTTTTGAGAGTCCATCCTTCTCTTTCATCCTAGTATGTCCACTTAAGGGGGCATTATGGGTCATTTATAATTTATTCTTGAAAAAAAAATTATTTTAAAATATGTTCCTTCACTTGAATTTCTCACTATGCCTTTTCAAATAGGGGCAAAATGTAGACATCCAATTCCTAAGACCATTTGTGTTGAAATTTTCAATCTTACTCAAATGCACATTTTAGGTCAAAATCACTAAAGCACAATAAATGGTTCAAAATTGTCCTTTACAAGTGATGATTTAGGCCAATGTATCACTAAATGGGGAAATACATTTTATGTGATTTCTAACTTTGATTGACTCACCTCGAGTCAAAATGATGATTTTGCCTTTTTATGCTCTAGATCACTCTTTTCTTCTAATTCATTAGTATGCATCATGTACCTTTTTTATTTTATGTTAGCAACATCCTAAATGGTAATATGGTTCCAATTCATCTAACATCACCTTCCAATTCCTCTCAAGTCAAATTATGACCCATTAATATGAATTTCTAATCATTTTGATTAATTGAGGGAGAATTTCCAAAGAATTGCACAAATGTTGATTAATCTTGTTTAAGGCTAATTAATCCAAATCAAGAAATTAAGTGTACTTCCCATGGAAATTATTCAATATTTCTTTTTGGAAATTGATTTCTATTAACTACATCACCTAATGACATCATAAAATATCTAAATCATGACCTCCCAAGTCTCATTAATGCATCACATGCCTAATTAATGACCCTTCTTCCAAAATAATTATGAAGTCATTTATTTATCTTAGCCTCCAAAATTGAATGTATTCTTGGCCACACATCTTGATCTCAAGATGGATGATCATAATTCATTATGATCAATCTCAACAATCTATAAATAGAGAGGCCATGAACATAATTTTTAAGATCAAATTGTGTAAAACAATATTCTAAAATCTCTCCACAATTCATTTGTGTTTTTTATTATTTGTGTTATTTTCATTAGCTTCAATGATATGCTATATTAGATATTCCTACTAGTTTTGAGGCTAGGTTTTGCAAAGTGTTCTTGAGACATTCAAGGAATTTTGACACCGTTATTGACAAAGACAAGAATGTTTGATCAAGGGGATAACATGCTTGGAGATGATCTTGGGTGATGGAATCAATTTGGGAAGGTAACTAGTATTGTTTTATTTCATTTTGTTCCTCATTGTTGTTAGGAACCACTACATGAATAGTTTGGCTTTATGTGTTTAGCTCTTTATGCATTTCTCTTTGATTTCTTGGAATAATGATTAAATAATCATTTATTGTAATCCACTCTACAGTTGTTTCAATTTCAAAGAAGTCTAGACACCTAGTCACACATATGGAAACAACAAAGTAGGGACTTCCATCACATGTTTAGTCTAGCAAAGTGATGAGGAGAACAAAGAAGAAACTATGGCAATGGATCTTGAAGGAAATTTTAGAAAAAAAAATTGGCTACAAATTCAAATCCATCTACCTAAGATTATGAGATATATGGTTCCCATGATGACACCATGAAAGGTATGTAAATAATAAGATTTATGAAGTCAATAATGATGAAATTAGTTTGGATGAAAATTTCACATTAGTGGATGCAAGATTTATGGAGACCAAGCAAATGGTTGAAGGCATTTAAGGAAGATTCTCACTTGCATATTTGTATGGAAAGGAGGGAGAAGTTGATCGGATCACCTTTGAGCTTAAGTATACTAAAGATTCATTAGAGAGTACTGAAATGGCTCTTAAAGAGGTATAAATTTAGCTTGTTGTTGTATAATAGTTTAAGGAGCAAGAAAATGAGGGAAGTCCTTAGGCTCAAGAGGATGTTGCTTTAAATTCATACAACATTTTATCTATGAAAGAAAATAAGAAAATGATTTACATGTTGGAAGTAAAACTATTGAGAGGGGGGTGAATCAATATTTAATACTTTAAACAATATTACTTAAGAAATAATATATTATTTATACAAGCATGTACATCTTAAAAATCATAAGAACCAATCCAAAAGATCATGAATCACATAAACATAATAAATATGTGGTAAACCCTCAAGCAGAATAAAAATAATTGAAACACATCTTGCAAAACTTATCATATAAGACCATGAATAAAATTTATCTTAATACCAACCCAATAAGGAGCACCCACCCCTAAATTTATCAAGCACCAACTTGACTTTAGAAAGCACCAACTTGCTAGGAGGCTACAACCCCCTTGTTGATCAAGTACCCACTCAGTCAACACTCTGAGACTATCCACCTTGATCTTGCTTCCATATCACAACTGATGATGGTCTTATTTTTCTCTATCACACTCAAATCTACCTCTCACACAAGCAAAAAAAATTCCTTTGCCTTCTTCACTCAATTAACCCTTCTATGGATTGAACCCATCATGAAAGCACTCATGAAACTCTATAGATGTCTATGACTGATTCATATCATTTATTTGATATGTTTCACCACCTATGTAATCTCACACAATCCTCTTCTTCTTCACTTCACTTCAACTCTACCACTCTACACAAATTATTAGGCATAAAAATGCCTAATATATATACAAGACTTTTACTATTCATATCCTTCTTTGTAAGCCAAGCACTCTTATCCTCTTAGTTCAACCATGGAATGTACCTTTATAAAAATTCATATACATGGATAAAATTTTCTTTGAGTCACTTTATATCTGACCTTTATCACATAGGTCTTATCTCTCCTTTAGTTTTCATGGAATCATAATCCCATTAAGCCTTGTTAGCACACATTACCATTTGATCTTCTTAGATAACATTAGTAAAACACATTAAATGATATACACACATCATATTCCATCATAATATACCTTTTCTAGGTTCATATATTCTCTAAAACATTTTTTAATCTCAAACCACTACTTGGAGCACATCATTTGTACTTGTTCATATTATGCATGTGCATACCCAGAAAGTCTATTTTAAATAATTAAACCTAAAAAAAAATTACCAAAAAAGCATGGAAATTAAATAAATATATATAATGGTTGGGGGGTGTAGTCAATTATTTAGGTACTTCTGTTGCGGCTCTACCCATCAGTGTTCAAATCCCCCACCAGCCCCGTGGTACTAGTATTAGTTGTGTCTAGCCAGCGGGGCCAGTCACGTTAAAAAGTTTACCCGACTTTCAATAAAGTGAAAAAATAAATATATATAAAATAAAAAAACTTATGTTCATCACCATGTGAATTAAAATTCATAACTCAAGGTATAAAGACTCAAACCCTTCTCTGCAAGTAACCTGCTTAGAACTGCCAACTGGTCTCAAAGCACAATCATGAAGAATCTTAAACTTCAATATCTGAAATAATACTTCATATTAAATATAAAATATTAAAGAGACTATTTTACACTTATATATAAATCTCAAGAAAAAATATTATAAGTTTTAATACCAAATATTTATCTTGCAGAAGAATCTTTTGTCTTAAATATACATAGTCAAATATAAACCAGTTAACCCATTTTGGATTTACTATTTCAATAAATTTCATTAATTTAAAAGATTATTAAAAGAATGGATAGTAAATTTATGTATTAAAAAACAAAAATATATGCATTATATTCTTTGGCTAAGGGAAAAGAGCCTCCAACTCATCACTCCCACTAGCTTACTTAGATTTACCACTTTACCTTCAAACATAGTCATGGTGAGAATGACTTTCAACTCTTATGTATACACTTTCAAAGACTCCTAATGTATATTTATGAACATATTATACTATTATTTATCTCTTATATATAAATATACCATGTTCAAGTGAAAATATTGGTCTTGTAGACCAATCTCACAACCTTACACCTTCACTATCTCATCTGCACAAGACATGTCAACTTATGAGTAACATTCTCAACCATTTCATTAACCTCAAAAACATCCATCCATCATGAATATGTATTATAGGTATTTAGAAACAACCCCATTCATTTGGATCCATCCCTAATCCATGATAACACATCCCTAATCTCATTCTCACGTTTGCCTAGTTTTTCTCACTATTTGCATCAATAGGTCTTTAAGCAATAGGTCAACTTGCATGACTGGTTTAGCACATCTCAATTATTTTAGAACCTAATCAGAAACCATCATGGACATAAGATATAAGAATAAATATTAAAATTGAATTAATTTATCAAATTTTACTTAGTCAACCCTTCTTTCTATAGAATTTTTTTGAGAAACAAGGATTTTCATGTAGGGTTCACTCACTCAGATGACAAACCAATGCCACCTAGAGATACTTATGAGAGTTAAATACATTCTCCAATCATCAAAATAGGCCACTATTCTCCTTCATGCATAATAATAGGCATACTATTAATAAGCCTTCTCAAGTCTCCTGATAGGTTCAAACACTTGACAACCTTGACCACTGATCTTGAAACATTCTTTGATGCTTCTACACCTTACTCACATGCCTTTCATGATCCTTAGATAGTAGCATACATTTTCACATAGTTATTCATGCTTATCATGAACATTCTCATGATATGATTTAGGTTATTATGATTAGGCTTCTTAAGAACCTTATACTCAAGGATTGGTACACAAACATGCTTACCTTATACTAAACCTTGACATCAACCTCAAAAGAATCATCAAGTTGCCTTGAAATTCTCTCTAAACAGAGAGACAATAGGTTATCTTCAAATTATCTCTTGTAAAATGTATTTCTTTTCACATACCACTTCACCTTTCATATTTAATAAATGTACCTTGACATCGATGACATCCACCTTGACCTTGACATCAATGACAACATTTCTCAACAAACTCCCCCTTTGTCATTGATGGAAAAACATTCTTCAGTCTACTCACTTTCATCTCCCCGAGTTGTTTAATCTCCCTTTTTATAATTTATCCCCCTTTTAAATTAATGATAAAATATCTTTCATAGACTATCATATGAAACCACACCTTCTAGTTATAGGAGCTCAACACACAAAATATGAAGTATTAAGGCAACATTATCCCCCTTACACCAAGCATACCTTATTTAAATGAACTATAATTACAAGACCACTTCTTAATGTATAACTAACTTAGTCATAAACCTAAATAGATCCCCCTCAAACTAATCATCCATCATGATTTTTTTGCCTAACTAGTGTCTCTATGAAGCATAATGGAGTCACCATTTCCAATAGGGCACTAAAACAACTCAAGTTTATGAGATTCCCAAATCTCCATGCTATCTTATAACTAAATGTCCTTCAATAGCATTTTAGTATTAATTCTCATTATATGTTTGACTTCTTCATCATCCATTTGATCATCAATGTGAGCTAACAACAAGTATTCCTAACTTGATTTCATATTTGAAGCATGATTTATAAAATCAAGTAGTCCACTTGAGCTTGTAGATTGATCATGACTCATCTTCATTATCTTTAGTTTCCAAACATTCATTTGTCTTCTCTCTATCACTCTAGAGGTATCAAACCTCTTGTTCTGACATGATGACCTTCTGACCTTGTTAGGATAGAATCTTTCAATGTTTCCTACATCATGACAACAATAGCAAACCACCTTATACATACCTTTTAACTGATGTGAGATATGAATCCTTCCATAGTCCCATGAGTACTCATTATTAAAGAGTCTTCTACACTCTCTTTCTCTATGACCAAACTGATTACACACATAATACTAACCATTGAATGAATTGGCATACCTTATAGCATTTGGTTGTTTGATAGGTCTTTTCATGTTGACCTTCTTGTCCCCAATAGTCTTCCCTTTGACTTGAGGTGCCTCATTTTGGTATTCTTTGAAACCAAGACCTATTTTATCACTTGAAAACTTTTTAAAACTCAAGATATCATCTAATGCCTTAGTGATATTTTCAAACTTCACAAAGCTCCTCACTTTGTTGGATGCTTGATTCAATTCAACTTTCAAGGATTCGACTTCATGTTCATATCCGATGTACTCTTTCTCTTTAGCATTTAGGCTTGCATTGACTACCTCCATCTATGCCTAAAATTGATTGATGATCTTATCATACTCCTTCAAAGCATTACTCAGCCTTTCCTTAAACAAGCTAACATACTCCTCATAATCCTTAATAAGTGCTCTTAGTTTGTGATTATTTTTATTTTAAAACTTTAATTCCTCACTTACCAATTTTACCTCAAGATCTACTTTAACTTAATCATATGATTCTAAATCAACCATAATGCCTTTCTCACTTAAACAACTCTCATTGTCTAATTCTACTGCAATAAAGAAAGTTTTATTATTTTCATATTCATGTTCATGACTGCCATCATCACTATCAGACATACTTGAGTCACTTACATCAAAAGTATTGTCTTCCTTGGTGTATAATATTTTCTTATTCTTGAAATTTCTTTTTCTACCTTCATACTTTCTAAAATACTTATTAATTTTATCAGGCTTATAGGTCTTCTTGTCATATCCATGATTTTCATCATATTCTTCATCATACTTAGACTGATCCTTGTTGGGATAATTGGATGTAAAGTAACCAATATTTCCAAAGTTAAAACATTTAAAGGTCAAATTACCTTTGTACTTACTGGATCTAAACCTCAATTTTGTTGTAAACATGGCTATTAGTTGGTCAACATCAACATCTAATCATTCCTAATCCTTGACCTTCTTGAATTTTAACTTCTTTTCAACTTTGAAAGTTTATTTCTTCTTTGGAGGTATTCATTAATTAGTTCTCATCTCATAGGTAGTCAAAATGCCATGAATCCCATCCATCTCTAACTTGTCCAAATCTTGCATCTCTTCAATTGTAGATACCTTAGAGTCAAACTTATGGGTTAGTGATCTCAACACCTTTTGAAGAATAGAATATTCTTTGACTTCTTCTCCCAATACTCTAATGATATTGAAAACTTCATCAACCTTCAATATATAAGATGCAATGGTTTCATCTTCATTCATTTTTAGGCTTTCAAGTTGTCTTCTATGACTCTAAAAATTTACCATATTTACCTTGGTCTCACCTTCATATATGGTATTCAATTTGTCCCATATCTCTTTGGCAGATTCACAATTCATAAATTCATAAGCTCTACCTCAAATAGGCCACAAAGAATAGCATTCATTGCCTTGGAGTTTTTTTCACTAGCTTTCTTACCTGTTGCATCAGTTGGTGGAATGAGAGGAGCACAATAACCATCCATAACTGATTTCCAAATAGCATGACCTTAACACATCAAATATATATATATATATATATATATATATATATATATATATCTTGACATTCTAAAATGTATAGTTATATCCATTGAATCCATTGAACAATGGAGCCTTACTGGTAAAGAAACCACCTTGAAACTTGTTGACTAGCCATCCTTACTTCTAGGATCTCCTTTAGGATTTTAGACCTACTTCAAAGGACTGAGATATGATGCCAAATATTGGAATAAAAATGAATGAGAGGTGGTGAATTAGTATTTAATACTTTAAACAATATTACTTTATCAATCATCGATTATTTAGACAAGCTTCTACATCTTAGCAAGCATAAATACCAATCCACAAGAGTATGAAACACATAAACATAATAAATATGTGGGAAACCCTCAAGGGGAATAAAACCCACTGAAACACAGCTTGGACAACTTTTCCTATAATATCATGAATCAAATTTAGTTGAGCACTAACCCAATAAGGAGCACCAACCCCTAAATTTATCAAACACCAACTTGACTTTAGCAAACACCAACTTGTCAGGAGACTACAAGCCCCTTGTTAATCAATAACCCACTTAATAAACCCTCTAATACTATCCACCTTGATCTTGTTTCCCTCTCACAACTTATTATGGTCTTATTTTTCTCTATCACACTCAAATCTGCCTCTTACATAAGTAAAAAATTGTCTTTCACCTTCTTCGCTCAATTAACCCTTCTATGGCTTGAAACTATCATAAAATCACTCATGAAACTCTATAGATGTTTATTATTAATTCATATCATTTCTTTGATATATTTCACCACATTTTTAAGCTCATAAAATCTCTTCTTATTCTCTTTACTTCAACTCTATGACTCTACACACATTAGTAGGCCTAAAAATGATGTGTGTGTGTGTGTGTGTGTGTGTGTGTGTGTGTGTGTGTGTGTGTGTGTGTGGGTGTGTGTGTGTGTTTTTCATATCCTTGTTAGTCAACCAATCACTTTTATCCTATTAGGTTAGAAATAAAATAGACCTTTATAACACTTCATATACATGGATCAAATTTTATTTGAATCCCTTTATATATGACCTTTCTCAAATAGGTCTTATCTCTCTTTTAGGTCTCGTGGAGACCTAATCCCATTAGGCTTTGTTAGCACACGTTACACTTTGATATTCTTGGAGAATATTCAAACACATTAAATAATAGATACACATCATATGACATACCAATGTACCTCTTCTAAGTTTATCTAGGCTCCAAAACACTTTTTATCTCAAACCACTACTTAGAGCACATCATTAGTACTTGTTCATATTAGGCCTATGCATACCTAGAAAGTGTGTCTTAAACAATTGAAATAAAAAAACAAATTTTATAAAAAAACATAAAAATTAAATACATATATATAAAATAAATGACCTTATGGTCATCACCATGTATATTATACTTCATAACTCAAGGTAGAAGGACTCAAACCCTTCTCTACAAGTAACCCACTTAGAACTATCAACTAGTCTCAAAACACAGTCATGAGGACTTAAACTTTAATATCAAAAATAATAATTAATATTACCTATGAAATATTTAAGATATTATTTTACACTTATAAATCATTCTCAATTACAAATATTATAAGTTTTAATGCTAAATATTGGTCTTGTAGACCAATATTTTGTCATCAGTATACACAGTCAAATCTGAACCAGTCAACACATTTTAGCTTTAATATTTCAATCACTTTCACTAATTTACAAGATTATTAAAATAATGGATAGTACATTCATGTATTAATATATATATATATATATATATATATATATATATGAATTTTTTGATTCATCTAAGTGCATAGAGCCTCCAACTCATCACTCCCATTGGCTTACTCAGATTTGTCACTTTACCTTCAAACATAGTCATGGTGAGAATGACTTTCAACTCTTGTGTAGACACTTTCATAGAATCCTGATGAATCTGGATGGTCCTATTATATCATTAGGTAAATATTATATATAAATATATCATGTTAAATTTATAATATTAGTCTTGCATAGCAATCTCACAATCTTACACCTTCACTATCTCATCTACACAAGACAAGTCAACTTATGAGAAATATTATCATCAATTTCATTAACCTCAAAAATATCCATCCATAATTAATATGTATTATAGGTATTTATAAACAACCCAATTCATTTGGATCCATCCCCAATCCATAACACAACATCCCTAATCTCATTCTCACTTATGCCTAGTTTTTCTCATTATCTACATCACTAGGTCTTTTAGTGATAGGTCAACTTGCATGACATGTTTAACAGATATAAGGTTTTTAAACTACTCTTAAACATCCATGTAAATAGTATATAAGTCTCAAGCTTTAACCTCCATTTATTTATCAACTTTTACTTGGCCAACCCTGCTTGCTATAACAATTTATAAGAAGCAAGACTTTGCCTATAGGGTCCACTAACTCACATGACAAATTAATGCCACCTAAAGATACCTGGGAGAGTCCAATACATTATCCAATCATCAATATATGATACCATGATCCTTAATTCACAATACTAGGCATCCTATGCATAAGCCTTCTCAAGTCTCCTTTTAGGTTCAAACACTTGGCAACCTTGACCACTGATCTTAAAGCATTATTTGATGATTCTAAACATTTTTCACATTCCATTCATGTTCCTTATATAGTATCATACATCTATACACACTTATTAATGCTTATCATACACATGCTCATGATATGATTGAGGTTTTTATGACTAGGCTTCTTAATAACCGTATACTCAAATATTGGAACACAAACATGTTTACCTTATACTAAACCTTGACATAAACCTCAAAAGAATCATCAGGTTACCTTAAAATTATCTCTCAATAGAGAGACAATAGGTTACCTTCAAACTCTCTCTTCTCACATAGCTTTATTATCCCATACCACTTTATCGTGCATCTTTACTAGATGCACCTTTACATCAATGCCATCAACCTTGACTTTGACATCAATGATAACATTTATTAACATTACATAATTAATGTAAGTCAACTATTGATCAACCAAGGATGTGAGTATGAATCAAATAATATTTTTGAATGCACAATTTTTTTTTCTTTGAGCTTATTTCATAAATAAAATAATGTTAACATGCAATGTTTTATTGATACTAATAAAGTGTTGGTTGATACTATAAAGGAAGGTGAGCACTTTGATTACAACCCAAGGTATGTAAAGGATGGTCATATTTCATATTTTTTGCTTCATACTATGCCATTACAAGATTTTTGTCATCATGGAAAGCATTTTAAAAATGGTGATAAGATCAAAGATACAACTTACAGCATAGGGCATATAGAATCTTTGATTCAAGTTCAAATTTTTTTTTTACATATGGGATCTAGGTGATCTTTTAAGATAAAAATATAATAGAGGCTTTGATGAGATAAATATTAGTATTTCTAGTGAATCCTTCATCCCATACACTTGGATATAAAGGAAGGCTCTATATATATTCAAGGCATATGGGTTTGGAACTTCTATCAATAGAAAACATTTCAGTTATAGATGGTTGGACTCCTACTCTTTGCATATAGTAGTAGTCCATAGATATAGATGTCATGTTCTCTCTTGTACACATCATTTTGGAATTTAGGTTTTGTAGGGTCACACACCATTAAAAAATCTTGTGAATAGATTTAGAAATGAGCTAGTCCTTGTTGTAGGAAAGAGTGAACCAGCAAATGTGATGTCTTAATATAGCTTCAACAAGGTTGTTTATATGGATGATTATACATATTACTTTAACAACATTGATCCAATGTCTCAATATAAGTATTGGGATAAGATTGAATACTTGAGGCTCAGGTACAAGAAGAAAGATAATGAACATTTGAAGCATTAGACTACTACCATCAATTTAAGAAAGTTACAAGTTATGGTTGTATCATAGTGGAGTAGTAAAAATATGGTGAAGAATCCTTCAAGTCTATCTGAAGTCCTAGTATTGGATTACAGGTTCAGCATTACTTGAGGACAAATAATATTTGAGTGGGGAGGACTGTAATGTCCCCTTTTTATATCATTCCAACATTTTTGAAAGATCCAACTTTCTTGGAAAATGTTATCTTTTTGGAAATGAAATTCAATTAGTGTCATTATGTTCATGGGATCAAGATGAATCTATTAGTTCTTTTAGGGATTAGTTATGACATTCAACAAGGAGTTTAAGGAGCACAAGAGTGAGATCACTATTCACAAGTACTATTCACTAGAATATTCATTGTCACTATTTATAGTGACATGTTAGGTGATTCAAGCGATGATGTAGCTGATGACATGTCTTTTGGATGGGGTGGCTTGGCCCATAGAGAGGATATTTGAAGGAAAAGGCTGATTTAAAAGAGTGGGGAATAACTTGCACTAAAAGATAAGTTTCTTGTCATTATGGGAATATATGATCTTGCTCACACATGTGTGAGAGTGTGATGCCTTCCTTGGGTGGCTCCATTTGTTATTGTCTGACATTTAGTCAAATTTATTAAAGGATTTTATTAGAATCTTATGTTCACATGGGGAAAAAGACAAGAGGTTTACTATTACATATTTTCTCTCACATGTGTGACTAAGTCCTTTTTGAGGTCACATGGAAAGTGGGAGAGCAACACAAAAGAGTGGATAATTAAGTGATTCCACTTTTTACCATTGGCATATCAGGAAAATCATCACATTATTACTAATATGTGTGAAAATAGGGTGTCAAAGTTGGATTCACATAGGGTGGCTAATCTTATTCCCTTTGATTCTCTCTTTTTTAAATTACTTTCATATCAAGATAATCATCTCACATGTGAATATTTTGATTCATAATGAGGATGGCACATTTTCCCTCCTTGAGAATTTCTCTCTCATATCATCTCTTCTCCTTGTAAAATCTATAAGTAGGAGCTCTCTCTTTTGTAAAATCATCTTTTGCATAACCCACCATTTTATAAGTTTGAACATGTGTTCATTCTTTCATCTTACTTGGATGAAAACCCATTGAATATTTAGATATTTGGATGAAACCCCATTGACCTCTTGAATCATAGGATGAAAACAATTTGATTTAGTAGGATAATCTCACCCAAAGGTTGTAAATGTGCTTTCAAGGAGATTCAATTTTTTTAGAATACTCTGTGTGTGTGTGTGTGTGTGTGTGTGTGTGTGTGTGTGTGTGTGTGTGTGTGTGTGTGTGTGTGTGTGTGTGTGTGTGTGTGTGTGTGTGTGTGTGTGTGTGTGTGTGTGTGTGTTGTTGTTGTTATTTTTGTTGTATAGTGTCCAGAGAAATTGTGTGAATATTTGTGAGTGTTGATGGTTATGTAAGTGTTTTTTGCTATACATATCAGAATTTGTATCATTTAATGTAATAACATTGTTATCTCTATCCATATTATATGTATTCAATTATTTGTAATATAATCAAAACATTAGTGTTGAGTAGCATTTAATTTTATATTTGATGCTAAGAGTTGATTTTATTAGTTTGAGTGTGTTTAGGAAATATCTCATTTAAGGATATTTACTAGAAACCCCATTTTTATCACATATTAGTTTGGTAGAATGATGAAATCTATAACTAATTACAGTAGATCCTTCATCAAGGATAGATCAATCCTAGCTCTTCTCCTTTTGGGAATATGATAGTAATTTAACCCAAAAAGGATGGGTCATGGCATCTCTAAATATACTATCACACACTCAAAAAAACATAGTGTAAAGTTAGTATCTACTACCACACTTTGATGACCTTCTAGACCAACTCAAAGGTGCACAATACTTCACCAAGATCAACTTGAAGTCATGTTACCAAAATTCAAATTCACCAATTGGGATGACCCAATACTATTTTGAAAATTACAAAATGTGATTTAACCTTTTTGGGAATAATGAAATTATATTCCTCTTTTAGTTAAGGGTCTAGATTAATAAATTAGGAAATAAATATAGTCATAATTTTTATAATTTATTTATCTTTTTTACCTTTCTAAAAATAAAAATAAATAAGGAGAAATATGACTTAGCTAGAAACAGATTGAGATGGCTAATACATAGGCTGAAACTAGTTGTATAGGACTAAGACAGTGTCATGAGTCTAAATCTAGATTTCATTCAACAAAAAGATAATAGCACAAAAAATAGGACACTTTGGTGTTCAATTTTATTGTCCACTCCTGCCACTGTTGTCCAAATTGGTCACAAAGATCTAAAACTTTCTAGGTTTTTGAATTGTTCCTGTGTGAGCTTGCTTATGAAATATTGAGTGCTAATTATTGACAAAACTCGTTATATAGCTTATTTAATCTTCAAAACCTTAACCCTCTATTATTCTTGATAAAAAAATGTGTGAATCACTTGAGAAATAGGAGGTTAGTGCGTAAGATGCACTAAAAGTGTAATCTACACCCTTTACGTGGGCACATTTCCTATATACCCATACTCTGAATAGGGATCAAGCCATATGTAGTTATCCTACCTAGTGTGCTTTGTGAAATAGTGTGATGTGAATGCAAGAATTCCAAATGGAGAGTGTTTGAGGTGGCTAGGGATTGGTATGAGTATTTGAGTGTGTTTGCAACTATGTTTGGTGACTGTATGTAGAGAATAGGGAAATTTACCTTAGTGATTTGTTTGTATTCTTACTTGCTTTGTAAGATTTGTCACCTTCTTTGGTAAATGAGCTTTGGATAGGATTTTATAGGGAACCATTGGTTATGGTTTAGATGTATTTGTGCTAGGTCAACATAATCAGGGATAGGGATCGAAATAAAATGACCATTTGGTTTTAAAATGCAAATAGACAAGAGCACTGAAAATACGACACCCTAGGATCTAAAACTATAGTCCAAGTATGGTGCTCCTATCCTAAATTATATAGACCTAGGGGAATAGGATTAGCTTGGGAAAAGTATCCTGGCTAAGGTAGAATGATTGTTCAAAAGGTTTTTAATGATCTGTAATGAGCAAAAAAGTGTCTAGAAGGGTCACAAGAGCATGTAAAAAGGAGTTATGGATGGGGTGTCACAAGCCACACTTAAACTACCAATTTAAACATTTTATATGACTACATTTCCCCTCCCCACATTTATTCTAGTGATGTAGAAAATAAAAATACTAAGAATAAAGGAAAAATAAAAAACATACGTGAACTTACCAGCAAGAGTGAACCCATGAAGATGTGTGATGCCGAGTGTGCATAGAGAAAGCACATTGTGAAGCATAAATATGTAAATAAAAATAAGGAGTAGATTAGTTCTTACTAGACATGTTATGTGTAAAATAAGAACATACAAAATCTAGGTAAAATAAAGAGGAAGAAAATGAATGAAAACACCTCACTGGGTATACGAACCAATACAAAAGCTATTTTGATGTTGAGTGATGTTGGGTATGTGTTGTACCAAAATTAAATCATGAACAGAGCTAAGTGCTCAATTCTTTGAGAGTGGCTCAAGAATACAATGGTTTTCCCTTTAACTCCATTGTCTCCCATTAAGTGAATCTATGTGATCATGCATGTGTTAATCAATGTTTAGACTATGTGTCTAATCTTTCTGATTAGGTGGCTCAAGAATATAAAGGCTAGCTAGTCCTTTGGTTCCATCTATACCCACTAAGTGAATCTATGAATATATACCAATATGAATGTGTGTCAAATGATATGGCACCTAAATCCCATGAATGCTCTGTAATATGACAATGTCGTGTGGATATTTGAATATGTACTGATAACGAGGCAAATCTTGGCCACTTTGAAAGGTGGAGATTAGGCTTGTATGAAAGCCACTCTAAAACTGAGAACTAATTATATGAAAGCCACTTCAGAATGATGCCAACCACCTAAAAATAGAATAAGGCATGTAACTACTAAGAATACCTAGGTAATAAACTAAAATTGGAAAGAAAAAAAGGCAAATATGCCATACACATTGCCCCTAATCACTTGTGTTTATAACATGGATTTTTATCTGGAAGTTGTTACAACTACCCAATCTAAAACTAAAAGTGAGAGATATCATGCCACACATGATGCCCCCTATATCTGCATACTCTCAAAAAAATTATACTGAAACTACCTAATCTAAATTATATTGTAGCTGAAAAAATTGAAACTAATCTTACCTTTTTGTTTATTTCTAGAAAATCTCTATTTTCTATTGTTTGGATAGGAGCACCAAAAATAGGACACTTTATTGTCTACTGTTGTAGTCCAAATATGGTGTTCTTTTCTTTTACTATTTTTTATCATTGTTCTATATTCATCACTATATTTTTGGTTTGTTATGCCTAGTTTGAATTCTGATTATTGTTCTAGGTGTTCTAAAAACTATTTTTTGACCGATAGAAGGCTTTGATCTCTATGACAAAACCCTTGTTTGTTTCCCCCTCTTCTAAGGGTAGGAATGAAGACCCTGTAATGGCTTCCCTCAAAATAAAGAGACTTGCAAGTGTGTTATACTACAAAATACATGATATAGTAATGATAATAAAAAAGATGCCTCAAGATATAGCATAGTTTGTATTGGAGATTTTTAGATCAATAGGGGTATGCATAGATAGATGTAAAAATTTAATAGCATGTGTATTATACTAAATTGAAAATACAAATCTTGTTATTTGTTAGTTTTCAAGGAGGGATGGATCATGATGTCCATCATGGCATCCAAGAAGGCAAGATAATGCATGATGTGGATCATGCCATTGCAAACAATAAAGAAGCCAACAAGTATGCAAGGAAAGAAGTAAGAAGCATACAAAAGAGGCTAAGGGGCCAATAAAATAAGGGACATGGGAACATATCACTCAAACTATGAAAACAATCATATAAGGCATGTTTAGATGCCCACATACACATATAATTTCAAACATGAAAGATTGGTATGAGGGCCACAAGTACATACAAGAGTACAAGCAAAGGACATTGGCAAATGTGTTATGGTACACACAAGAGATAAAATAGGAACTAAGAAATGCAATTACATATAGCTACTCAAATCAAGAAAGGAAAGTATGTAAATGATATAAATACTATCACATCTAACTAATCAAATAAAGAAGTGAAAGTATGCAAAACATGTTGTATAAGAATAGGTAGATGCTAATAAATAAACAAGTGTTATATAATAGTCAGTGTCGATAAAATAATCTATGTAAGCTAGTAAGTAATGTACATCAACATGATAACTAGAGTGTGTGGTGTAGGAATGACATAACATGGATGGTGTAGTCATGTAGAAGATGCCACGGTGGGTGGATATGTCGATGTATGTCTCGAATGTAAAATTAGGATGCCCCCTCAATGGGTAGAGTGAAGCAATCAAGGATTTGGGTGTCACTACACACACTCAAAGAGGATCAAGTGAAGTATGGTAATTTATATAAATTGATAAACAATAGCATAGAAAAGCAAAATGTAAGTCTACCATGGTAGTAGAAATCTAAAGCATGGATAATGCATATAGTTGAAATGTTTTTGGTGTTTTGAGTTATTTAAATGTTTTTGTATTTTGACATGTTCTATTATTTTTTGGATTTTGAAATATTATATTGTTTTTGGTATTTTTGAAATAAGCTATGTACAAGTAATCATAAGGAAACTATATATAATAAATTGAAAAGAAGTTATGTACAAAAAATACTTGAGAAAAATGATACTAACCGATGAGTCTCAGAAAAGACTCCCTGTCATGGTGTCTTGTATCAAGCAAAGGAAATGTGCATGATTGTGAAGCATGAAGGAATGGTTGTGAATATGACTCTAAATATTCAGATTCATTATCATTATCTTGGAAATCATAATAACCTATATTGTTCCACTCATCATTATCATCTTGATTTTTAACAAATGGAATGCTAGTGTGATTTTTGTTGTATCTATATCTTTTCCTTTGATAAATTGTGTTTGTGACTGATTTACCTTAGGATGTTCAATAAATCCCAAACCTTCGTGACAAACATTATCAACTACTAGAATAGGAGTAGTGATGCCTTGAGCATGCTTGATCAACCCTTGACCTTGATAATCAAACTATTATAGATATTTTTGACCAAACCCATACTGCTTTGAAAGTTGAGCCTCATTTTGGAGAGGTAGATTTGCATATTTTTCATGTTTTAACTATGCTTGTGGTACTATTTTTCGCTCTAATTTTGATTTTTGATCCTTTTTTATTCTAAGTTATGCTTTGGTAACCACTTTTTTATTGTTTCTAAATTTGACTCTTTGTGAATGTGTTCTTATGTCACTATGGAATTCTTGACTAATTTACCTCAAATAAGGTCCTCATTAGCAATTATCTATTGTATATGTTTTTTCAATGCCAAACATGAATCTATGTGATGCCCATACATTCTATGGTATGCACAATAATATTTGGATCTTCTCACTAGATGTAGAGGAGGTAGTTTGATCAAATAAGGTTAAGTCATTTCCCTTAGTACCTCACTTGAACTCTTATTTAATCTTTGAATGCTTTTTGAATCACTAGTTGTAGAGTTACTTTATTGTGATTTCTAATTTTGATATGTAACATTGTTTGCAACCAATTGACTAAGTGAAGGTACATATACATGATTGAAACTAGAGTGCCTTTGAGGCTTTTATATTATAATCTAATGTTCCAACGTTGTGATCTTCTTATGTAATAGTTGATTCTATGTTTGTAGATCTGAATTTAACTTTCTCATACTGGTGATTTGATCCCTTAAAGTGTCACAAGTGCAAACCCTAGTTGCTTCTGATTGAACATGTAAGCATATATGTTGATGAGGATTTGAAGAAGCTATAGGTTGAATGTATGAATTAGGAATAATAGTATAGGTTGCCTCATCTTTTGGAGGGGTGATAACATGGACCTGGTTAGAGGGAAAGTAGTTATCACCCTCTTGGGGGAGAGGATGAAAAAGAAATTTTTCTTGTGCATAAGATATGACATTGAAACGTGATAGGTGGTTATTAGATTATGTAAGGGATCCTCTAAGTATGTAAGGATTTTATTGTTAATTTAATTACACATAATAGAGAGATATCATGTTAAAGAAGTAATGAAATATGACATATATTTGAATTGGTCTTAAAATAGAATGTACATATGTATTTATGTCATTTTTGAATTCATACCAAATGAAAGGAAACAAGAATTCAAGAGAAAATAGAAAAATTTACATACATAAATCATGAATAATAAAATTATAATATTCAGCCTAATGTGCAAAAATCATAATTTTAATTTTGAAACCCTAGGCTAGGGTTTTAAAATATAGAGACCTAGTATAGGCAACTAGGGTTTGAAATAAATAATTTTTAAAATTACTATGGTAAATTTTAAAAATTAAATATGAGATTATAATTTACATATACAAAAAAAATCAGAAGAATATTACTAAAATCAGCAAGAAAATTTTCCTAGGGTTTTAAGGGTTTTTGTGCACAAATGAAGTAAGTCAGATTCACTAAATGATTTAACGGTTTTGAGAATAATGGAGTTTTATTCCTATTTTAGTTAAGGGTCTAGATTAATAAATCAGTACAGAAATATTGAAATAAATATAGTCCTAATGTGTGTAATTTATTTGTTTTGTTTTACCTTTCTAAAAATAGTAATAAATAAGGAGAAATATGATTTAACTAGGAATAGGTTGAGATGGATAATACAGAAGTTAAAACTAGTTATGTAGGATTGGGATAGTGTCATGAATATAAATCTAGATTTTGATCAGCAAAAGGATAGCAGTGTTGAAAATAGGACACTTTGGTGTCTTGCATGTTGTCCACACCTGTCACTATTATCCAAATTGGTCATAGAGACCTAAATCTTTTTGGGTTTTTGCATTGTTCCTATGTGATCTTTTCTATGAATTCTTGAGTGTTGATTATCGATGTAACTCACTATATAGTTGATTTAATCTTCAAAACCTTAACCCTCCATCAGGATTGATAAAACAATGTGTGAATCATTTGAGAAAGAAGGGGTTAATGTGTAAGATGCATTAAATGTGTAATCCACACCCCTTGTATGGGCATGTTGCCTACATACTAATACTCCAAAGAGGGATCAAATAATATGTAGTTATCCCACCTAGTGTGCTTTGTGCAATAGTGTGATGTGGATGCAAAAATGCCAAATTGAGAGTGTTTGAGGTGGCTAGGGATTGGTATTAGGGTTTGAGTGTGTTTACAGTAGTGTTAGATGACTGTATGTAGAGAATAGGGAAATTTGCCTTAGTGATTTATTTGTATTCTTGTTTGCTTTTTAATATTTGTCACCTGCTTTTGTAAATGAGCTTTGGATAGGCTTTTATAAAGAACCATTAGTCATGGGTTAGATGTATTCACGCTAGGATGGCATAATGAAGGATAGGGATCAGATGAAAATGACAATTTGGGCTCAAAATACAAATGGATAGGAGTACCAAAAATGGGACACCCTACGGTCTGATGCTATATTCCAAGTATGGTGCTCTTGTTTTATAGGCTCGGGATCTAGGGGAATAGCATTGGCCAAGGAAAAGCAATCTAGCTAAGGTGGAATGACCATTTAGAAGGTTTTAGATGATCGATAATGAGCAAAAAGGTGTTTAAAAGGGTCACAAGAGTATGTAAAAAGGATTTTTGGATAGGGTGTCACAAGTCACACTAAAAAAACCAATTTAGACATTTTATATGACTACAAAATGCAATAATATGTCCAACCACAAATTCTAGAATATCCAAAACAAATGTTTATTCACTATATTATATGCATAAAATCTCCAAGTAGATCACACATTATAAAATTTTTGACAAACATGTTAAGAGTAACTATCCAAATCACATTTTTTATCTTCACCAATAATGTTACCCACTCTAATGCTCAATGCACAAATCAATCAACACGTGCAAATGTTTGAATTCATAAATCAATCCAACATGAACATATTATGAACCATGATTCATGATGTGATAGATAAAATAAAAATATTTAACATCAACTCAATCTAAAATTATGGAAAATATATATCCTTTGGGCCTTATCTAGGTATATAAAAACCAAAACATCTATAAATACTAAATTGACAATACATGGAAAGTATTCTCACTAACCTAACAATCTAGGATATATCCATGTGCACATCTTAGAAATATCATCTAATTATGGTCGGATGCACAAAGTTGGGAGACAAAAAAGTGCCAAAATGAAAAACACAAATCATTTGTTGCAAAGGGTGTAAACCCTTTTTTTTTTAAACCATAGCAAATTTGAATTGTCTTGGTCCCAAAGCTAAAGGCCCCTTTTGTTTAAATTTAATTTATTTTAAAATTTTATATTATTATACTTTAAATTTATTTTACCAAATATAAAAATTTAGGGCCACTTTGCATCTTCTGAAATCAATTCCAAAGTTGTAAAATCTACCATTTGAAAAAAATATGTATCGGTCAATACCTAGTTTTTAGAATTTTAAGATTGGAAATCGATTAAAATATTGGAGTAATTAAGCTTTGAGTTTAGGTATGGATGTCATTGGTGGATATAGAGATAGGGATCCATATATATAGGGGCTCAGATATGGATTATGTATGATAGAGATGGGGTCTATCTTATCATAGATACAACATCTATGTAACATGATAGGATGGAGCATGCACAGATGCATGGACCTATCTCAACTGATACATACAACCCTCTACAAAAATATCACAACTTCACATTTGCTTCATTATTTTGAACTTAAATTATATTAATTTTGGGACATCAATCATATATTAAAATAATGAAAAAATAAGTGATGGGTTATGAGTTGAACCTTTAGGTCACTTTTACACCTCAACGTCAGTGTATTCCTAGAGATATTATTTCAATAGTTAGGAGGTGGGAGAGAGAGAGATATAGAATTGAGTAACTCCATAGTCATCACTCAAATGTTTATTTCTTAAATAACATGATAAACTTTATATTATCTTATTTACACCGTATAAATTGTATGATAATATCCCCATAGTAATCCATCATGGCCCTACATAATATAATAGATATGAATGAGGTTAATCACATGAGTACACTCCAATTGGAAAAGAAGGAATTGAAACACCATTCAAGATTCATCCAAAAAATATATTATTCACTCCCAAACAAATGTTAGATACATGGGTCAATCTATGTGTGCTTCAATTTCAATCTCATGCATGCATGATCTAACCACTTTAGGGGAGTGCTTTCAAACCCTATTTTCTCACGATCAAATCAGAATCACTTATATCACTATCTCCCTTTCAACTACCAAGGATCAAGGGAAGAAGGTAATTATATATATTAAAATCTAAACTACCCTCCATCTAGAAACACTTTGTGTCAGGGTGCGAAACACCGAAAGCATACAATTGATTACTAAACTTCAAGCAACTATAATATGCGAAAATAACCAGATTCACCAAGTAACTAGAATTCAGAATAAAATAGCATATGAGAGACAATACACCAATTTTATTAATACTTTATATAGAAAAGAATACATTAAAGAAGATGCCACTTCTTCTCCACCACCTCTTCAGAGGCTCGCTACACCTCAAGTGAACAGTAATTCTTCTCCCCAAAGCTCTCCCTCTCACAGGTCCCAACACCCAACTCAAATACAGAGTTGGTGTTCACCTCCCGTGCTCCACGCACAACACAAGTGCTCCACGCACTCCACAAGCACTCCACGTGCTCCACAAGTACTCAAGGTACTTCAAGTAGATCTCCCATGAACCTGCAATAACCTGCACTTCAATAGACCATACTTATGGAAGGAACTCCCTTGCCTTCCTCTTGCTCTATCCGAGTACACACCTGTACTCCAAGTAGATCCTGCCTGATACTGCTCCCTGTTGTGTTGCTATCTATATGATCTTGCACACCTGCAAATCAAACAACGGTTCTGCTCACCTGTGAACCTCGACCTTTCACACACATACACCTGCAGATCAATGATCTTACTTACCATGTAGATCTCCTATATAGGCCATGTAACTATGACCAAGATCCTACACTCTTGAAGAACCCAGCTGGCTCTCCAATCCAGCACCAACACACCTGGTACTGAGGCACTAAGAGGAACGCACCATTGCTCTACCTCACACACAGAAGGAGCTTATAATTATGCTCTCTTACTCCCTAGCACACTTTTCCAATACAACCATGAGTCTATTATATAGATCTCATCCAAACAATAATTAGACATCTAATTACAATAATTAGATCCGCAGCTCTCAGTCTATAATTAGCCCTAATCATGCAAACACTTGGTTCATTAGCTAACTACCCGTAATAAATGCAGTCCGAACCACACAGGGGACCGATGCCGATCCCTATCCGCCTGGGGGTCGCCGATGCTGGCTGATCTCTGACCAACATCAGTTGCCTTCCTACCCTATCCTGTCGACGTCAGTTGGCCTGACCGACGCCAGTGTCTCTGACACTCAGCAACTCTCCTGCAACCTCCTCCGTGTCTGCATCAATGAAGCTTTTAGCTCCACAACCTAACACTTTGGTATATCCTTAGAAGTGTACCTTGAGGACTTGACACTTTGTTCTTACATAATGTGGTCCTTAAAAATCCATAATCACTCCCTCATCTTCCCTCTCAAATTTCATCATCCCTCATCATCCCTAATCACTCCCTCATCATCCATCATCAACCCTAATCACTCCCTCATCAAACCTCATCATCCCTAATCACTCCCTCATCATTCATCATCATCCCTAATCACACTATCATTAATCCTCATAATCCTTCATCATCCCTTGTCACTCTATCATTAGTACCCATTAATCCTCTTTGTCCATAAGTACTCCCTCATTGAACCTCATTTACCCTCATCATCTTTAATCATTCCCTCATCATCCCTAATCACTCCCTCCAATACCTTGATGGTGGGTGTGGTGGCTTCCCGTTTCTACCTAACCATCCCTAGTAACTCCTTTCTCTATATAGGTGATAATTCCACCCATTATTTCAATAAATGGCTTAGTTAATGTCCCCTCTCTTTTCTATATATAGTTGATAATTCCCCCTCCTCTTTTTTAAATCATCCCTTGATAATTCCTCCTCTTCTTTATCCTTTGATCTGATAATTCCCCCTCTACTGATTTCTAATCATGATAATGACCCCTCCTTTCAAGATATGTCTTGGGTATTCAATTTAGTATTGGGTATTCAAGATATGTCTTGGGTAGGATATATACATCCAAGATTAGATATGTGTATTCAAGATCAAGATATATGGCTCGAGTATTCAATCGAGTAGGGCATACTGAAGTAGGTAGGGGAAGAAAGATATGTACATAGGGTATAATCAAGTAGGTAAAATATGTATGGCATACTGAATTATAATAATGTAGGTAGGTCATAGTCAGGATCAAGATATGGCTTGGATATTTAGGTAAGGCATTATCAATATCTATATATGGCTCAGTAATTTAATCAGAGAAGGCATACTCAATTAAGAAAATAAGGTGGGCCATACTCAAGTAGATAAAGTGGGTAGGATATACTCAATGGTATACATGTATTACATATATAACATGATTCAAAACTTAATTTTTCATTCTATCATCAAGAAGAAAACTTCTCTTACTAACAACAAAATCTAAGTAGGGCATAGTTAAGAAGGTAGGGAAATAATATATGTAATTTGTAGATTGGGAAGCAAGCATCCCTTGATAACTAAGAATATATTCTAGAAATGGAATTTAGATAGGACAAGAATGAAGTTATATATTGAGAATCAATCTTCTCTTGCCTTATCAAGTATGGCATAGCTAAATAGGTAAGTTAAGAAAAAAATTATCTATTGAGAATCAAGCTTCCCTTGATAGCTATGCCTTAATATAGAAGCAAAACAAAACTAGATATCAATAAGGAAAGCTTCCCTTGATAGATATGCCTTAATCACTTACTATTTATCATGAAGATGAGCTTCCCTTGATATGTCATTGGGTGAAGAAAAGATGTATATCAGGAAGGCAAGCTTCTCTTACCTTACTCTTTGGCATATATGAAGTAGGAAAGGAAAGTTTCACTTGCCTTATTAGGTATGGAAAGCTTGAGATCAAGATAGGGCCTTTAGAATAGTGCCCCCCCTATATCTATGAGAAGGGAACCATTAATACATTATCCCTTGATTTCCTATATTGGGGATTGGGGCATACTCAAATTATGGTAGGGCCTAAGTTTGGTCTTTATAGTCTACTAGACCCTACCCAAACTCTAAGTATCCCCTCGATATATTATATTAAGGCATATGCCCTTCCTTCCCCTCATAGATCAAGCTGGGTATAGATTAGGTTGGGTATAGATTAGTTTGGGTTGGGAAACACACTCTACCACTACCAAATTATAACATGATCTACCAAATAGGTGACCACCTATCTATCTACTAGGTGATCCACTCTTTTATGGACAAACTCTCAATAACATATAGAGAAAATGAGAACTCAACTATGGGGTTGGGATTGGGAATCTCAACTAGTCTTTGGTTGCCCCTATCTATGTGGATATAAATATAGATTGGTATTTTCATCAATGGCTTCATTTGGTATTGGCTCAACTCTTAGATTGTGTGACTAAATCCCTTTCCTCTAAAGTCTTTTTGGTAGTAGAGTGATGTATTCTTAGTAGAAGACCTCAAAAATGGTACCATAAACCACAATTATTTAACTAAATATTGGAGAGCAATCGAATACAACCAACTATATAAATTTGTGTGCTTAACCATGATTAATTCCTTGATCAATGACTTGACCACATTTATGCATAGTAATAGAATGAATTACCATAAATCCAAATAAGATACAAATCAGACTATCATAGATTTAAATGTATCTACCAAAGAAATGGTCGCATATAGAATGACCACAAATCCAAATGACTATAAATAAGATCGAAAAAGAGTTGATTTGAGCCTTATTCAAGTGAAATAAGAGTTGTTTGTTAATCAAATGAGAGTTATTTGGAGTAATGAATGAAACGGATTTATAAAGAAAAGATTTCCTTATTTGAGTGAGCAAAGTTTTAGAATTAGAATGCAAGCTAATCAGTCACAAGCAAGAAGCCATTACACCCACCATCAAGGTATTTGAGGGAATGATTAAGGATAAATATAGAGTGATTAAGGATGATGAGGGATGATAAGGGAGTGATTAGGGAGGGTGAGGGAGGGTGAGGGTCAATGAGGGAGTGATAAGGGATGATGAGGGATGATGAAGGAGTACTAGGGATGATGAGGGAGTGATTATGGATGATGAGGGATAATGAAGGAATGATTGGAGACAATGAGAGATGAGGAATGAAGAAAGAGTGATTTAGGATGATGATTGAGTGACTGCAAATAATGAGAGGTGATGAGGGACTAATTAGGAATGATATGGGTTAATGAGGGAGTGATTAGGGATGATGTGGGCTAATGAGGGCATGATTAGGGATGATGAGGGAAAATGAGGGAGTGATTAGGGATGATGAGGGGTGAGGAAGGAATGATTAAGGATGATGAGGGATGATGAAGGTTGATGAGGGAGTGATTAGGGATGATGATAATGTGACTAGAGATGATGAAAGATGATGAAGAATGAT
Source organism: Torreya grandis (assembly GCA_037957365.1). NCBI lineage: Eukaryota > Viridiplantae > Streptophyta > Pinopsida > Cupressales > Taxaceae > Torreya > Torreya grandis. Next base: position 597,618 of record JARHVA010004924.1, on the reverse strand, counting down.
GAGGGAGTGGTTAGGGATGATTAGGGATGATGAGGGTTGAAGAGTGAGTGGTTAGAGATTATAAGGGTAATGAGGGATGGTGAGGGATTGATTAGGATGATTAGGGATATTGAGGGTTAATGATGGTATGATTAGGGATAATGAGTACTAATAAGGAAGTTATTAGGTATGATGAGGGTTTATGAGGGAGTGATGAAGGATGATTAGGGTGAATGAATGAGTGATTAAGAATGATGAAAGACAATGAGGTATAATGAGGGAGTGACTATGGATGGTGAGAAATGATGTGGGACAATGAGGGAGTGATTAAAGATGATGAGGCATTATGAGGATTTATGAGGGAGTGATTAAGGATGATGATGGTTGATGATGGTGTGATTAAAGAAAATGAGGGCCATTGAAGTAGTGATTAGGGATGATTAGGGACAATGAGGGTTTACAAGGGAGTGACTATGGATAATCAAGGATGATGAGGGTCGATGAGAGAGTGATTAAGGATAATGAAGTATGATTAGGTATGATGATAAAGAGATTAGGGATGATGAGGGATAGTGAAAATTGATGAGGCAGTGACTATGGATGATGAAGAATGATGAGAGATGATGAAGGTTAATGAGATAAGGATGAGATATGATGATGAATGATGAGGTAATGATTATGGATGATGAAGGAAGTTGAGAGAGTGATTAAGGATGATGAGGGATGTTGAGAGAGTGATTAGGGATGATGAGGGATGATGATGGATAATAAGGGAGTGATGGTAGATCTATAAGGACCATGTCATGTAAGAACAAATCATGTAGTCCTCAAAGTACTAATCTCAAGATGGAGACAATAGTTATTAAGCTACTAATTATCACCAGTGAGAGTACTCAATAGCTTCATACTAGATACATTGATTGGTACTAGACATAGTGAGTAGTGGCCATAGAGAACACTCAACCAATTAATGATAGATATAGATATAAATATGACTAATCACCAAATTCATGCATTTATGCACTTAACCCCCCTCTCTCTATATGGTTTGGGGAGAGAGATAATAATTTGATTGATATTGATATGAGACTAATAAAATAGGGTTCAAAATCACTACCATACACCCCAAATAGGAGTGGTAGTGGTAGTGGTAGTGTCCTATATGATTTTGGAATGCTATAATATGATTGTGTAATATGTGAGTCTAGAATATAACATTTACGTCATGCATGCATGAGATTGGAATAAAAGGATGAATGGGTTGACCCATATGTCTAACATTTATTTTAGAGTGAACAATATATTTTTAGGATGACTCTTGAATAATGTTTTGATTCCTTATATTTTGAATGGAGTGTACTAAGGTGATTATCTGCATTCATGTCTAGTATGAGTGATTGTATCACAACTATAAATAGATTTCATATGTGAGTGACCACACACCTACATGTAGTACTATGTATGTGATAGATGTTATGTATGAGTGATTATATCATGACTATAGGTATGCTATAAGCCAATCATTTATGGGATCAAAAAGTGACTGAGAGGTTCCATCCACAACCCACCTCTTCCTTTGCCTTTGGTTTAATATATGATAAATGCCCCAAAATACATATAGTTGAAAGTTAAAATATTTAAGTGAATTTGAAGCTTTTATATTTTGTCCAAGGGTTGGACGTATCTGTCAAGATAGGTCAATTCATCAGTTCATACTCCATTCCATCATATTATGTTGGTGTTGTATCTATGTTAGTATAATCCCTATCTCTATCTTAAACTAATACATACATTATCCTCTATCTATATATAGGGCTCCCTATCTCTATCTTGACCAATGACATCCATACTTGAGATTAAATCTTAATAAATCTAATATTTTAGTCAATTTCCAATACTAAAATATTGAAAACTAAGTATTGACTAGAATGGATTTTGAAAAACTATCTTTTAAATTGTAACTCCTCCAACTCTCAAATAAATTTTAGAAGATGCAAAGTGGTCCTAATTTGTTTTATTTAATAAAACAAATTTAAAGTATAATAATATAAAATGTAAAATAAATTAAACGTAAACTTATACTAAATATATACAACACAACAAAATAATATCAAACTCAAACAACATAAAAAAATAAAGGGTATATGCCCTTTGTATTGCAAAAGGGTGTGCACCCTTTAGCAAAGGGCTTATGCCCTTTCCTTCTAATTTTTAAAAATATTTACATTCTCTTAAAAAATGTGTTTCAAAGGGTGTATGCCCTTTCAAGAAGACTTTGTTTTGAATTTTTCTACTTTCCCTCTAAAATTGGATCAGGATTAGGCTTGGGGCATTTAAACCTAGCCTAAAACCTATCATGGAGTAGCCAATATGATTTTTATAAAATTTATGATTCTTTTTCATCTTTGCCAACACATTTGTTCATGTAGCATTTATTATTATTATTTTGTAAATATATGGGTTTACAGAGGGGAAAATTTAATTTTTGAATATATAATTTATTCAAATGCTAAACTATTATTTTTTATTATTAATTAATTTCTACACAACATACCTCACTATGGATTATATACATATCATTACAAATAACTTTATAACTTTTTGATTGTTAATCAAAAGTTTATAAAATTTATATATTACCAATCTATATATCATTGGATATGTCTAAAAAATGATTTTCATGAAGCTATGGTCAAAAATTTGTGTTTGCACACTTGCAGTTCCAATTTTTCAACTATCTTGACTTATAAAATTATTTAAAATATATATATATATATACACACACACACACACACACATAATATCTATATATATATATAATATTCTAACTCATATTTAACATTTCATCTATCCATATATGAAATAACATACAACAATTCATTCGTTTACTCAAAAAAAATGTGTCTGTACACATGCACTCTCCTTATCTTTTCAAAAAAAGTTCCAAGCCATTGCCATAAATGCATCAATTTTACACACTTTTATCATCTAAGTATTGAAAAAATATATATATTTAAAAACTACATTCAAAATCCATAATTCATATTCTTACGTTATTTTCAAATTATTTTTTCGAGTGTTTCTAAAATTCTCTCCAAGCTCAACTATTATTATTTTCAAAAAAGTGGCACTTTAAGCCCCCCTTTTGTCCCACATTATCCTGCATCTACCCTGATCAACATACAAATAGAAGTGTTCAACTATCATCAATTATTTATACAAGCTTCTACATCTTAGCAAGTATAAATACCAATCCACAAGAGTATGAAACGCATGAACATAATAAATATGTGGGAAAACCTTAAATGTATCAAACACCAACTTGACTTTAGAAAGCACCAACTTGTTAGAAGGCTACAACCCCCTTGCTAATCAAGAACGTACTCAATAAATTCTCTAATACTATCCACCTTGATCTTGTTTCCCTCTTAAAACTTATGATGTTCTTCTTTTTCTATATCACACTCAAATCTATCTCTTACATAAGCAAAAAATCATCTTTTACCTTCTTCACTCAATTAACCTTTTTATGGCTTGAAACTATCATAAAAGTACTCATGAAACTCTATAGATGTCTTTGATTGATTCATACCATTTCTTTGATATATTTCACCACATTTTTAATCTCATAAAATCTCTTCTTCTTCTCTTTACTTCAACTCTACGACTCTACAAACATTATTAGGCCTAAAAATACCTAGTATATATAAAAAATGTTTCTTGTTCATATCCTTGTTAGTCACCCAATCACTCATATCCTATTAGGTTATAACTATAATGGAGCTTTATAAAAATTCATATAAATGGATAAAAATTTATTTGAGTCCCTTTATATATGACCTTTCTCAAATAGGTCTTATCTATCTTTTAGGTCTCATGGAGACCTAATCCCATTAGTCCTTGTTATCACACGTTACACTTTGATATTCTTGGAGAACATTAAAACACATTACATGATAGATACACATAATATGACATAAAAATATACATTTTATAAGTTCATATAGGCTCCAAAACATTTTTTATCTCAAACCACTCCTTAGAGCACATCATTAGTACTTGTTCATATTAGGCCTATGCATACCTAGAAAGTATGTCTTAAACAATTGAACTAAAAACACAAATTTTATAAAAAAATATTTAAATTAAATACATATATATATATATATATATATATATATATATATATATATATATATATATATATATGACCTTATGGTCATTACCATGTGTATTATACTTAATAACTCAAGGTAGAAGGACTCAAACCCTTCTCTGCAAGTAGCCCACTTAGAACTGTCAACTAGTCTCAAAACACAGTTACGAAGACTTAAATTTTAATCTCTAAAATAATAATTCATATTACCTATGAAATAATTAAGAGATTATTTTAAACTTATATATCATTCTCAAGTACAAATATTATAAGTTTTAATGCCAAATATTGGTCTTGTAGACCAATCTTTTGTCTTCAATATACACAGTCAAATCTGAACTAGTCAACCCATTTTGGCTTTAATATTTTAATCACTTTCACTAATTTAAAAGATTATTAAAAGAATGTATAGGAAATTAATGTCTTAATATATATATATATATATATGAATTTTATGATTCATCTAATGTCATAGAGCCTCCAACTCATCACTCCCACTGGCTTACTCATATTTGTCACTTTATCTTCAAACATAGTCATGGTGAGAATGACTTTCAACTCTTGTTTAGACACTTTAATAGTCTCCTGATGAATTTTTATGATCCTATGATATCATTAGGTAACTCTTATATATAAATATACCATGGTAAATTGACAATATTAGTCTTACAAACCAATCTCATAATCTTACACCTTCACTGTCTCATCTACACAAGACAGGTCAACTTATGAGCAACATTATCATCAATTTAATTAACCTCCATAATATCCATCCATAATTAATATGTATTATAGGTATTTATAAACAACCCAATGCATTTATATCCATCCTTAATCCATAACAACACATCCCTAATCTCATTCTCACTTATGCCTAGTTTTTCTCATTATTTACATCACTAGGTCTTTTAGTGATAGGTCAACTTGCATGACTGGTTTAGCACATCTAAGGTTTTTAACCTACTAATAACCATCACTTACATAATATATAAGTCTCAGGCTTCAACCTCCATCTATTTATCAACTTTTACTTAGCCAACCCTACTTATTATAGCAAATTTCCAAGAAATAAGGCTTTCTCTATAGGGTCCACTCACTCACATGATAAAATAATACCACCTAGATATACTTGGGAGATTAAAATACATGATAAAATCATAAAATAGGACACCATGATTTTTCATGCAAAATACTAGGCATCCTATGCATAAGCCTTCTCAAGTCTCCTTCTAGGTTCAAACATTTGACAACCTTGACCACTAATCTTAAAACATTATTTGATGATTCTACACCTTGTTCACATTCCTTTCATAGTCCTTAAATAGTATCATACATATATACACACTTATTAATGCTTATCATACACATGCTCATAATGTGACTGAGGTTTTTATAACTAGTCTTCTTAATAACCTTATACTCAATATTGGTACACAAACATGTTTACCTTGTACTGAACCTTGGCATCAACCTCAAAAGAATCATCAAGTTACCTTAAAATTCTCTCTCAATAGAGAGACAATAGGTTGCCTTCAAATTCTCTCTTCTCACATAGCTTTCTTGTTTCATACCAGTTTACCATGCATCTTTACTAGATGTACCTTTACATCAATGCCATTTACCTTGACTTTGACATCAATGATAACATTTATCAACATTACGTAATTAATGTAAGTCAACTATTGATCAACCAAGGATGTGAGTATGAAGCAAATAATATTTTTGAAGGCACAAATTGTTTTTATTTGAAATTATTTCGTAAATAAAACAATGTTAATATGCAAGCTTTTATTGATAAAGTTAATTCTCATACTTCATTGTTAAGTCATAAAGTGTTGATTGATACTATAAAGGAAGGTGAAAACTTTGATGGCACATTTTTCCTCCTTGAGAAGTTATCTCTCATATCATCTCTTCTCCTTGTAAAATATATAAGTAAGAGCTCTCTCCTTTGTAAAATCATCTTTTGTATAACCCACCATTTTATTAGTTTGAACATGTGTTCATTCTTTCATCCTACTTGGATGAAAACCCATTGAATATTTAGATCATTAGATGAAACCCCATTGATCTCTTAAATAATATGATGAAAACCATTTGATTTAGTAGGATAATCTCACCCAAAGGTTGTAAATGTACTTTCAAGGAGATTCAAATTTTTCAGTGTGTAATGTGTTTGTTGCATAGTGTCCAGAGAAGCTGTGTGAATTTTTGTGAGTGTTTAAGGTTATTTAATTATTGTTTTCTATACATATCAAAAAATTTATCATTTAATGTAATATCATTTTTATCTCCATCCATATTATATGTATTCAATTATTTGTAATATAATCATAACATTAGTGTTGAGTAGCGTTTAATTTTAGATTTGATTCTAAGAGTTGATTTTATTAGTTTGAGTGTTTTTAAGAAATATCCCATTTGAGGATATTTACTAGAAAACCCCTTTTTATCACATATTAGTATGGTAGAATGATGAAATATAGAACCAATTACAAATTTTCCTTGATCAAGGATAGATCAATCCTAGCTCTTCTCCTTTTGGGAATATGATAGTATTTTAACCCAAAAAGGATGGGTCATGGCATCTCTACATATACTATCACACACTCAAAAAAAATAGTGTAAAATTAGTATCTATTACCACACTTTGACAACCTTCTAGACCAAATCAAAGGTGCACAATAATTCACCAAGATCAACTTGAAGTCATGTTACCGAAATTCAAATTCACCAATTGGGATGACCCAAATACCATTTTGAAAATTACAAAATGTGATTTAACTTTTTTGGGAATAATGGAATTTTATTCCTATTTTAGTTAAGGGTCTAGATTAATAAATTAGTACAGAAATATAATAAATAAATATAGTCCTAATTTGTATTATTTATTTATCTTTTTTTACCTTTCTAAAAATAGCAATAAATAAGGAGAAATATGACTTATATAGAAACAGGTTGAGATGGCTAATACATAGGCTAAAACTAGTTGTATAGGACTAGGATAGTGTCATGAATCTGAATCTAGATTTCATTCAACAAAAGGATAGGAGCACCAAAAATAGGACACTTTAGTGTTTAGTATTTTTGTCCACTCCTATTGCTATTGTCCAAACTGGTCACAAAGACCTAGAACTTTCTAGGTTTTTCCATTGCTCCTATGTTAGCTTGCTTATGAAATATTGAGTGCCAATTATCAATAGAACTCATTATATAGGTTATTTAATATTAAAAACCTTAACCCTCCATCATTCTTGATAAAACAATGTGTGAATCACTTGAGAAAGGGGAGGTTAGTGTGTCAGATGCATTGAAAATGTAATCCACACCCTTTATGTGGGCACATTGCCTACATACCAATACTCTGAATAGGGATCAATCCATATGTAGTTCTCCTACCTAGTGTGATTTATGTAATAGTGTGATGTGAATGAAAAAATGCCAAATAGAGAGTGCTTGAGGTGGCTAGGGATTGGTATGAGGGTTTGAGTGTGTTTGCAGTTGTGTTAGGTGATTGTATGTAGAGAATATGGAAATTTGCCTTATTGATTTGTTTGTATTCTTACTTGCTTTGTAAGATTTATCACCTTCTTTGGTAAATGAGATTTGGATAGGATTTTATAGGGAAACATTGGTCATGAGTTAGATGTATTTGAGTTAGGTCAACATAATGAGGGATAGGGATCGAATGAAAATGACCATTTGGGTTCAAAATGCAAATAGATAAGAGCACCAAAAATAGGGCACCCTAGGATCTAAAACTATAGTCCAATTATGAAACTCATATCCTAAGTTCTAGAGACCTAGGGGAATAGGATTGGCCTAGGAAAAGTAGCCTGGCTGAGGTAGAATGATTGTTCAGAAGGTTTTGAATGATTGATAATGAGCAAAAAGGTATCTAGAAGGGTCATAAGAGCATTAAAAAAGGAGTTATGGATAGGGTGTCACAAGCCACACTTAAACTACTAATTTGGACATTTTATATGACTACATTTTCCTCCCATTTATTCTAGTGATGTAGCAAAGCGAAATACTAGGATAAAGGAAAAGTAAAAAACATATGTGAACTTACCTGCAAGAGTGAAGCCCATGAAGATGTGTGATGTCAAGTGTGCATAGAGAAATCACATCATGAAGCATAAATATGTAAAGGAAAATAAGAAGTATATTAGTTCTTACTAGACATATTATGTCTAGAATAAGAACATACAAAATCTAGGTAAAATAAAGAGGAAGAAAAGGAATGAATACACCTCATCAGGTACATGAACCAATACAAAAGCTATTTTTATGTTGAGTGATGTTGGGTATGTGTTGTACCAAAATTAATATCATGAACAGAGCTAAGCACTCAATTCTCTAAGAGTGGCTCAAGAATGCAAAGGTTGGCCCTTTGGCTCGATTATCTCACACTAAGTGAATCTATGTGATCATGCATGTGTTAATTAATATTTAGACTACATGTCCAATCCTTCTGAGTAGGTGGCTCAAGAATATAAAGGATAGCTAGTCCTTTGTTTCCATCTTTACCCACTAAGTGAAGCTATGAATAGATACCAGTATGAATGTGTGTCATATGAGATGGCACCTGAAGCCCATGAATGCTCTGTAATCTAACAATGTGGTGTGGATAGTTGAATGTGTACTGATAATGAGCCCAATCTTGGCCACTATGAAAGGTGGAGATTAGGCTTGTATGAAATCCACTCTAAAATTGAGAACTAAGATTATATGAAAGCCACTTCAGAATGATTCCAACCACTTGTAAATAGAATAAGGCACATAACTACTAAGAATACCTAGGTAATACACTAAAATTGGAAGGACAAGAAGGAAAATATGCCATGCACATTTCCCCTAATCACTAGTGTTTGTAACATGGATTCTAATCTGGAATTTGTACCAACTGCCTAATCTAAAATTAGAAGTGAGAGCTATCATGCCACACATGATGCCCCCTATATCTGCATACTCTCAAAAAATTGTACTGAAATTGCCTAATCTGAACTGGATTATAGCTAACAAAATTTTAACTAATCTTACCTTTTTATTTGTTTCTAGAAAATATCTATTTTTTTTTGTTTGGATAAGAGCACCAAAAATAGGACACCTTGTTGTCTGGTGTTGTAGTCCAAATATGGTGCTCTTGTCTTTTACTATTTTTTATCATTGTTCTATATTCATCACTATCTTTTTGGTTTTTTATGCCTAGTTTGAATTTTGATTATTATTCTGGGTATTCTGAAAACTAATTTTTTATCAATAGAAGGATCTGATCTATATGACAAAACCCCTGTTATTTCCCACCTTCTGAGGGTAGGAATGAAGACCCTGTAATGACTTCCCTCAGAAGAAAGAGCCTTGTAAGTGTGTTATGCTACAAAATACATGATATAACAATGATAATTGAAAATATGCCTCAAGATATATAATAGTTTGTATTGGAGATTTTTATATCAACAGGGGTATGCCTAGATAGATGTAATAATGTAATAGCATGTGTAGTATATTAAACTAAAACTAGAAATCTTGTTAATTTTTAGTTTTCAAGGAGGGATGGATCATGATGTCTATCATGGCATCTAAGAAGGTAAGATAATGCATGATGTGGATCATGGCATTGCAAACAATAGAGAAGCAAACAAGCAAACAAGCATATAAGGTAAGAAGCATACAAAAGAGGCTAAGGGGCCAATCAAACAAGGGACATGGGCACATGTCACTCAAACTGTGAAAATAAGCATACAAGGCATGTTCATATGCCCACATACACATACAGTTGCAAACAAGAAAGATTGGTATGAGTGCCATAAGTACATACAAGAGTACAAGCAAAGGACATTGGCAAATGTCCTATGACACACACAAGAGATAAAATAGGAATTGAGAAAGCAATCACATATAACTACTCAAATCAAGAAAGGAAAGTATGTAAATGCTATAAATACTATTGTATTTAACTAATCAATGCAAGAAGTGAAAGTATGAAAAACATGTAGTAAAAGACTAGGTATATGCTAATAAATACACAAGTGTTATATACTAGTCAGTGTCGATAGAATAATCTATGTAAGCTAGTAATTAAAGTACATCAACATGATAAATAGAGTTTTTGGTGTAGGAATGACATAACTTGGATGGTGTAGTCATGTAGAAGATGCCACGGTGGGTGAATATGTTGATGTATATCTCGAATGTAAAATTAGGGTGCCCCCTGAATGGGTAGAGTGAAGCAATCAAGGATTTTACTGTCACTGCACACACTCAAAGAAGATCAAGTGATCCATGTTAATGTAGATAAATCAACAAACAATAGCATAGAACACCAAAATGTAAGTCTAGTATGGTAGTAGAAATGTAAAGCAAGGATAATGTATAGAGTTGAAATGTTTTTATTGTTTTGAGTTATTTACATGTTTTTGTATTTTGACATGTTATATTGTTTTTGGTATTTGAAATATTGTATTGTTTTTGGTATTTTTGAAATAAGCTACATACAAGAAATCATAAGGAAACTACGTACAAGAATTGGAAAGAAGCTATGTACAAGAAAGACATGAGAAGAAATTATACTAATCGATGAGTCTTAGAAAAGACTCCCTGTCATGGTGTCTTGTATCAAGCAAAGGAAATGTGAATGATTGTGAAGCATGAGGGAATGGTTGTGAATATGATTCTGAATATTTGGATTCATTATCATTATCTTAGAAATCATAATAACCTATATTGTTCCACTCTTCATTATCATCTTGATTTTGAACCAATGGAATGCTAGTATGACTTTTGTTGTATTTGGATCTTTTCCTTTGATAAATTGTGTCTTTGAATGATTTTCCTTAGGATGTTCAATAAATCCCAAACCTTGGTGACAAACATTATCAACTACAGAATAAGAGTAGTGATGCCTTGAGCATGCTTGACTAACCCTTGACCTTGATAATCAAACTATTGTAGATATTTTTGACCAAAACCATACTGCTTTGAAAGTTAAGCCTCATTTTTTATAGGTATATTTGTATCTTTTTCATGTTTTACCTATGCTTGTGGTACTATTTGTTTCTCTAATTTCGGTTTTTGATCCTTTTGTTATTCTGAGTTATGCTTTGGTAACCACTTTTTTACTACTTTTGAATTTGACCCTTTGTGAATGTGATCTTATGTCACTATGGATTGCTTGACTAATTTACCTTATATAAGGGCCCCATTATCAATTATCTATTATATATGTTTTTTAAGCCAAACATGAATCTATGTGATGCCCATGCATTCTATGATATGCACAATAATATTTGGATCTTCTCACTGGATGGAGAGGAGGTAGTTTGATCAACTTAGATTTAATAATTTCCCTTAGTACCTCACTTGAACTCTTATTTAATATTTTAATGTTTTTTGAATCACTAGTTTTAGAGTTACTTTGTTGTGATTTCTTGTTTTGATATGTAACATTGCTTGTAACCAATTGACTAGGTGAAGGTGCATATACATGATTGACACTAGAGTGCCTTTGAGGATTTTGTATTATAATCTAATTTTCCAATGTTGTGATCTTTTTATGTAATAGTTTATTCTACATTTTTAAATCTAAAATTAACTTGCTCATACTGGTGACTTTACCCCTTAGATTCTCACAAGTGCAAACCCTAGTTTCTTTCAATTGAACATGTAAGCATATATATTGAAGAGGGTTTGAAGAATCTATAGGTTGAATGTATCCATTAGGAATAATAGTATATGTTGTCTCACCTTTTAGATGGGTGGTAGCATGGACATGGTTAGAGGGAAAGTAGTTATCACCCTCTTGGGGTAGAGGAGGAAAAGGAAATTTTTCTTGTGCATAAGATATGACATTGAAACTTGATAGGTGGTTATTAGCTTATGTAATGAATCCTCTAAGTATGTAAGGATTTTATTGTTAATTTAATTACACATAATAAAGAGATTTCATGTTAAACAAGTAATGAAATATGACATATATTTGAATTGGTCTTAAAATAGAATGTCCATATGTATTTATGTCATTTTTGAATTCATACCAAATGAAAGGAAATAATCATGCAAGAGAAACTAGAAAAAATTGCATAAGTAAATCATGATTAATAAAATTGGAATTTTCAACCCAATGTGCAAAAATGATAATTTTAATTTTGAAACCCTAGGCTAGGGTTTAAAAATATCGAGACCTAGTATAGGCAACTAGGGTTTGAAAGAAATAATTTTTTAAATTACTATGGTAAGTTTTAAAAATTAAATATGAAATTCTAATTTATATATTAAAAAAAATCATAAGAATATTTCTAAAATTAGAAATAATTTTTTCCTAGGGTTTTTGTGCATAAACGAAGTAAGTTAGATTCACCAAATGATTTAATAATTTTGAGAAAAATGGAGTTTTATTCCTATTTTAGTTAAGGGCCTAGATTAATAAATTAGTACAAAAATATTGAAAATAAATGCAGTCCTAATTTGTATAATTTTTCTTTTTTACCTTTCTAAAAATAGTAATAAATAAGTAGAATTATGATTTAACTAAAAATAGGCTGAGATGGATAATACAGAGGTTAAAACTGGTTATGTAGGATTGGGACAGTATCATGAATCTTAATCTAGATTTTGTTCAGCAAAAGGATAGGAGTTTTGAAAACAAGACACTTTGGTGTCTTGCATTGTTTTCCACTCCTATCACTATTATACAAACTAGTCACAGAGACCTAAAACTTGTTGATTTTTTGCATTATTCTTGTGTGAGCTTGCCTATGAATTCTTGAGTGTTGATTATCGATGGAACTCACTATATAGCTGATTTAATCTTCAAAACATTAACCCTCCATCATTCTTGATAAAATAATGCGTGAATCATTTGAAAAAGGAGGGGTTAATGTGTAATCCACACCCCTTGTGTGGGCATGTTGCCTACATACTAATACTCCAAAGAGGGATCAAACCATATGTAGTTATCCCACCTAGTGTGCTTTGTGCAATAGTGTGATGTGGATGCAAAAATGACAAATTGAGAGTGCTTGAGGTGGATAAGGACTGGTATTAGGGTTTGAGTGTGTTTTCAGTTGTGTTAGATCACTTTATGTAGAGAATAGGGAAATTTTCCCTAATGATTTATTTGTATTCTTGCTTATTTTTTAATATTTGTCACCTCCTTTTGTAAATGAGCTTTGGATAGGATTTTATAGGGAACCATTTTTCATGGGTTAGATGTGTTCACACTAGGACAACATAATGAAGGATAGGGATCAGATGAAAATGACCATTTGGGCTCAAAATACAAATGCATAGTACCAAAAATGGGACACCCTAGGTTTTGAAGCTATAGTCCAAGTATGGTGTTCTTGTCTTATAGGCTTGGGACCTGGGGGAATAGCATTGGCATAGGAAAATAAATTTGGTTGAGGTGGAATGACCATTCAGAAGGTTTTAGATGAATGATAATGAGTGAAAAGGTGTTTAGAAGGGTCATAAGAGTATGTAAAAAGGAGCTATGGATAGGGTGTCACAAGCCACACTAAAACTACCAATTTAGACATTTTATATGACTACAAAATGCAACAATATGTCCAACCACAAATTCTAGAATATCCAAAATAAATGTTTATTCACTATATTGTATGCATAAAATCTCCAAGTAGATCACACATTATACAAATTTTGACAAACATGTTAAGAGAAACTATCTAAATGACATTTTTATCTTCACCAATAATGTTACCCACTCTAATGCTCAATGCACAAGTCAATCAACACGTGCAAATGATTAAATTCATAAATCAATCCAACATGAATAGATTATGAACCATGAATCATGATGTGATAGATAAAAATAAAAATATTTAACATCAACTCAATCTAAAATTATGTAAAATATATATCCTTTGGTCCTTATCAAGGTATATCAAAACCAAAACATCTATAAATACTAAATTAACAATACATGGAAAGTCTTCTCTCTAACCTAAAAATTTAGGATATATCTATGTGCACATCTTAGGAATATCATCCAATTATGGTTGGATGCACAAATTTGGGAGGCAAAAAAGTTCCAAAATGAAAAACACAAATCATTTGTTGCAAAGGGTGTAAACCCTTTTGTTTAAAAAAACCATAGCAAATTTGAATTGTCTTGGTCCCAAAGCTAAAGGCCTCTTTTGTTTAAATTTAATTTATATTATTATACTTTAAATTTATTTTACCAAATATAAAAATTTAGGGCCACTTTGCATCTTTTGAGATCAATTCTAGAGTTGTAAAATCTACCATTTAAAAAAAAACCATATCGGTCAATACTTAGTTTTTGGAATTTCAAGACTGGAAATCGATTAAAATATTAGAGTAATTAAGCTTTGAGTTTAGGTATGGATGTCATTAGTGGAGATAGATATAGGGAGCCATATATATAGGGGCTCAAATATGGATTATGCATGATAGATATGGGGTCTATGTTATCATAGATACAACATCTATGTAACATGATAGGATGGAGCATCCACGAATGCATGGACCTATCTCAACTGATATGTACAACCCTCTAAAAAAATATGAAAACTTCACATTTGATTCATTATTTTCACCTTAAATTATATTAATTATGGGGCATCAATCATATATTAAAATAATGAAAAAATAAGTGATGGGTTATGAGTTAAACCTTTAGGTCACTTTTAAACCTCAATGTCAGTGTAGTCCTAGAGATATTATTTCAATAGTTAGGAGGTGGGACATAGATATATATAATTGAGTCACTCCATATTCATCACTCAAATTTTTATTACTTAAAGAACATGATATTCTTTATATTATCTTATTTACACCATATACATTGTATGACAATATCCCCATAGTAATCCATCATGGCCCTACCTGATATAATAGACGTGAATGAGGTTAATCACATGAGTACACTCTAATTGGAATAAAAGAAATTGAAACACCATTCAATATTCATCCAAAAAATATATTATTCACTCCCAAACAAATTTTAGATACATGGGTCAATCCATGTGTGCTTCAATTTCAATCTCATGCATACATGATCTGACCACTTTAGGGGAGTGATTTCAAACCCTATTTTCTCAAGATCAAATTAGAATCACTTATATCACTATCTCCCTTTCAACTACCAAGGATAGAGGGAAGAAGGTACTTATATACATTTAAATCCAAACTACCCTCTATCTAGAAACACTCTGGTATATCCTTAGAAGTGTACTTTGAGGAGTTGACACTTTGTTCTTACATGATGTGGTCCTTGAAAATCCACTATCACTCCCTCATTTTCCCTCTCAAATATCATCATCCCTCATCATCCCTAATCACTCCCTTATCATCCATCATCAACCCTAATCACTCCCTCATTGAAACTCATCATCCCTAATCACTCCCTCATCATTCATCATCATCCCTAATCACACTATCATCAGTCCTCATAATCCTTCATCATCCCTTGTCACTTTATCATTAGCACCCATTGTTCCTTATTTTCCCTAATCACTCCCTTATCAACCCTTATTGACCCTCAACATCTTTAATCACTCCCTCCTCATCCATAACCACTCCTTCCTCAACTCTCATCATCCCTAATCACTCCCTCCAATACCTTGATGGTGGATGTAGTGGCTTCCCATTTCTACCTAACCATCCCTAGTAACTCCTTTCTCTATATAGATGATAATTCCCCCCATTATTTCAATAAATGGCTCAGTCAATGTCTCCTCTCTTTTCTATATATATTTTATAATGCCCCCTCCTCTTTTCCATTCATCCCTTGATAATTCCCCCTCTTCTTTATCCTTTGATCTGATAATTCCCCCTTTACTGAGTTCTAAGCATGATAATGACCCCTTCTTTCAAGATATGGCTTGGGTAAGATAGATACATCCAAGATTAGATATGTGTATTGAAGATCAAGATACATGGATCGAGTGTTCAATCGGATATGGCATACTCAAGTAGTTAAAATATGTATGGCATAATGAAGTATAATAATGTAGTTATGGCATAGTCAGGATCAAGATATGGCTTGGATATTTAGGTAAGGCATAATCAAAATCAATATATGGCTTAGTAATTTAATCAGATAAGGCATACTCAATTAAGAAAAGTAGGTGGGGCATACTCAAGTAGATAAAGTAGGTAGGACATACTTAATGGTATAGATATATTACATATGTAACATGATTCAAAACTTCATTTTTGATTTTATCAACAAGAAGAAAACTTCTCTTAATAACAACAAAATCTAAGTAAGCAGGGCATAGTTAAGAAGGTAGGGAGATAATATATGCAAGTTGTAGATTGGGATGCAAGATTCCCTTGATAATTAAGAATATATTATAGAAATGGAATTTAGGTAGCACAAGAATGAAGTTATATATTGAGAATCAATCTTTTCTTGCCTTATCAAGTATGGCATTACTAAATAGGTAGGTTAAGAAAAAAATTATCTATTAAGAATCAAGCTTCCCTTGATAGCTATGCCTTAATCCAGAAGAAAAACAAAACTAGATATCAAGAAGGGAAGATTCCCTTGATAGTCATGCCTTAATCCCTTACTATTTATTAGGAAGATGAGATTCCCTTGATATGCTATTAGTTGAAGCAAAGATAGATATCAAGAAGGCAAGCTTCTCTTGCCTTACTCCTTAGCATTATGAAGTAGGCAGGGAAAGTTTCACTTTCCTCATTAGGTATGAAAAGCTTGAGATCAAGATAGGGCCTTTAGAATGGTGCCCTCCCCTATATCTATGATAAGGGAAACATTAGTACATTATCCATTTATTTCCTATATTGGGGACTAGGGCATACTCAAGTATGGCATGGCCTAAGTTTGGTCTTTAGAGTCCACTAGGCCCTACCCAAACTCTAAGTATCCCCTTCTTGATATATTGTATTAAAGCATATGACTTGTTTTCCCTTCATAGATCAAGTTGGGTATAGACTAGGTTGGGTATAGATCAATTTGGGTTAGGAAACACAATCTACCACTACCAAATTATAACATGCTTTACCAAATTGGTGACCACCTATCTATCTATGGGGTGATCCACTCTATTATGGACAAACTCTCAATGACATATAGAGAAAATGAGAACTCAACTATGGGGTTGGGATTAGGAATCTCAACTAGTCTTTGGTTGCCCCTATCTATGTAGATATAAATATAGATTGGTATTTCCATTGATGGCTTCATTTGAGATTGGTTCAACTCTTAGATTGTGTGACTAAATCCCTTTCCTCTAGAGTCTTTTTGGTAGTAGAGTGATGTATTATTAGTATAATATCTCAAAAATGGGACCATATACCACAAATATTTAACTAAATATTGGAGAGTGCTTGAATACAACCAACTATTTAAATTTGTGTGCTTAACCATGATTAATTCCTCAATCAATGACTTGATCACATTGATGCATAGTAATAGATTTAACTAACATAAATCCAAATAACTACAAATAAGATACAAATCTGACTATCATAGATCTAAATGTATCTACCAAAGAAATGGTAGCATATAGAATGACCACAAATCCAAATGACTATAAATAAGATATAAAAAGAGTTGATTTGAGACTTATTCAAGTGAAATAATAGTTGTTTGTTCATCAAATGAGAGTTTTTTGTAGCAATGAGTGAAAGGTATTTACAAATAAAAGAGTTCCTTATTTGAGTGAGTAAAATTTTAGAATTAGAATGCAAGATAATCAGTCACAAGTGGGAAGCCACTACACCCACCATCACGATATTTGAGGTAATGAGTAAGGAAGAAGATAGAGTGATTAAGGATGATGAGGGATGATAAGGAAGTGATTAAGGAGGGTGAGGGAGAGTGAAATTTAATGAAGGAGTGGTAAAGGATGATGAGGAATGATGAAGAAGTATTAGGGATGATGAGGGAATGATTGGAGACAATGAGAGATGAAGGATGAAGAGGGAGTGATTTGGGATTATGACTAAGTGATTACAAATAATGAGAGGCAATGAGGGACTAATTAATAATGATATGGGTCAATGAAAGAGTGATTAGGGATGATGAGGGCCAATGAGGGACTGATTAGGGATGATGAGGGGCAAGGAAGGAATGATTAGGGATGATGAGGGATGATGAAGGATGATGACATAGTGACTAGGGATGATGAGAGATGATGAGGGCCAATGAGAGAGTGATTAAGGATTATGAGGATGTGACTAGGGATGATGAAGGATGATGAGGGAGTGATTAGAGATGATTAGGGATAATGAGGGTTAATGGGGGAGTGATTAGAGATAATGAGGGATAATGAGGGATGGTAAGGGAGTGATTAGGATGATTAAGGATGATGAGGGTTAATGATGGTATGATTAGGGATAATGAGGACTAATAAGGAAGTGATTAGGTATGATGAGGGTTTATGGAGTGATGAGGGATGATTAGGATGAATGAATTAGTGATTAGGGAGGATGATGGACAATGAGGTACAATGAGGGAGTGACTATGGATGGTGAGAAATGATGTGGGCCAATGAGGGAGTGATTAAAGATGACGAGGGATTATGAGGATTTATGAGGGAGTGATTAAGGACGATGAGGGACAATGAGGGAGTGATTATGGATGATGATGGTTGATGAAGGTGTGATTAGATAAAATGAGGGCCACTGAGGTAGTGATTAGGGATGATTAGGGACAATGAGGATTGATAAGGGAGTGACTAGGGATAATCAGGGATGATGAGGGTCAATGAGAGAGTGATTAAGGTTGATGAAGTATGATTAGGGATGATGAGAAAGTGATTAATGATGATGAGGGATAGTTAAAATTGATGAGGGAGTGACTATGGATGATGAAGGATGATGAAAGATGATGAAGGATAATGAGATATGGATGAGAAATGATGACGAATGATGAGGAAGTGATTATGGATGATGAGGGAAGTTGAGAGAGTGATTAGGGATGATGAGGGATGTTGAGAGAGTGGTTAGGGATGATGATGGATAATAAGGGAGTAATGGTAGATCGACAAGGACCATGTCATGTAAGAACAAATCATCTAGTCCTCAAAGTACTAATCTCAAGATGGAGACAATAGTTATTAAGCTATTAATTATCGCCAATGAGAGTATTCAATAGCTTTATTTTAGAGTATTAAATTTATTTTAGAGTGAATAATATATTTTTAGGATGACTCTTGAATAGTGTTTTGATTCCTTCTATTTTGAATGGAGTGTACTAAGGTGACTAGCTCCATTCATGTCTAGTATGAGTGATTGTATCACAGTTATAGATAGATTTCATATATGAGTGACCACACACCTACGTGTATTACTAGGTATGTGATAGATGTTATGTATGAGTGATTGTATCATGACTACATGTATGCTATAAGCCAATCATTTATGGGATCAAAAAGTGAATGAGAGGTTCCATCCACAACCCACCTCTTCCTTTGCCTTTGGTTTAATATATGATAAATTCCCCAAAATCCATATAGTTGAAAGGTAAAAGATTTAAGTGAATGTGAAGTTTTTGTATTTTTTCCAAGGGTTGGATGTATCTATCAAGATAGGTCAATGCATCAGTTCATACTCCATTCCATCATATTATGTAGATGTTGCATCTATGTTAGTATAAACCCTATCTCTATCTTAACCAATACATACATGATCCCCTATCTATATATAGGGCTCCCTATCTCTATCTCGACTAATGACATCCAAACTTGAGATTAAATCTTAATAAATCTCATATTTTAATCAGTTTTCAATATTAAAATACTAAAAACTAAGTATTGACTAGACTGGATTTTAAAAAATTATCTTTTAAATTGCAACTCCTACAACTCTCAAATAAATTTTAGAAGATGCAAAGTGGTCCTAATTTGTTATATTTAACAAAATAAATTTAAATTATAAGAATATAAAATGTAATATAAATTAAATGTAAACTTATACTAAATATATTGTACTAAATATATACAACACAACAAAATAATATCAAACTCAAATAAAATAAAAAACCAAAGGGTGTATGCCCTTTGTATTGCATAAGGCGTATACCCTTTAGCAAAGGGCTTATGCCCTTTCCTTTTAATTTTTCAAAATATTTACATTCTCTTTTTAAAAATGTGTTTCAAAGGGTGTATGCCCTTTTAAGAAGACTTTGTTTTGATTTTTTCTACTTTCCCTCTAAAATTGGTTTAGGATTAGGCTTGGGGCATTTAAACCTAGCCTAAAACCTATCATGGAGCAGCTCATATGATTTTCATAAAAATTTATGAGTCTTTTCCATCTTTGCCAACACATTTGATCATGCAGCTTTTATTATTATTATTATTACTATTATTATTATTATTATTATTATTATTATTATTATTATTATTATTATTATTATTATTATTATTATTATTATTATTATTATTATTTAAATATATGGGTTTACAGAGGGAAATTTTTAATTTTTTAATATATAATTTTTTTAAATGTTAAACTATTATTTTTAAGTATTACTTAATTTCTACACAGCATACCTCATTATAGACTATATATATCGTTACAAATACATTTATAACTTTTTGATTGTTAATCAAAAATTTATAAAATATATATATTACCAATCTATATATCATTGGATATGTCTAAAAAATGATTTTCATGAAGTTATGGTCAAAAATTTGTGTTTGCACTCTTGCAAATCCAATTTTTCAACTATCCTGACTTATAAAATTATATATATATATATATATATATATATATATATATATATATATATATATATATATATATATATAAACTAATAAAAAATATTCTAACCCATATTTGACATTTCATCTATCCATATATGAAATAACATACAACAATTCATTCATTTGATCAAAAAAATTGTGTTTGTACACATGCAGTCTCCTTATCTTTTCAAAAAAAGTGCCAAGCCATTGCCATAAATGCATCAATTTCACACACTTTTATCATCTAAGTATTGAAAAAATATATATATTTAAAAACTACATTCAAAATCCATAATTCATATTCTTATGTTATTTTCAAATTATTTTTCCCAGTGTTTCTAAAATTCTCTCCAAGCTCAACTATTATTATTTTCAAAAAAAGTGGCACTTTAAGCCCCCTTTTTGTCCCACATTATCGTGCATCTACCCTGATCAACATACAAATTGAAGTGTTCAAGTATAACATGATGTAATCAACATACACTAGTCAAATCTATCAAATACAAATATGTCAACAAATTATTTCAAGATCAGGTCCACAACTCAAGACTCACAAACAAAAAATATGAAATGTTTTAACTCAAAATTTGACTCCTCATGTTCCCCCTATCATATGAGAGTGGAAAAACCACATGTATAAAAACCCCCTAGAAGGGTACATAATATTCTAAAATAAAAATACCACATGAACAACTCAAATTGATCAAGTCTATAGAATACAAATGACACTATAATCGACAACTACTTAAATTTATGTCAAGATGTACTTGTGATTCACTCCCTATCCATAGAGCTTTCAAACTAAAAATTTATTGACATGTAAAAAAACTACTCTATCAAAAAAAATTGTTTGAATGAGATAAATTTTAGAAACTTCCCTGAGAAATGAGTAAGAGGGACCCTCGATGACCTACTATGTGGAGCTCTCAACCCATGGGGGAGCACTTGAACCCCTCTACTCTAGGAGCATGGTCAACAAGGGTGAACAACTTTAGGCACTTCCTTGATGAAGGTAGGGGAGGAACACCTTTAGACACTTATGTGTTGATGGGGCATTCCTAGGGTTGGGGTGCTCAAGAGGCCCAAGGAGAGGCCTCAATTGGCTAAAGACCCGACTATCTATATCATTGCCTCAACCATAACTCTACCCAATAGTGGAGGAGAGGGGAAGCGAGGGGATGGGAGTGGAGCGAAAGGCAAGGAGAGCCCATCACAAAATTTCGCATTTTGTTCCATGAGGTCTTCATAAACTTTCTACCATCAAATTTAACCAAATTTTCTAGTGTCAAATTTAACCATGTTTATGTGTAACCATGTTTATGTGGAATAAGCTATGTTTCAACTTACACTAGTAACTTAAAAGAAAGTTTATCTAATGATATTATAGACAGAATTTTTTTTTTTTGGGTAAACACTACGCAAAATTCTACATCATTTTCTATATCAATAATTTTATTTCCACCAAACTATAAATTTCCAACTTACATTAATAACTTAAAAAAAAATTTACTTGATAATCTTATGAATATAATTTTTTAGAATATAAACACTACTCAAAATTCAAACACCGTTTTTTATAAAATAATTTTATTTGCACTAAATTATATTTTTTTATGATTTTATAAATTAAATAAAAAAAATAACATAAAAATTATAATATATCATATATATATTTCCCCGGGGACCCTTCAACTGACAACCCTTAAACTCCTAATATCTTAGGACAGCCCATCAAAAAAGTCGTAAAATAAACGAATAGGACAATTTATCTTATCTAGTCACTTAACAATTATGTTTGCATCCCCAAACTTTAAAATTTTCATAGTCTACCAAAAAGAAGAAAAAAGCAATGGCCACTTTACTGTTATCCCTGGCAATGAAAGATGCCATCGTTTTCTATATATCTGTGATGTAAAATTAGTTGCATTTTAAAAATAAATACAGAATTAATGCCAGTGCGTTGGGTATTATGAAAGTTTATTCGCTGTAGAGATGAATAAATTATGAAAATGTAAATATATAGTCTTTCAAGTTTTCTTCAAAGACACGGTTGAATAAATCCCGAAAAAAAGTTCTATCACAGTAAGATCGACATTTGACATTGACATCTTTTTCAACATTCATTTATCACAATTAAGGTTGACATTAGAGACTGATATCTTTTTCAAAATTTATTGGATTTAGTTGTTAGGTTGGGAAAAAATTAAAAAGTATTTAATGATGAGTTTGGTTATATTTTAGAATAGTGATTATCTAGTATATTGGATATGTTGTTATATAAATAATGTTCATACATTATTATACATATTAAATAATATGATATATTATCATATTAAATATTTATTTTATTTTGAATTTTAATATTTTAATATAATTTAATGTAGATTTATTAATAAAACTATTTAATCATAGTAAAAAAGTTATAATCACAACAAAAAAATTGTGAGTTTGAAAATTATAATACTGTATTGAATTAAGAACTTGTTTAAATTAATGGAAAAAATACTTATAACAAAATATATTGTGTTTTAGTATTTTTATTATTTGATTCGTCCATAGATCAATTGAGATAGAACACCAAAAAATTCTCGGTGGAAAATTATAATTATAACATATTTTCAGCATTTAAGTGTTGGACCACTTATCACTTTGCAGACGGTATCTCATTCTTCCCATCCTCTTAATCAAAATGAGCTTTAACAAAGGACTCAAGTTGACAAGACACAGATTGAAAGGTTTGGTACTAATAATGGTGGTTTCTTTCAGCAAACTCTAGTTAATTCTGATTTATTTTACAACAATAATATTTATCCAAATCTCTTTGTTGCTCTATTGGAATATAAAAGATGGAAGCATAATATCTAAAATAAATGTATTGGATGCTTTTTTTTAATAACAATACATAGTAGATTTTCAAGGGTTTTTTTATTTTAATAGGGAGAAAATTGATACCTGCACATGGATAAATCCATCTTTTTAGATTTCTCTTTTGTTTCATAACTTTCACTTGATTAGAACTAAAATTTATAAACCAAGATGGTAGCACAAATTACGATTTTGTTTTTTGTCATTTTTTTAAATGTATTTTCATTATTTATTTACTACAATTTTTTATTTTTTTTTACATCTATAACATTCTTTCAATTTAAATTAGTATTAATTTTAATATTAATAATTATTTATTTTATTTAAATTTTATTATTTTAAACATAATTATTATTGTAAAAAAAAATTAAGTTCTTTCAAACACCCATCTATACCATCGATTAAAAAAAAACATCCCCACGATGCTGAAAGCGAATTTAGGTGTGCATTGAAGTATCAAAAAGGTGGAAGATGCATTCATTTCGTAACTGGAAAGCTGCCACTTCCTCAACTTTAAGTGAAGCTAAATTCAATTTGAATAAATATATAAATAAATGACTTTCAAACCCCAGTCCCACTAAATTTAGAAAACTAAACAAACAATTTGTTCGAAATCGTGTCAACTATTGTTGTGTCGACAGTAGATAAGCAGTTATAAGGAGTCAGCCACTCTGCAATTATTGCAGTCTTTGCGGTGCATAGTGACTCCGCACTATTTGCAATTAATCAACGGGAAACCGAATCAGAGTTTTTATTTCATTATTATTTGTATTTTATATTTTAAATATTTATTGTTTAGCAATTTTTAGTACAGTTGATTTCCTATTTCACTTAAACCTTGTGACCGTTGATCTTATCTTTTTTTTTTTTTAAATTTATATATATAACCAAAAAAAAGTGGTATAGAAGCACGTTTCAAAGTTAAACTAGAAATAGTTTAGAAATTGGGAATAGAAACAGCAAAAACAATTAGGCCCTGCCTAGGAACAAGTCATAATGTCATCATAAAAGAAAATATTAAACAGTGAGAGCAAACTTTGAAGGTAGAGGATCCATATCCTCAGGGCCTTAGCCTGAGCTTGGCAAGTCATTGCCATCTGAGATTGGCTCCCAACCATAAGCTTGAACAATGTCCTTGTCATATTCTTCTCCCTATGGCCGAGTAGGTGAAATGCCCAGAGAGACCCTGGGGAACTTGTCCATCACATCTAATTGACCTCCGGGTCCACCCCCTAAGCATCTAGGTGCAGAGGAGGAGGAGGAGCATCCCAACCATCTTGCCTAGTAGGGGAAGGAGGTAGAGGCTACCACCCTCGCTACTGCCTAGGAGGGTTCATGCACTGGTACGGGATGCCACTGTGAGAGTGGAATGAGATCGGCTATGTCGGTGTCCACCACGAGGCGGTAAGACAATTCGGTCCTCCAGTCTATGTTCCTGGGGTGGAGATGGCAAAACTCGCACCATGGCATAGGGAGCATCTCCTCAATGGGTGAGAAGATCCTAAAAGTGACCAAGCTCCATGGCAACTTTGTTTGCTTGAACTTATATCTGCAAGAGAACATTGGAAATGATAGAATACTTGCTCAAAGCATAAACATTACAATCTCAAGAAGCATTGTTAAATACAATGCTATTTCTTTCTTTCCATAGCCAAAAAAGAATCTTCACTCTGAAAGTATGCCAAAGTTGGGTATATTTAAAAGGCAACACAGGGGTCTCTCAAAGGAGGATATGATTTCAATGAAAGAATTTGGGTTGAAAAGCCCTGAAGAGGTCATGAATCCAAGTTTAGACCCTTTGAACTTTGGAGAAATACCAAAAAAGATGAGGGAGCGCTTCTAGGTGGCCAAAGAAAGGGCAAGTGGGAAGGGAAACTCCTAATTGAACAAGCCTTCTGCTAATAGATAAACCCTGGTATAAAATACACCAAGCAAAATGAGCTAGCTTGGGCTCCACACGAGCCCCCTAGACAGTTTAAAAATAAAAGCACCATGTAATAACAGAAGAATGCAGACCCCAACAGGTATTAAGCTTATCCACCATAGGCAAGTGTGGAGTAAGCTATTCAGAGCCAAGTCGAGGGGTATAGTTGTGAAAGGGAGTTTCAACATACCACTTCGAGTCCTTCCACCAAGGATGAGTAGAGTGAACAAAAATTTTGTGAAGCATAGTGGGTGGTATAGCATTAAGTATTTCCTAGTAGGATTCTTGATCATAATTGGCTAACTAAAATTTAGTTTTCACCTCTTCCCAAGATAGCCAAGACCAAGATCGCTTGTAAAAAATGTCTTGGACAGTGTGAATGCCTCTACGAAACAGCTTGAGACTATTGATCCAAGGGACCTCGGCCAAAGAAAATTCATTGAAATTGATAATAGGTGACCACTATAACGAGTAGGAGTTAACAGACAACCCATCTTGGAACCCTGAGCCATTCCAAAGAAGCCATGGTTTGATCATTTACCATGCCTTCCAGATACTTTTCACCACAAAAGACCTTATGATTTGAATGAGAGATTTGATGATAAGTAGATTGGAGAAGTTGAGCCCTTTCCAGTCTTTCTTGCCCTTAGGCAAGCTCAAAGAGATGTAATGTCATGACAACACCTTCCAAGCTTCCTTGCCTTCAATGGCCCATACAATCCATTTGGCACATAAGGCAAATCTTTGCCAAGCTACATCAATGAGCCCCATACCTCTGGCATCCTGCGTGAGGTTGTTGTATTCCAAGGCCACCCTCCATTTCCATGAGAAGACACCTAGCATGAAGAGTACTAAACATGGGTGGTCACAAGCACATTCAATCAAATTTGAAACTTTCCTGCTAACGATAAGGGTTTAATCACCAAGTATTACAGTTTCTTAGCAAATCTGTCAACAACATATTACCACAACAGGGTCGGAGAGGCATCAAAATTAAAGGAGATGCTAAGAAATTTGAAGCTTTCATCATGTTGGATCCATACCCAACAATATTTATCACCCATGTTGGTGGGGGAGGTCTGATTCCCTATAGAAATGAGTTTTTTGCCATTGGATGTTAGATTCAAAGGCAAGGTAGAAGGTGTTGAGACACTGCAAGGCATTGTCCACATTGACCTCATCTTCAATGAGAGTAAGGAAAGAATAATCCATAAAGTGACCATTAAGCAATTGCATATCTTCATGTGGTTTTCTATATCTAGAGGGAGACAAATTCCCTTAACAAGGCCCCTAGCTTGGCCATTGCTAAGAAGAAAGCCAAAACCCTCAGTTATAAGCACATACAAGGTGAGTGCCAATGGGCATCTTTGGCGAATGGAATGAAACAAACCAAATTATTTAGAAGTGACTCCATTATTGGAGAGAATGATCAAGGCATCTAGATGGTTTGAATGAAATTGGGCCCGAAGCCTAGTGCTCTAAGCATGGCCAAGATGAACAACCATTCAATAAGTTCATAAGCTTTTTCAAAGTTAATT
Source organism: Torreya grandis (assembly GCA_037957365.1). Lineage (NCBI taxonomy): Eukaryota > Viridiplantae > Streptophyta > Pinopsida > Cupressales > Taxaceae > Torreya > Torreya grandis. The sequence continues at coordinate 570,450 of JARHVA010004924.1, read as the reverse complement.
TTAATGAACATAACTTGTTGCTTAGACCTTTTATCCCAGTGCATACCTTCCCAGACCACTATGATGTTATCTAATATATATCTACTTCTGATGAATCTTATTTGCTTAGGGAAAATGATGTGTGGTAATAGATTGCACAAGTGGAGTGTGAAAGCCTTGGTAATGATCTTGTAGGAAACATTCAGGAGGGTGATAGCCCACCAATTACATATCAACTTGGGTTCCCCCTGCTTAGGTATGAATTTAATGTTTCCTTTATTTATATTATTTCTGAGAGAATGAGTGCAAAAGGCCTCTTGATAAACATGGTGTAAATCAATACCCACTAGATCCCAAAGGGTTTTATAGAATTCACATGGGAAACTATCAATACTTAGGGCTTTGAAATTTGCCATGTGAGACACAGTTTCATGCAAATCATCCACAGTGAGGAGCCTATTGCAAGCCACCCATTGGATGAGAGTGAGTTTGCAAGGCACCACTGTGAGACACTACTGAAGGGCAATATCATGCTCTATAGAGGAAACTTGAGCTTTAAACACTTGTTGATAATGGTGGACAAAATCTTGAACAATATGCAATGTCTTTGATAGTATGTTGCTAGCCTCAAAGATGACTTGGATTTCTTGCTTCAATTTCTTGGCTCACAACATTTGAAAAAAAAATCTTTGGAAGCTTTGTCCCTTATCTTGAGCCAATGGATCCTGGATTTAACTTGAGCTTCTTGGGCATTGTAGTTGTTTGATATCTAGATATGATGCTACAAGGAGGAGACTCTAACCTACAAGATCTCATTGAAGGGATCTTTTTCCATTGTTAAATTCGCATGGCTAAGCTCTGAGGAAGTAGCAAAGTAAGAGTGTCTTCAAATTTTAGCAAGTTGGTGGCCATAGATTATCAAAAAGTAATAGGTCCTAATGACATCATCCCACCAAAGAATCCAACTAGATTCTTGGGATAGATGGGGATCTAAATTCCAAACTCTACGATTGTGTGCCACAGTGGGCCCATGCTTAAGTAGAGAAGTGTTAAGAAATAACAGCGTTTTATGGACTTTGGGTTTCATGAACTGCTTTGTCACACAAAACCAAATAGGGGAGTGGTCAAAAAGCCCAAAATCTAACATCGCCTACACTAGAGGAGAAAAACCATTATCAAAGGAAAATTATAGTTGGGTGGACATCATTGCCCTATATAGGTGCTTCAAAATCTGAGTGGGGCCGTCTCTGAGATTGTTCTAGGTGTAAGATACTTCGTCTATAGGTCGATAGATTAAATTAGGGTCATAAAAGCCTCATTTAGTGCACAAATAATACCACACCTCCCTTTTACCAACTATCCAATACAATGGTAGGTGGCCCACTTTGTCTTCGAGAGACGCCACCATATTAAAGTCACCACATAAGACCCAATGGGCATCGAGGAGATCATCTACAATCTTTCACCATAAATGGGTACGCTCAGTGACATCATTTAAAGCATAAATATTAATAAAATCAAAAGAGTGGATTTCAATCTTAAAAAGGGTCCACACCTAATTACACTAAATGTGGCTGCCACCTCAGAGAAATGAATGTGATCACCCCTCCATGTCCTGCTTCATGATTGTTATGCAAGATAATAATACCATGCTAGATGGAATTACTGACAACCATCAATAAAAAATTCACCACCTTAACTTCTTGTGGACAAATAATGTCCATCTCGAGAAACTTTCTTCTAAAATCACGCACAACAAACTTGCATTTTGGGTCTGTAAGACCCCGAACATTCCATGAAAATCAATTCATAGATGACGGGTGTTGAGAGACATATCCTCAAATTCTAAGCCTTCTAAAGCATCATACCAGTTCTACAAAAAATCCCACTATTAGCATTTAAAAAATCATCAAATTAATTCTTCATAGCATGATCAACCTGATACTCTCCTTCATCTCATCGTGCCTCCTAGGAGGACTATGAGAGCGTATGGGTGCATCTCATCGAGCGGGAAGTGGAAGAGCGATGGTTGTGAGTCTAAAAATCCATAAGATTTGGGAAAAGGCCTCGAGACCTTGGGTTTTTCTAATGTTTTTGGGGCTTCAGCCTGGGAGGGCTCTTTCTTAGCAGGAGCCTATTTTTGTGGGCCATTAGTTGTTGATAGCTTACCTCCTTTAAGAGTAGCACTTGAACTCATGGATTTGGTGCAACTAATTTTCTTTCCTACCATAGTCTATCCATCCTCAGCTAGATTTTTTCTAGCTTCTAGAGAGGGCTTGGGGGGAGAGGATGAGCGATTGGATGTATTTTTGTGGGCTAATTGGAGGGGTCAATCCTAAATCTTATGGTATGTAGCTTCGCAGTGAAAATAAGTGTTAGGCAAGTTGATATATAAGCCTCGTTGAGAGTGTCTCAGATCCCCATCTTGAGTTTCCACAAACTCCTTGAGGTCCTGGGAAAGGTCTACTTCTACACAAACCTACTTATGTGGTCTAGTAGAGTAAAATCAATTTTGCTCATGGCAGACAACCCAAACTATGAAGGAAGCTATCTGGTGAATAAAATTCCATCAAGGGAGTGGAAGACCTAGAAATTCAATCCAAACCAGGGCTTTTAGAGTAGTGTGCTCTGAGACAACAATTTCATGTCTAGGGGAGAGAACCATGAGTGAGTTCTTAACATACCAAGTGGTAGACCTATGGAGGATACCTCTTACATGGGAAGGGTCAAAAAATCAAAACAAAAAAAACCCTTGGTCATATTCTGGATGCTCTCGAGCTTAATGCCATAAACTGTCTTGTGGGTTTGCATCGAATACCTAAGCATACTTTCAAAGGGAATTCATCCCACAAAATATCCTATCAAACAAAATTAATCTAACCATTAACACACAGAGTTAAATTCTAGAATAGGGAAAATAATATTAGGTTTCGAAGAGTTACCTTATGGTAGACCTTCGAGACAAACTTCTTTGGATGCTTGTAGGGGGCCATTGCTTGACACTCTACCATTCTTTGTAGCTAAAAAAATCTCGAGAGAATGAGGAGAAGTCATTATTATCATTGGTCTGGTCTGAAGTTGATAAACTTTAAAAGGCAATAAATGCAAGTCCCATAGGCAACCTAGGGGCCATAGTATGACACAAGCTAGACATAGAAAATCAAGGTTCAACTCAATGATGCACATGTAAGAAACCCTAGCAGAGAAAAAAAAACTTCAAAAGTTGAAAAAGTCATTTTATTTTTTTATATGAAATGTTTAAGTAATAATAATTTAATATTTTTATCTAGATCAACATTTTTGAAGATTTAGAATACACTCTTATATTTACATAGTCATGGGTAAGGGGTGTTCATCTTGATAAAACTGAAAATGTTTCATATCATTGGATTATACCCCGATCTCCACTATATATAGATGTGTGTGTGTGTGTGTGTGTGTGTGTGTGTGTGTGTGTGTGTAGAAAATAAGATGAAGTATTCTTTCATACAATGCGACAATAAGCTATACAAAGAGGAGACATTTTATTTCACAATAAATTTAAACAATGATTAAGTAATGGAGAAGGACAAGGCCATACAAAAATGAAAATGATAATTTTTTTAAAGGTGAATTAAGTGGTGACAATGAAGGGAAGTGACAAGGGAAAGGACCCAATAATTGAGTGGGGTCCAATAATTGAGAGGGTAATTGAGAGTATGGGACCCAAATGTAGAATATATTTTTTATTAAAATTAGATAATTTTTTCATTGTGTACCCAATAATTGAATATTAGTATTCTTGAAAAAATTATAAAAAATCTTTAACATGCTCTCAAAATATGGTATTGTTATGAAATACCAACATTTTAACTTCTAATATCTTTATTTAAAATTTTCATGGATACATGGATATATTGAGTTCATTAATCTAAACTTTCTACTATTTATCTAATGCAACATGGGTTTTCACTTACAAATTTTCATATCAACTTGTCTAAACTTTTCAAACAACTTGTCCAACTATACATCCACTCTATCTTTATTTTTTATTTTAAAAGTGCAAACCATTAAAACTAAACATATTTTCTAATAGTCCCTCCAATGGATGTACCTACAATTTTCAAAATACACATAAGGCTCACCAAATTCATTTATTACATTTGCAAAAAAAAATTAAAAAAAATAAAAATCAATCTAAAACAATTGAAAACAAATCAAATTTCAATTCAAAATAAATTAAATGAACCAATGGGGTGCAAGTCTACAGATCAAATTAGTTTTCAAATTTGAATCTTCAATTATCTATATAAACAATCCTTATTTTGTTTTGTAATTATAATATCACTCTTTATGAATAATTTCAAAAAAAATGTAAAGCTTTTCATCAATTGCATCAAAGCAAGCACACAAAAACAACAAGCATGTTTCTACACTTTTTTATTAAAATTTGTTAAGCATTTCATCTACGCACTACACCAATTGCATAAATGTATTATCTCTTAAAGGATTTTTTTAATGATATTTGAACCCTACCCCGAGGAATACAGAAAAGCTAGCCATTATTTTAAACCTAAATCAAATTTATAAATATTATATTAACAAATGATGTTATTGAAATTTTGAAAATGAAGAATGCAATAGTTGTGAGGTTTCTTTCATTCATTATTAGTTTTAATACCTTGTTCATGCTTAGAAGAGCCTTATGCTTGGGTGAATCTACCACCAAATGATGATCTTTTGCCTCCTTCTTCATGTGTTGTAGCTTATGCTTAAATTATGTGATGTATTTTTTTTACTTATCATGTATTGTTCGGCCTTCTTCTTTGTTTACTAATTTTTACATGTGTTCACCTAATTGTTTTCATCTAGAGAAGAGTTTAAGCCATAAATTCTAACTAGATGATTTGATATATAACCTTTATCTATCATTATTATTATTTTTATAATATATAATATCTTGAAATATAACATCACCAATTTTTATTTTAACAAAATTTACCAAAAAAATTATGTTGAGCATACCAAAGAAAAAATAAAATGACACAAATGTGTACCCATGGAAATAAAGTCCAATGAGTGATGAGAGTTATATTTTTAACTAATAAAATTTGAGAGCAATAAGTTTTTGTTCAAAAAATAAAACTCTTTAAAAATATTCCCCAGTTTCTTTTCAATCAAATATCCTCTATTTTATTAGAGCATCCTTCTATAATCAACATAAAATTATGACTGGTAGATGAATGAGGATTTTATGTTATGATTTATTGGCATGTTTGTCTAAATTTAGTGTTTTTAATGTTAAGTTTACATCTTCCAAATAAATTTTTAAAAGTCTGAAAAACGTTTTTGGAAACAACATTTTGTGAATATTTTGCATATATCATAATTCACAAGAACATATTCTATTAAAAAATTTAAAATTTTGTCAATAACATTGTTTTGTGTAAATATTATAATCATAACATTCTATGATCCCAAATTTTATTCATAATATTTTTAAACAATTTAATTATAATGTGTATGCTTCCAATTTTTTCAATCCATGTCTATAGATTTGAAGATAACTTTGTAATGTTAAATGGAGGGGACACACCCTGATAAGTGAAGCAAGTCATTGTTGCTCAACTAGACCCCAATCACACATAAGAAACACTTGTTTTAGACAGTTGAGAAGGAATTAAACATTTGTTCAAAGAAACTATCATGAGTTAAACATATTCCTATCATGAATAGAAGGAAGAATAAGATCTATCCATGAATTTAATGAGAGACAAGATTAGGTTTTCAAGGGTGCATGTGTATACCTTGTTTAAGTACTCAGGCCCCTGCACGTTTTGGTATTATTTTGTCTATACTATAAATCCATAAATAATAGTGATATAGCCAAGGGAATATGGTTGTGAACAATAAACCTATATTAGAAGAGTTGATGGTAAGAAGATAGTAGTTCTAATGAGTGTGAATGTAGTTGAAAAAAAATTGTTCTATAAATCACTGTCTTGTTGTGTACAGACCTTAGTTGGATTGAGAAACTCAGTATAGTAAGGGAAAGTGTAATGCTAATGAATTTTGAATACTTTAGTGGATATGGTAAGGTTGATAATAACATATTGAAGATGCTTTGATCTTTCTTTGGCATGGTAGTCACTCATTGAATGTCTAAACTAGTCACAGACCTATAGTAGCTATGTTTTCTTGCATAGGCAAGGGACATTCTTAGGGGAAAAGGGTAAATAATGATCTAGAAGGAGGTTCTAAGGCTTGGACTAGGTGTGACACCCAAAAATAGAACTTTTGAACTTTTTTTAAACCTTTGATTCACTGTATAGCTCAAGATAAGGGTTTTAGAAGGCTCTCAACCTATATAGAAGAATGTAAGATTATATGGTATAGACAAATACAGTTTTGACAGCGGTGGTTATGGAATAGGCCTAATAAGGCCAAGTTTATAAGATTTTAACAAAGGAGCTTCTATTTAGAAGTGAATTCAAGACTGAAGACTTTTTAAACACCTCATTAGGAATACAAGGAGATTGGAAGTGTAGCTAGATCTTGGTAAGAGGGCCTAGATTGGTCAACCAATGAAAAATTGTTAAGAAAAAAGCTACAAGCCTAATAATGCAATTGAGAGCATGATTATTTACAAAGGTTGTTAAGGTGTATTGGAACCATTGAAATGACTGTGGATACGTATATTATAGTCTTTAAGTACATAAAATGATAAAGGATGGAGTAATTGAACCATCAACAAGATTTTAGACATTGAGACCTATGTGACTAGCCTAGTAAGAAGATATTGAAAGAAAGTAAGACAGTTAGCAGGTTTAAGGAGTGGAATGAGACAATGTATGACTGGATGTGATTCAAGGAGGTATAAATCCATCAAGAAGTCTCTAAAGTGTAAATATATAGGTACAATGGAATTAGACTAATCATCCCACTGAACACGTGTATTGATTGACAAATAAATGAAGTTTTGAAGATCAAATCAAGTAAAGAACAAATGACTAGTTGAATTTGGAATCATATCAATCTCGAACAAGAAAACTTAGTCATTCTTGACTATGCTCTAATGGCAAAAAATAGGGTAAGCAAGGGTTAAGCAGGGTTTTGATAGTTTCAATCATTTCAACAGTCTTTATAACTTGTATTATTTATGTTCCCATGTAACAAGACTATGTCAAGCCTTTCTTAATAACTTTGGAATCTAAAATAAGTTCCAAGATAAAAAATAAAGTATACCAATTCAGGGTTTCTAGTCTATATGCTATTAACAAGAAACATATGAGGTAAACTAAAATTTGAAAAATAAATAAAGAACAAAAGGTATAAATGTAGAAGAGTTATGAGGTTTTAAGAATATTACATCTGATGCATTCTAGAATAGCAGAATTTGATACCTCCCCACTAACATAAATCTAAAGAGAAGTATTGTTATAATTTATTTTAGTGCACCAGGACATTCACCAAATATAGATATCAAATACATTTATAGGAAAAAGAGTGTTTGAAAGAGAATTTGTATTGTATTGGAATAAGAAATAAAAAACAAATGCAAATGAAATATATGCTTTCATTCACTGTTTGACAGACCTACCTGTCATCTCAAGGGTAATCTTCTTACAATCCAACTCTTGTTACTGACTCCAATTAGAGATTATAGTTGATAACAAACAATATCAAAAATCACATAAACAACCACTCACCATATTGAAATTAGAGATTACAGTGATCCATTATAAACTCTATTTTGTTCCTTGAGTAGGCAAATTATGTGTCTCCAAGATTGAAGGTAAGAGTTCAAGAATAAAATTTTCTTATTAGTCATTGGGCATATTTCAAGGGGTGCATACATATTATATAAATCCAATTCAAGTTGAATCTCTATTCTAGGGTGGGGCTTCTCCATTAGGGAGCCTAAACACATAGTTATGATTGCTTTTCCTTCTCCACTAAGTGATAAGGGGTCCATATCTAAGCTCCCCCCCAACCAGTGTTATCCCATCATCTTTGAAGGTACCACAAACTATACCAATTCTATTTTACTAAATGACCTTAGGCTATCTATGAGATGCTCACTAGGTATGAACATGGTTGGACCTAGTTATAAATTCAATTATCCTTCAATCCACCATCGATCATATATCCTTAATGTACTAATTTATCTTTCTATGTGTTTTACCATTCTTTAATACTTTATTTCATGACCCATGCATGCCTTAGTTTGTAATATTATCTTTTATTATTTACTATGTTTGACCCCTAATAAGCTTAGTCAATTTTAGGCCTTTATATTTACTTTTTGATACTTTTAGCCCCTACTCAACTCACAAGGATTTCGGCCTTGTGCTTTACCTTTTCATAGCCCATTATGTATTTCCCTAACCCTTGTATGAGTAGGGAAACTAACACATGTCCAAGGAATCATTTTTATGTCTTCATACTTTACTTTTAGATTGCTACAAAAGTTTTTTCATAAGTTTTAATACAAGCCTGACACAATCCACACTTTGACAAGATGTTAGCATGCAAGCCATCATGAATGTTTCCAATGAGTGGGTTGACTTCCTAACATCATCCAAAAACCTTCAAATGGGTGTCAACCTTCAAAGTGTTTCATTTTTGAATAAATGCACCAATGGAATTAAATGGCCCTTATTTCTCATGTCAAGGTTTTCATTAATATGTGCATACACAGCCCAGGGGACAAAAATCCCATTCTCTTTAATAATTACATGAAGTGATTTTTTTCATGCAACATACCAAACTATCATAAGGAGGTATAAACATAACTACCATAAAAGGCATTCTAGCCTCATAATATGTGCCATAATATAGAGGCGCTAGGGATATAAATAACTAATGTATTTAAATTCATGAAGAGTATATGCCTTGCAAACAAAACACATTGTGAGAATTCATGTATATTTTTATTTTTGTTTATAATATAAGAAACTCATAGGGAACATCACATATATTGGAATATATGGAGTTCCAGGAAAATCCCTTTCTGGGTCTAGAGTTTTCACCTATAATGTGTTTGAATTAAAAATAAATGTTAGCAACAATATTAATTGAACTCAATTTCTTCCAAGAAAAGAAAATTTGAAAGAATCAACCAAAGTTATTCTTTTTAGAGCATAAACTTATGCATACCAGTGGTTCACAAAAAATTCAAATGCTCAAATGGTCATTCATTTCTAATTGACATTTCAAAATAACTAATCTAAACAATTTATTTGTTACACGTTGCTTAAAATGAAAAAATTTATGGCAATGTATGATAGTTAAATACTACCTATTACAAATTATGGAAATGTATGTAGGAATCCAGTCATCATTAATTATAGGATAAACCATGTTTTGGGCATATTTTTTCTACGTTAATCTTGTATTTGGGTATATAGTGTGAGCAGATAAATATATACTCTCTAGTTACACAGTGAAAGAGACATCTACATGATTTTGAGAAATTACATTGATTTGACTAAAACTAGGTGTTGTTTCAATAGGATAGTGGTTAATAGATGTGGAGAAAGACACCTTAGAATTATTGAATCATGATAATCCATTTATTAGAGTTGAAGGATAGTAACAAGTAAACACTTGTTTTGGGAGTCTTTTTGTTTTTGTGCAGTTTGATTGTATTCTAGGTGAATGAATGATCATTGGACCTACTTGGCATTGTGTTCTTTTGCATCTACCATTGATTGGAATTGTGTAACAAGTATATGATTGAAGAAAATATTTGGGAAGCTCGTTTGGTGCTATTAAATTGATTAAAAACCCTATAAACTATAACAGTCAATGCATGGCATAAGTTGACTATAATTCATGAAGGAAGGCTCCTCCTATCACTCATCAAATGATTTGAGGCCATTATGTGAGTCATTTGATTGATCTTGTTAGGTTTATTAACATTTAAATAAGCTCTATACACAATATAACCATTTCGACAACATACAGACCTATAGATGGTCATAATTGTTCATAGTCAAGTCTATTTTGATTTAGTTAAAGTGATCCATTATAAACTCTATTTTGTTCCCTGAGTACGCAAATTCCATGTCTCTAATATTGAAGGTAGGATTTCAAGAAGAAAAGTTTCTTATTAATCATTTGGAATATGTGTATTTTCTTATATCACATACCAATCTTGAAAGAACCTTTATAGATTGTCACTAATTATGTTGGTGAAGGTTGGTAAAAACAATTTCAAATAATAGCCTATAATATTATATGTTTTCTTGATCAAACACCTTACACGAGTGTCCACAAAGATAAATAAGTATGGAAACATAAATAAGTCTCTAAGTCTAAAAAAGGAGTAAATATCTTACATTGACACATTACATTCAATGAATATGTTTAACATCTTGTATATAGTGTGATCAGATAAAAATAAATTCTCTAGTTACATAGTGAAAGAGACATCTACAGGATTTTGAGAAATTGCATTGATTTGAGTGAAGTGTTGTTTCAATATGATAGTGGTTAAGAGAGGTGGAAAAAGACACCTTATAATCTTTGAACTGTGGAAGGAGACTTTAAAGGTACCACGTGAGTAAAAGAACTCTTATACCCTATTTTATTGTTTGACACAATGGTCTATGTTAACTATAAACCTTATCCATGCATTAATTATTTAGAATCACTCGATTTAATTACAACAAACACTTCACTCACTGACAATGGTTTCAATAGGTTCATATTATATCCCCAAGAAATAAGTAAACCTTTCTCTATTATTAGACACAAAGCAGGGCTTAATGCAGAATACCACATTTTAGCTTCCAAAATAGTTATTTGAATCCTTCAACCTATTCTAAGTCATATGAAGGACCTATTTTGATTTCACAATAGTGTTATTATGTTACTTAATACATTTGGATAGTGTTTTGATTTCACAACTTTATTTATTCAATAGTTTATGTTCTCTTTATTCAATAGTTAAGTAGAATGATTAACTACAGTTTGTGATTTATTTTTGGAAGTTATCACTATTTATTTTATTTAATTATGTGGCAGATGGAATTAATTCTACATGGGGAGTGTGGTTGAAATATGAGAGGAATTTCATAAATTTATATGGAATAAATAAATAATACTGGACCAACTCAATACAAAATGGCAAACATTGCATGAAATCACATGTGTGGTGGACAAGGCCATAAATTAGAGGAATCTTGGAACCACAACAAATTTCACATAGATTTACGGATTGAATTGGGTCAATCTTCTCCTCCACTACAACATGGCCTATCCTACCTACCATGTTCCCTTAGTGAGTTATGAGTACGCGACACTCATAGATAGGATAACTAATGATTTATAAATACAATGGTCATATGAATGGCCATAGGATGATGTTGCTTTTCCTGATGCATGGGATACTCTTGGATTTATTCCAGCATATCTTAGGCCCTTCTTAGAGAAGTTATTACCAATGTAGGTTTTTAATGATCTAAATGTCTATGTGCATCCGGATCAAGTATGAAATATTTTCATTGGTGAAAAATTACCTTTTAGAGTAGGTTTCAAACTATATAGTGTTTAAAATAACCTATTTTAGGCATCCAATATTTGTTCAGTGCATCTATATGTTACATTGTGGAAGAGATATATAATCTCCCACACCACATAATTTCCTCTCATACAACTGGGCCAGAGTATTTCAAGGATAGAACCACTATTTTTTTCACACATCTTCTAAAGGATTAAAGTGATCATGATTATAATCCAATAAATGAAAGTGATAGTGTTTAAATTTAATAGAACATTTTCATAAAAATATGTTTCAATATTGATAAATAGTTTAATTTAATGGTAAAGAAAGTACATATTTGTGTATTACATATTTTTTGACCTTGATGTTGGTGTTAGTTGGTATTCTTAATGTTAGTTTTTGTTATTAATGTTAGTTGTTGTTCTTGATGTTGATGTTAGTTCTTGATGTTGATGTTTCAATATTGATGTGATGTTAGTTCTTGATGTTTATGTTTTAATATTGATGAAAATATTGATGTTAGTTATTAATGTTAGTTTTTGTTCTTGATGTTGATGTTAGTTATTCAACATATCTAATGTAGAGGTTCCCTGCAAAAAGTTTCAACTTGCAACTCCTTCTCTAACACACTAGTCTTTTAGTCACTTCCTACTAGCCTTTTTGACCCTATTTCATGTTTAGTATGGAATAGTACCATTGGTTATGGATCAAAAGCATAAAAATATATTTTCACCTATCACAAGACACCTATGTGTCAAATTTGGTAGCACAAATCTTTGATTAGGTCCACTTTCACCATTTAGGCCCGACCTACTAACCCTTTCTAGGCCTATTTCAACCCAGTCCTTGATAAATCCATATAAAATGTTATGTACAGTATTGGAAACTTGAAAATATATTAGAGGACCATAGCATCAAGTTTATCTTTTAAGTGTTTTTCTCTTAATACTCCCTTGATGGTGGTTTCTTAAGTTATTTTTTCTTGAGGAGGCCATGGACTCCTTTTAAATTCTATCCCATCAACAAATCAACCCAACATTTAAATTTATTGTTTCAAATAAGAGTAATAAGATTTTTAAGGATGACCTGCTCAAATTTGTCCAACACCATGCCCAAATAACAATCGTTATATTCTTCCAAAAAAGAAAAAGGTTGCTACCAAAAAATGGAAAATTCTCTTAAGGTAAAATTAATTTTGGATGAGATGGAACACATGTTTCATGGGTGTTATCCCTAGACCCAAGACTCTTAGATTTTGGGTTCAAGAGAATTGGAATTTGGCTAGATCAATTGAATTTTTTATATTGAAAAAGGGTTATTTCATGGCCATCTTCTCATTAAAACATGAAGAAGATCAAGCTTTCTATGGTATCCCCAAGTTCATGAAAAGATATGGGATTTTCATGAAACCAATGCCGACTACCTTCAACCTAATGGAGGATCTACCATGTATTGTCTAGGTTCAGGTTAGGCTTGCCCTCCTTCCAAATTAATATTGATAGGAATCATTACTCAGGAAGATGGGAAGTGTCACTAGAAAACATAATACAACTTTTTAGTTCACTAAACGCTTGAAGGTCCTAAACTATGCTTAAATCTATGCTAATATATATATAGAGAGAGAAGCCATTGCTAGATAGGATACCATTCATTTTTTAAAAAGGCAAAATTTATATATATTAACAAGATAAATATGATGAAAGATGATTGTAAGAAATTAGATCATCTAAAAACTGATGGTAGGAAATCATGATGAACAAAGACACTAGGAGCACTACATTGTGTTATAATGCATTTTAATGGCAACATTCAAGGATAAAAAGATTAACAATATATTAAGAGGAGAGATCGATTATCATGATATATTGTAAACATATATTTTTCCTCTTGAGGATGATGCATTGTAAGTGAGACTTTCTAGGCTTAAAGAATGTTCCTTGTGCTTCTCTTCATTGTGAGGAACTTTTGCAAAGATGGTCTGTCACTTTGTTGAGGGGGTGTTTCCAGGGGTGGACTCAGTGATTATAGCCTCCAATATTATATTTGGAGATCCATTAAGCATTAGGACATTTAATGCATTGATGGTCTTTTCATGTTCAACCACTATTTTGCTTAAATTTTAACATATGATTGGACAGATTCAATTCTTATGTGGTGAGATTCAGTGACTTGAAGGAAAGTGACAAGGGTTGTTTTGATGAAAGGGTTATAGACACCTTTTCTCTCAAGGATGTGTCCTAATTTTTGTATCATGAAATATATGTTTATCATGGCCTAAAGAATATCCTCATTATTAGATTTGGAAGTAGTAGGAGTGAAAGAAGAATAGCTTAGGTTAGCCATTGTGTGATTGGAGTGTAAGGATTTGCTTTGGACATGAGGGGGAAGGGCATTGTAAATTCCTCCTCTAAGGGAACTATGAGGAATTCTAACATGAGTGAGGGTAGTCAAGTATATGGTACTATGAATATTAATCATGTTTTTATTGAGGGAAAGGTGTCTGAATAAGTGATTCAAAGTAGAATGGACTTTATACAGTTTTTGGGTGTGTAATTCCTCTGAAAGAGCTTGCACAATTTAAGGGATGTGGGGAGGGACGAGGGATTTTTTCATAATAGAGAAATGTGGAAATTCATGGGTATAATATATTACCTTGGTCAGGTCCATTTCTTGAGGCCAATGAGATTGAGACAAAGAGTTATAATGTTTTACGGTAGCTAATTTCCATACTACACTATTTTAGAGCTACCTCTAAATCATAGTACTATGGGATTTCTAAAATAATATTTAGTTATGTAAGGATTCTACAATAACATTTAGTTCTAATAAATGGTATATTCAAAGGAACATAATTCCAAGTAGGTCCAATGATCATTCATTCACCAAGAATATAATTAGAGTGCATAAAAATAAAAGGACTCCCAAAATAGGGGTCTACTTGTTATCCTCCAACACTAATAAATGGATTATCAATCCTATAAATTATAATCTAAGAATACATCAATACTCATAAATGTGAAACATTACTATCTAATTCCATTGATCAATGCATTTGTCATTCATAGTCTGCTATACAATCAAGAAACACAAAACATGGGATCTACTCACACTCTCCTTGAATAGGGTCCTTTTTTCTTCTTCCTTTGAATATTATCCTCAAATCTACATGCATAAATTACTCCATTAAAAATAACCATCTTTTTTATGAAAAATAACCAAGTGTAACTACCTCTAAGAGGTTTTCCAATGGTTATGAGTCAAGTTTGAAAAGGGTGACTATCACCAATAGAAGAGAAACAAGAGATAAAACACCCAAGTAGGGGTCTACAAACACTTCCTTCTTGATTATTTAAACCTGTATTCTCAAATATGTTCATTCAAATACCTTGGAAATGTATTTTCAATTTATATATTCTTCAAGCACATTTGGAAACTATTACTAGTCTCACTCTTCATTAACAAAACACTTATACTCAGCCATAAAAGCAATTACTCAAAATAGGGAATATAAATATGCAACAATTTTTGTATGGATTTCTCTCTGTTATTTATCTCTTCCACATTGGAATGGAATAACTATCTACTCTTGATAACTTAATCCAAACTCCTAGAGGAGGACACAACTAAATCTTGATTTCCCTTTGCCCACTTAGAGTTTTCCTACCAAAAAGATTGCATTATGACTTGATTTTCACTATATGAGACATCCATCAAAACAAAAATAGAATCATAAGCATTTATAAATCTCTTACACATGATTCATTGCACACAACTAATTATTATTGTTCGCGTATGAATTACCATGTCTATTGGGAGACTTCCCATTAGCTTGTGCCAACAAGATATCAAAATCCACCTCCAAAATCTATAGTTGTTGCTCATATATGGAAACTATTCCTTCATGCTTCATTTTCATGGGCTACACAATCTTTGCCCTTGCATCATGGAGTGCTTTTATGTAGGCATGTGTAGCTTTTAGTTGACAAACTTTATTTCAGCATCCATCTTCTCATCCGTTAATGTGAGAAGTACACGGTGTAATTTCTTGACCTCTCTAGTCTTGTTAGCCAACACAATTTCCAACTTGATAACCTTTTCCCTTGCACCATCAATAAGCTCAATAAAAAACTAGTTTTCCCTCTCGATTGATTATTTTTTTGTAGCTACTAGTGACAGTTGCTAACCAAGATGTTCTTTTGCACCCATTGCATTCTAGGATCTCATCCTTGAGAGAAGTTCATCTATGTCCTCGAGAAATTGGGTAGCCACAATATCTTCTAGATTTGGGAATTCATCTATAAAAAATACTATGCATGTGAAAGTCAATGATAACATTCAATATTTTCATCATGGAAAAGCTAAAAAAATCTAGGCATAAACAAGGGTCCATGAGAATATTCAAAAGCTAAGAAAATCCATTTTTTATAATTAAAAATAGTTCCCTTACATGCAAAGATTTTTCTAACTTAAATTAAAATAATGAAATAATTATATTGGACTATTAAATCTTTATCTATGGGATGGTCATTCTAATGTATTGGAGTGTTGCCCCAATCCTTCTCACCCCTCATCCATGCCTCAAACCATGGCCCATAGTCTTTGGCATTTGTTGTGTTGATTTCCTGAACAAACAAACACATGATATGAGACAAAGGAATGTTAGAGAGATAAGCCATGTATACAAATATAATATTTCACTCCTCCCCACCATGGTTACTTTTATATAGACATGTAGACATGCAAAAATGTGAACTTTGTCACCAACATGTGAAAGAATAAAAGGAGAATAAGGTATACATGTGAAGACGATAGATCACCAGTCAAAAATAACACATACCATGCATGTAAAAAATATATGATGAGTATATGGGAAAAACATTGCATCATTCAACCATGCATGATTGTGTAATACATTGGTAAATGCAAATTAACCACCAAACCATTGCTTTAATCATATATAAATAAAAAACTACGTATCCATCACAAACCATAAATGAAACACTTATATTCAAATCTCTTGTCTAAATAATATGTTTGACCACACATCAAATATGTCACACATATAATGCCAAAATGTATGTATATAAATAATAGACTCCAAAGCAATAACCACAAGGCAATATCAACGTTCATGCCATGGCCTTTAGGCCTATGGAAATGGACAAAGAAGTGGAAGTGGTCAACAACATGAATGCACACATATGCATGTCACCCTGGACACCTGCATTTCACAATGTGTAGTTTATAAATATTGACAAAATGTAAGAAAAAGAAACCAACATGAAGTATAAAATTGTCAATTTTTGTAAATAAGAAGTAATTATCATACCTCTTAAACATGGTCCATCCATGCCTATGACTGTGCCAACTCGTCTCCACCAAAAGCCTATATGCAATAACAATATAAATCACTATCAAAATATGTAATGGTAGGGTTGAAAGAAATAACAAGGAATAAACAAGAGTGCATATAATACATAGTCATCATAAGAAGTATGATATCATTTTGTGAGGCAACTTGTCATACATAATTTCATTTGTTACACCGCCCGACCCCCCCCCCTGAACATATATACCATTCCATAAATGCATTTCTTTCAAAGGAATGTGATCCTCATCACTAGAATGGGCTTTACGGTCATCCCTCTGCAATTAAAATGATGATTGTTGTAGAAATATCAATGTTAATATTGAGTAACCTAAATTGAACTTAACATTAACTTCATGAAAAGCAATGAACATAATGCATTTAACATGAGGTCCATTACTACATACACCTTATTTTTTCTCCACCCATTCTCTTTCTCACTCCATTTGTCAATGATATTCTCCTCACTGAATGCAAGCTTCCCTTCTCCATGCTAAGTTTTCACTTGAATCGTATGCAACCATCTCATCTTTGATAGAATTCAAGGTTATCTCATTGAGAGAACATAACTCAAACACATCCTCCTTAGCCATCTATGATATTTCCAACCTATCTCTTTGGATGATGCTTTGATTTTTCAAGAGTCAGTATATTGGCCTCCTTTCTATTTTCATTTTGTTGATTTCTCTTCCTTTAAGTGTACATTTCCCACTTATGGCATGCCTAGGGGGCCTCCTTAGAATGGGTTTTTGATCATGAATCTTAAGACAATAAATGTTAATCATGTCTTGTGACCAAAATGGATGGCCACCATCATCTCTAAATGTGTCCCATGGCCTTAACAAGAAAAGGTGCACATTTTACCTTGCAATACCCCAATCCTCAATTCTATACTCACCTGCATATTATTATTCAACAAGGAAGAGATGTGAGGTTAAGATTATAAATCAATAAATAAAGTATAATGTCATCAAACACAATATAATGTTAAAATCATAAAACAATAAATGTAATATAACATCATCAAAGATAATCAAATGTTCTTACAACATTCGATTCCTCCTCTATTTCAGATTATGGAGCATCTAGAATCCAATCATCATCAATGTCCTCATCATCATTATCATTGTGGTCATATGACTCCACCTCCTCCTTCCACAAAGAGGGACATACACCTGTGAGTCTAACTCTAAACATATATGAAACAACAAACAGGGGGCTATGAGCATGTCAAATGAAAGAGAGACTATAAAAATATATAGATTTGTAGGGATGGAGTCATTATGTAGGTGAAAATCAACCACATCCATGTGACTCTGCTCCACCCCTTCCAACTAGAACACAAAATAAATACAACATAGAAAAATATGTGGTGTCAAAAGTATTATAATTTTGATTATTGTAACAGGGAAGAAAGAAACATTATTTAACATGAGGATCAATCAAACATTAAAGGCAGCCAAAGGTTCCTAGATATCTCTTGAGAAACTATCATTGGGTGCTTTAGGGACACCCTCTTCACCTTCGGTCTACTCCACCCCCTCCTCTTGCAATATTTAAAAAGATTTAACAGATCAATATAGGGATGCGTGGTTCGTAATTATTGATCATGTAAAATGAAAGAGAAAGTACAATAAATATGCACATTTGTAGGGATAAAGTCTTTATGCAGGTGACTATCAACCACATCCACGCGGCTCCACTCCAACCCTTCCAACTAAAACACAAAACAAAAACAACATAGAAAAATGCATGGTGTGTCAAGAGTATTCTAATTTTGATTGTTTTAATATGGAAGAAAGAAACATTTTTTAACATGAGGAGAAATCAAACATTAAGGGAAGTGAAATTTTCCCATATATCTCTTCAAAAAGAGTCATTAGGCACTTCAGGACACCATCTTCACCTTCGGTCTACTCCAACTCCTCTTCTTGCAGTATTAAAAAAGATGTAACAAATCAAAATAGGGATGCATAAATTCAAAAATATTGAGAATTTTACATATGCGACAAGAATATTAAATTAGGCATTGAAAACACATGGACCATCAATAAAATTACCTATATTATCCCCTTGTTTGCATATTTATTTAGTAAAGATTTGATCTTGCACAAGGATTTCACCCTTGGATGTTTGCGGGTAGGGGATGATTGTCTCATAATAGTGGGAATACCATCCCTAATTATTTATGCTCCATATATCTTCCTCATTCAATCTCTGATGGGGTGAGGGGAACATCTAAACTAAGCACTTGCACGCAATGAGGACTTCCAATTGACTTCTTTCACCTAACACAATGCATGTCATAACATATTAGCATCAAAATAATAATAATAAAACTGAAATTCACCTTCAAGTAAAGTAGATAAAAATGCATACCATTTGTTTGGTCTCAAAATAAAGTTCTTTGAGGCAACGTCTAGTTCCAACTCATCCATCTTAAATCTGCAATATTTAACATTCATAATATTAGTTGCCAACAAACAACTAACATTCAAACAAGTTAAGAATATTATTTACAACACTAACCCTTACCAATGAAATTCTTATAAAAATCACTGTAAAAGTTGCCACAAAAGTACAATGGTATGCAAACGGGTAGGGTAATATGAGTAGTTGGCAATTTAATGTAGCAGTCATGGAGTAATTAGGGCAACCACCATTCATGAAATTGACACCCTATATTAAAAGAATATATTATCAGCCTCCAACAAGGAAATGTACATATGAGAAGGCATTACATTTTTTGTAGATAGTGTAATGTTCCAAAGTAGAGATTATCTTTTCACATTATAGAAACATAACATACCAATTCATTTGGAAACAATCTATATAATATGGCAACGTCTCATTTGGCAATTCAAGGACAAGCTAAATGAACCTTTGTATGTAGTAGATGAGATAGAGAAAATGTAATGGATACATTACATTTTGAAAACTTTAAAAGAACCAAAACATGCATTTTATAAATTTCAAAGGTTAGCAATAATATTTTTGAAGCCTAGAATATCAAGTCCATGGAGATTTTATGCCAAAAATTTAATTTCAATTGTAGCTTCTATGAAAGAGGTTGATGGAAATATTTAATATCTCACTAAACGTTCTAAATGCAGAAGTCAAAAATAATAAGTATACACTACATAGTACAATGGGAGTACAATAAATATGGATTCACACCCTCTTACTTTGTGAAAGTTTGTATAAATATATGAAATATGATAAGAGTAACACTTTCAATGTACTTAAAAGCACTCATACATGACGACCCCATCACAAATAATAGAGTACATTTAGGAACTTTCAAGCATAAATACACATAAAATGGTGAATAAAAACAAATGAATTAAAATAGAGCTCAAGATATTAAATCTTGTAAAATACTATAGAGGCTCTTATACACCCTACAATGGGAGTACAACAACATGGATTCACACACTCTTACTTTGTGTAAGTTTGCACAAACACATGAAATATGATAAGAGTAACACTTTCAGTGTACGTAAAAACACATATACATGATGACCCCATCACATAAAATAAAGTACATTTAGGCACTTGCAGCCATAAACACACATGAAATGGTGAATACAAACACATGAATTAAAAATAGATCTTAAGATATTAAATCTTGGAAAATACTATAGAGGCTTCTATACACCGTATTCTACCCTATTGAACAACTCTCTTCTTATAAAATTTTAGTGCATATGACCTTGCATATGAGATCTTATCCTTATATATAAAGATAATTTACTAACAGAGACAAAATCTTGGGAAAGCTTAACCTTATGTATAGTGGGCCTCTATCAAGGTGAAACAAGGCCCGAAAAATAGTAGGTATAGGTAAATTGAAGGAAAATGTCCTTTTGAAGGATTTATTACAATATTCATTGCTTTTATTTAAATGTCATCTAAATAATTTATGCAAAGGAGGCTTATGAACACACTGTGAATGTGCTTACCTAAAGCATTTTCCTTTTTCCCGATACCTATTCTTGCTTCATATGTTTTAGATTTTGTCTATGTTAATAAGTTATGGATTTGATTTTTTCACATTTAGAAAAACTCTATGGTTTATTTCCTTATTCATCTTATATAATGACCATTTTCCCTTTTGTGATCACAAATATGAATGAATATATCTTAAATAAGTTAGGGATTTGGTTTTATGCAGGATCATATGCATGTTTTATGTATCCCTAAATATAAACAATCTAAAAATATGAATGAATCTACCAAAATGATAAAACCTTCTAGAATGGACCTCAACATTTGATTGGTTTATGAAATTTGAAAACTTGACAGGATGGATGAGTGCAAAACCTGGGATTAAATATCGACTCCTTTACCCTTGTTTTGATCGTCTTCACATGCATACCTTATTTTCCCTTCATTCTTTCACATGTTGGTGAAAAAATGCACATGTTTACATGTCTCTATGTCTCTATAAAAGTAATCATGGTGGGAAGGAGTGAAATATAATATTTGTATGCATGGATTGTATCTCTAACATTCCTTTATCTCATATCATGTGTTTTTATGTTCAAGTAATCAACACAACAACTATCGATGTCTATGGGTAGTGATTTGAGGTAAAGGAGGAGGGGAAAAAAGGAATGGTGAAACACTCCAATACATAAGAATGACCATGCCATAGGTAAATAATGATGATATTATCTATTGTTTTTTGGTATTTCAAAGTAATTTGCAAATTTATTATTAGCCATTGCAACATGCAGTGCTATCCATTTCACTTGCCCACTTTTCTCATTTGTTAACATTGGGATAATATAATTTTTTCATTTAAGTTAGAAAAATTTGTGTGTGTAAGGAAATTATTTGGAATAAAGAAAAATTGGATGTTCTTATCTTTTGAATATTCTCATGGACCATTATTTATGTCTAGCTTTTTTTAGCTTTTCAATACTGAAAATATTGAATGCTATCATTGACTTTCATGTGTATTTTTTGTAGACAAAGTACCAAATATAAAAGAGAATGTGGCTTCCTATTTTCCCATGGAAATGGAAGAAATTATCACAAGGATTATATCCGAAAAGCAATGGGTTTAGAAAATCATATTGGTTTGCAACTGTCACTAGCAGCTATAAAAAAATAATCACTCGAGAGGGAAAACCAATTTTTATTTGAGCTTCTTGGTGGTGCAAGGACAAAGCTTATCAAGTTGGAAAGTGTGTTGGATGAGAATACCAGATAGGTCAAGATGTTACACCATGCACTTCTCACACTGAGAGATGAGAAGATGAATGTTAAAATATAGTTTGTCAATCTACAAGTTGCCCATGCCCACACAAAATCACTTCGTGATGCAAGGGTGGATAATGTATGAGCCATGAAATCAAAGCATAAAGGAATATTTTCCATATATGAGCACCAACTATAGATTTTGAAGGTGGAGTTTGATATCTTATTTTCACAAGCCAATGGGATGTCTCCCAATACATGTAGTATTCCATATATGAACAATGATAATTAGTTGTGTGAAATGATTTATGTGTCTGATATTCCATGTATGCTTATGACTTTGGATGTAAATCAATTGAAACACATGCTTATTTAGATTTAATCTATAAAATTTATGTTTATTTTACACCACTTGCTTACTTCATCTTGTGTATTTAAGTATTGTATAAATGAACGAATGACTGTGTTCAGAATTTTTGTAGGTGCATGTTAAGAGACCTAGAAAAGTATGGAAAATGGTTGTTTACCAATATATTTTGACTCCAAATCATGTACAAATGTGTTTTCATGCTATTTTATCACCATACAATGGTTTTATAATGAGTTTCAAGTAATTGTAGGTTTTATAATGTAGAAGACATTCATTTACAAGTTGATTGTGTAAAAGGCAGAATAGACCTTAAAGGGAATGTAAATTGAAGCTTTGCTTTATTATTTGACTCTCAATTTTCTTTGAAGGTGTCTCAATGTTGGATAAGTAGTGTACAATGGTTTTCTAACATATTTTGTGTCATTTGGTGATTTTGTCATGATCTTTAAGAATCTAATGCACAAGTTGTAAGAATTATAGACCTAAGAAAGAATAAGGTGAATAACAAAATACAATCTATGCAATATGTAGAATTATTGTTTTTTTCACCATAATATGTATCAAAATATGATAGATTAATAAAATGAATCCAAGAATAACTCAAAAACATAAATAAGCCTTCATACGGTGAATATACATGTATAGACCTACTTGGATACTTCTATATTTTCATACACATTCATGGCAAAAGTGCTTGAAAACATATATAAACACTCACTTTATCTAAGACAACACACAAACATAAATAAATAACTATTATAAACTCCTTTCCATTTGAGGAAATTCTTTTCTTCATTGATCAAAACATAAAACACTATTATAGATATAGACCTATGGTAAAAGATTAGCACATTCTGGATCAATATGGTTACATGAAAAAGTGAATGTAGAATTTGAATTATACGAGTCATAATCAAAAATTTAAGTAATAGAAAAATAAATATGTACTTTATTTATAAATAAATTAAATATGTTCAAAAAAAATTGATTACAAGACTAAAAACTATTTATCAATATTGAAAGATATTTCTATATAATTGTTCTATTCATTTTCTGAACCGTCACTATTATCTGATGGATTGTAGTCACTATTGGGCAAATTTGGCCTACATAAGAAACTTTTCCTAGATCTAGTGTGATAAGCTAACTAGATTTATGGTTGAGTGAATGATCCAATGGTGGAAGGAGAATATCACATGTCACTTGCAAGCTTTTGAAACATTTTAAGCAAGCTTTAAAGCAAATTTGGAACTTTTGAGGAACAGGTCTAAAAATGCAAGTGAAGATCATCCCCTAAATTTTATCAAGGTAATAAATATGGTTTTGAAACTAAAAGGTGTCTTGGTAAAGTTTCAATGACTCCTAGTGTCCTTTTGAAGAGAGAAAGATGACTAGCACAAGCCTAAAGTAACCAGATTGTCTCAACACATCATGTAGAAATGAACAAATCAGTTTGGTTGTGCACTTGATAAGTATAGTTGAGAAGCCAACCAAAGTTGAAGGATTGCATGAAAATGGTTTATTTCATGCCATGGTCATCCCCTATAATTTTGTTGTCTTGATGAGTCTTCTATTTCAAGATATAAACCTTCAAAGATGATCTAGCTGTGAGGGACATGCCCAAGGATGTCAAGTTAAAGCCATAAAAAGTAGCCAGCTAGATTAAAATCCTTAGAAGGATCATTAGGTTGATTTTAGAACTGCCAATTGTCAAAGCCTTGTTCATTTAGATCAACAGATCAATGGCACATGAATGATCAATAAAGGAAACAAGTCAAATAGATCCAATGATGCACGTTCAATCATGTAAATGAAGTTCAATGACGAGCATGAGGTCAAAAGGTCATTGGATCCTAAGAATTAATGCAATGATGACAAGTGTCACAATCATGATGAACTCTTGAGAAAATAAATGGATTGTATTTGATCTAGTAGATAGGAGATCGATGGAGTACGTTTAACCAATGAGCTCAGATTACATGAGAGGCCACCACATGGCATAAGTGCATTCAACTATAGAAACTAACATTTGGATCCATAAAGGGTACATGTAACTACCAAGTGTCATAATCTCAACAATTGAATCAAAGGAAATGTAGGGATGTCAAATGTCACAATCTGGGAGGCCCAGATCATATCAATAACCATCATTGAAAGTCAAAGCTAAGAGACTCCTGAGGAGATTGATGACGCAGATTTGATCAAATTCCTAGAGTGCATGAGATGAAGGCACGTGTTTAAGCAATGATAGTCATATTTTTAAAATATGAAGAATGGAGTGGTAGGAAGATGCCAATAGGTAGACACGTTGGATCTAAGGATTTTGCAACCCAAGATTATATGTATGGAAATGAGATAAAAATACAATCTTGGTTACTATAGAAATCCCTAAAAATTTATATGCCACCAATAAAGCTTAGGTCTATGCAAAAGTCTGTGTAGTCGGGTTAGGAAGTCTATCTTGAGTTTTGAATTTATGTCTCAATCTGTTCACCATTAAAGCTCACAAGCTTGTGGATCTACATTGACATTACGACTATATGAAAACCAATAAATTGGATTGGTTTTCATCTATAATGGACCTATGTTCCAGGTTTGAAGTAGGGGTAGAGTTGCAAATGTGGAAAGAATGTCAGAAAGGAATGCCAGTGAAAGAGTTCAAGTAATTTTTTGATAATGTAAAGAATAGGTCAAGATGAAGCACAATACTATATGTTCATAAGATGATGGAGAATTTGGAGGTTGGAGAGTGTAGGCAAAGCATTCAATAATTTTTAGAGTCTTTAGGGATTTCCCCCTTTTTCAGTAGATCATGACTCATCATTTAGAACAAGTTCTATCTTTTAGTGTGTTTCTAAGCCAATCAAAGGGCTTGAAAGCTATTTAGAGCTAATGAAACTTAATTATGGAGGCAAGATTAGTGCTAATTAATAAAAAATTGATTAGGCCTAATTTATTGATCTTTTCTTTCTCACTTCCCTCTCTATCTTCCCCTTTTTCTTATATATCTCCCATTTGTCTCCGAAAAAAATACTCTTATGCTTTTGGCTTGCCCAGGCTATGCCAATTTTATACTGCAACACCTATTTGATGAAATAAAAGACTGAATTCCTCCATTTGAAGGCTGAATTTAAGTGTGTCTTATGAATTCATTGATGTGTTTAAGTGAATGTATGTTTTTATTTGCCTCTATCCAAGTTTTCTCACCTTCATGAAGAATTTTTTAGCTTTCACAGGTTATTCTTAGTTCCATATATAGTTTTTTTATTAGTTTAGAAGTCGATAATTTCCCTCCCATGCTTGATTGATATCTAGTTAGTGCCTTTTTGTGAAATACTTATGTGATAGTTGATCAAAGAGTGAATGAAGTGATATTTTCAAGTTTGAAAGTATCTAATAATGTGTCATGTGCAATTGTAAGTATCTAGAACATTGGTGCATCACCTTCTTTTACATGTTTTCATGTTATTGTCATTTTCTCTCCCTTTTCTAAGCTAGAGATTAGTTTAGGTGATAAATCCAAAAGGAATCTGAACTTCTCCATAGGTTTAACGTCACTATAGAATAGCCACATCCTAATATTTTTTTCATTTTGTGACTTAGTTGGAGAGAGTCTAAAGAATCTCCTCCAAGGGGGCAAATTAAGTCTACAACATGACTACCATAAAAAGAGCTCCTCGAGTTCATGTTTGATTTTAACCTCACTATAGAATACCCACATCCTAATATTTTTCCCATTTTGTAGCTTAGTTGGAGAGAGTCTAAAGAACCCTCTTTAGGGGTGCAAATTAAGTCTACAACATGACTACATTAAAAAAGAGCTCCTCATGAGTTCATGTTTGATTTTAACCTCAAGTTCTAAAAGACATGGACCAAGATACCTACATTGATTAGACCATCCCCATAATATCCATTTTTTTACTATCTAAAATCCCTCAAATCTGATATTAGCATGATGATACATTCAATGGGTGGTATTACCTTGCCAGCTGCTTATGAGATTGTAATAAGAGTAGAGAACATCTTCATACAAGCTGGCAAACTCTCTCCAAGGCCTTCAATGCCTATATTCTCATAATTGAATTCTATACTAGTTCTTCAAGTTCCTCAAATTATATCTTTAGCTCTGATTCCATCCCTTAAAGATCAAGTTGTAACCCCTTCTAGTCAAGCTAGTGAGATTGGAGAGTTGAAAGATTTGTTACAATATTTTGGAAATGAAATAGTACATCTCATAAGATATAAATATCATGCTAATAGGTCTTATCAACAACAAAATCAGAACACCTATCATCCCTTTAGAAATCAAAGGCCTCCTTATCAATAGTTTAGAGAAAATATTCCACCCTACCAACCACAAGGAACGATAACTCAAGATAAACCATATACAGATCTTGATCCTAATGTAGCTTCCACTTCAAAGGCTATTATTGCCACACCACCTCAAAATAACTTGATGTAGGATTCAGGTTGGCATCCATCTAATCTCAATGATTCTCATAACCAAGCCTTAGTGTTATAAGATATTACTATGCCACAAATGACATAATAAGAGTTTTCTATTCAAAGAAGTCA
Source organism: Torreya grandis (assembly GCA_037957365.1). NCBI lineage: Eukaryota > Viridiplantae > Streptophyta > Pinopsida > Cupressales > Taxaceae > Torreya > Torreya grandis. The sequence continues at coordinate 543,465 of JARHVA010004924.1, read as the reverse complement.
GTACCAAGAAACATGTTTAGCATCACAAGGAGAACCTCATCAAGTTCAAGGGCAGCCTGATGCCATTAATGTGAATTAACAAATGGATTATCATGTTACATTCAATCAGGGTGGTGAGACTAGCAATATAATTGGTCAAGTTGCAACTCTAACTAGAGCTAAAATAAGAGCCATTGATGAGTCTCAAGAGGTGAGTAATTCTTCAATTACTCCTAATGTTGTTTCCAAAAGTACCAAAGATCAACTTGTTACCCCTACAACATAGAAAAATCAAAATACAGAGGTTGAAAATATTCATCAAGCACCTATTATTAGTGATTAACCAATGGTTTAGAAAATGTAGCCAAAGGTTAGTGGAGCTCAATTCAATATAGTGGATCAAATGAATAAATTTGAATCATAATTAGCATGTGGGATTCCCTGTCTATTCCAGGACAAAAGGATATGCTCATTCAAGAGCTTTCAACTCTCGGATTGTCTCCAAAATTGGTTTAGAAAGGTGTTGTCCTAACTAATTCAAACCAGTCAACTAAGCAACAAGTACAATAAGCACACAAGATAGTTAAGGTGGATAAAACTCAGGTAAAATCAAACAAAACTCCTCATTTCTACTTCTCTTTGATAGTTGGTGACACTTTGGTTCATCACTATATGGTGGTTTACTTTCTCATAAATACGTTCTTATATATATATATATATATATATATATATATATATATATATATATATATATATATATAATAATAATAATAATAATAATAATTTTTTTATATAATTTTTTTAAAACAAATATTATTTATAAATACTAAATTGAGGGTTATTTAAAAAATATAGGGTTTGTTAATTCTTTATTTTGTAATAATTTAAGTTTTGTTGAAATTATTTTAGTTATATATAGTTTATAATAAATCTTATTTATTTGTGGAAATTTGGAAAACGTTTTTATAATTTGATGGGATCATATATGTTCTTCACTTGAAATAATTAATACAAAAAGAAAAATAAATATTTTTTAAAAATGACTTGTCTTTTTTTGAATGTGTGTTTTGTTAAGAACTAAAAGAATTATTTTTAAGGGTTTAGAGATGGACTCTAACTCAAACATTAATGTAGTTGTGTTAATGCATGTGTCATTGTTAAAATGAATATTAAGAGAGAAATTCAAAAATATAAATTAATACAAATATTGACACTATTTTTTTTCAAAACCTATGAAATTGAGCAGATTATTTTATTTTTTAAAAAAATTTACCAAATTAATGATACAAATTATATCATCAAATATTATTGATAAATTATGTATCACACCACATGAAAAATAAAAAATAAACACTATTTTTATACATTTAAAAAAAAAAATCTACTAATATACACTTTTTAGATACATTACATATACATCGCAATTAAAAATATATATATTTTCACATTTATACAATCTAACAAGACAACATATTTAATATACACCTTTCAAGGAGACAATACACCCACCCCTTTCTACATTTTACCAAGTCTTCGTACATATTATGATTTGTTAGAAAACAATGAGTAGTTGAAGTTTACAAAAACCATGCTTTTTAAATTATTCAAATTAAAAAAAAAAAAAAAAAATCACATTCCATCGTAATAAGATAGCAACACTTCGGTTGACAGAGAAACATGGAGGTTTGGGAATCATGTATGTCCTCCTAGCACTTAATTACTTTCCGTCGCCAAAAATAGTATGATTATAATTTGTTTTTACTTATGTTGATTTTTTTTTAATTTAAAAACCAACATGTTTTTTGTTCCCTTTCACCATATAACATTTTGTTAATAAATTGTTTTTAACAATGTTAAGCTCAAATTTAGCACTTATTAATTTTAAAATCCCACTAACAATCAAATACCTATAAAATATTACATACGATTTATTATTTTTATTTAAGTATTAAATTTTAATATTAAATTTTTGATAATATATATTTTCAAAGATGATAAAAATTTGATTGTAATAAACGTGATATTATTTTATTTTTAATCTATTCATTTCATTTATCTATTAATAATACATATATATTTCTAATATAACCTATATAATATATATTTTCAAAAAAAATTATGAACAAATTTCAAATTCATATTATTATAATTATAATAACACAACTTTTATTTCAAAATTTATTAAAACTTAAAAAAATAAACAAACAATATTCAATTTCAAATCCTTTAAGTTTTAATATTAAGATTAAAATAAATACATTTATATCCGGGGTAAAATCCCACTAACAATCAAATACCATATATATATATATATAACTGAATGACAGAGTAGAAGTTCTAAAGAAACAATATCTACAAAATCGTGTCGTTTACCCTGCAAAAACATCCGCGCTATCAGAGTATATTCTTGGGGACTGGATTTTGGTTTGTCGTCAATGTTAGCCGAAAATAATTAAAATCGAACTGTCATCATCTCGCCAGTCGAGAAGCTGGAGACACTATCAGTGATAATCGCCGGGACATATGAGCATTAATTTTTCTGTGTCCATATTTTACTTTTATTCGAGTTGAAACTTTTGAATTTTCCAACAACAACAAATGATAAATAATGTTTTTAAAAACGCGTCAAACATGAACCCCGACAACTTTTTCAAACAGTCGATCCAAATGACGCGTTGATCTGAGTGAGGCTCGGGCGGGGTACACGTACTGCAATTTTCCTTTTTCCGTGTTTGCCTGTGACTGAATAAAACTACGGTGCAGCCTGCCAGGGCCCTGGGCCAATGCTGCCGTATTTTATAAAAACACAATGGAGTAACTGTGGCACAGTGGCACGTCCTTGTCTATTGTGAAATCCCTTTTTAAGTCGTCTTAGAACATTAATTTAAGGTTTGTGGCAGAGCTGACTGTGTTTATATTGATTCCCTATCAGGTATGAGATCTGACGGTTCACTGGAATCGATTTTTTTCTGTTTGTGGCAGAGGTGACGGTGTTTATATCGATACCTTATTAGGTATGACATTTGTCGTCTCAACGAAATCTTTTTTTTTTAAGTTTGTAGTGGAGGTGATAGTGTTTATATTGACTACCTGTCAGATATGAGATCTGACATTTCAGTGTAGTCTTTTTTTTTTTCAAAATTTATGATAGAGTTGATAGTGTTTATATTGACTCTTTATTAGTTATGAGATTTGACGTCTCGTATGTGTTGTGCACATGAATAAAAAAAGGTTTTATTGGATATGAGTAGGCCTTTTTTTAAGGGCATGTACATCACACCAAAATAACTTTGCTAGCTCTTGAAATTGATACATGTGCCAAAACAATTTTCTTTTAAAAAGATCTTTAAAGAATGAGATTTATAATTTAAATTGAGCTTAATCGGTATGCACAAATGATATGCGTTTTGGTATTTGCTCAAGGTTAAAGTCATCTTTGCAGTTAATTTTATAGTCATTTAATCGGTTAGTTATGACATTTAAGTATGTTGCCAATTAACCGTGCCCTTGTCACTAATTGTATGCTGATGCCACCACTAGCACGCTGCGACTGCCAACTAATCAAGATTGCCAACCGTCATCTCCAGTGCTTAGTTTTCAATCAAACATTAACTAAACACATATCACTAACTGTAACTAGCTTAAGCGGACCAACCATCACTCACTACATGGTACAGGGAAATAGTGGCATGTAGATGATTCATAGGTATGCACTATTTTTAATGATTTTTTCCTTTCTAGGTTATCATTCCTTGTGGGCACATTCTGGCATTCTTGTCCATATCATGAATCTCTCCTTGTGAACTGGGTAAAGGCTAAACAATAACGTCTATATGCCATTTATGATTCATTCCCTACTAGATCTAAAGTGAAGGGAGATAGCTAGAGCGCAGGCAGACGAAATAAGCTCAAAAATTGCTAATCCTAGGTTAGTAATGATATAAGCTTGCATTGTATTTGACAGAGTGTTTCAAATAAGACTACCACATTAATGGGTGCCAAAGATTGAATGAACTTACTAAAACATAAGGAAATATGGAAGGAGAGCGACAATTAAAAAACATATATCTCCCAAGATATACATGCTTTTAGCATTTTTAATCACTTCAAATTTCACACATTACATGTATTGGCGGTAATGATCTAAAGGGTTTCATTAACATTTAAATGGAAACATACTAAATAATATTGTAAGAAATATGGTAACATACCTCATCAAAGAAAATGGAAACAATAAAATGAAAATTATTATAGTTAATAAAAGGAGTGCGATTAATTGGCAACGAGTTTAAATGTCGCAGCTACTCGATTGGATGACTATAAAACTAACATGTAAAAACCTCTTTGAACTTGAACTGTACCACCATGCATGTCATTTGTGCGCGATGGTTAAGCTCAGCGCATAATTTATACACAAGTTTTCCTCTGCCTTTAAAAATTGAGGAGCCAATAATTAATGACATTGACTGGCTCGAGGCTTAAAAGGGTAAGAAATGCCATTGAAAATTGCACAAAAATGTGATGCCTAAGGTGGGCTTGGGTGACAATCTAAACTTGTCGCAATGCCCAATATGGGTAGGCATAGAGCGCCCTCGAGCACGCTTAGGGCCTGTTTTATATCATATGCACAATTCAATTGCTTGCACACATGGATAAAACAAAGTGCACTTTGAAACTTTTGAAATGACCCTGCATCAAGCTTTTGCCCCAGTTCACACACATGACATGATAACCAAAGCACTAATCCAGTTTAATTTTTTCCACCAATCAGAGAATACAGTAAAAACGTCAAAATATCATTTATTTATCAAAAATTCCAACAAAAACATACTATGCAAAACTAAGCTTGCTTCGCCACCTCACCCCACCTTGAAGCGTTGTAGCAAAGCACGTACGGGGGAGGGGGAAGTTAAGCACTTATACATCTTTTGCACAAGGCTTCAATCCCTACCTCACTCGACTCTCCTGTTTCAACTTAACCTTTATTTAACTCGTAATTGCAATTTCTAAGTATGTATAGATTTTAATGTTAGAGATTTTCCCTTTTAAAAAATATTAATCTTTTTTATATTTTCATTTTAAAAATAAATTATTTTATGTTTTTAATATAATTGTGGAAAGATTTATGATCATGGTTTTAAAAAATGATTAAATTTTTTTTAGACAATCATAATTAAAAGTATTTTTATCATATTTAATATAACTTATAAAAACATTATTATAATTAATATATCAATCTTCAAATAAATAATAATATTTCTATATATTCATCAAAAGTATTGAGAAATATATTATCCACTCTTTTCTTATTGATTACATACATTCTAAACCAAAATAAACACAAGTTACAATTTATAAATGAAAGGGAGTCGAACCCTTCACAACAAATGTTCCGATAAAGAAGGGTGTTCTCTTTCGATCACTCGATAAATAGTGGGAAGAGCATTATAATTCTTTGTTATCCCATTCTATATAATGAAGTGTCTGAAATGAATATATATATATATATATATATATATATATATATACCATGATTAATTTACCCTGGATCTATGAACCCCAATATTTCACCCGAAACATCGGACCAGAACAATAATGGTGATCAATGTCCCCATTTTGTAAATGTGCCTTGTACTTGGAGAAGTATAATATAATGTTTTGTTCTTTATGCATCCATCTGTATCTCTGTCTCACTCGCTAAAACTAATCCAATTGGATAAAGCTAGTCATAGTGAATGGTCTCCCCACCCATTGAATTATGGATGGAAGTAGTCTTTCAAGAGTTAACCTCAACCCGGTTGCCATGTGATGCCAAGTAATTTATTTTCAAACATGACTTCACCTATTCATAGAAATTTGGGAAAAACAAAACATTTAATTTGGTTGTCCTCATTTTATTAAACATGGAAATAAAAATATACATATAATTTGATGAGACCATATAAAAATAAGAATATATTCTAATTCTAAACAGTTTCATAAATATATTTATTAGAAAATAATGACCAAGTAAAATTTACAAACACTTTATCTTTTCAATTATTTAAAATTTTAAAAATATTTGCCATTTTATAATAGTTATATTATAACTTTATTAAACAATGAGAAACATGTAACTTTAAGAATTGTTCACTTTTTTAGCGATTATATTATATCAATGTTTATATATTATATGCATGTAAAAATGTAATGATTATAATGATTTTATTTATTTTTAATTATTTCATGTTTACAAATATCTTCTTTATTTTTGGCGGAGTTTAACCAGCACATGCTAACTTCCAGTGTGTTGGTTTTCACTGGTCGTCGGGGGGAGAGGGGGCAGGAGTAGGGGTGATCTTTGCTGGCATTTGATTTTTGCTTGACCATTCGACAATAAACTACCAACCTTACTGCAATTAACGTTAACACACCTCCACCCTTGTTCTAACCACTGAACAATTGTCCCCACTGTCGTCACTGCCAATCACCAATCACCATTCACTATCATGCCTACCACAAATTGTAATTACACAGGTGTCACTCATCTTAACATCTGGCACAGCCCTAGCATGGCATGCAAATCATTCCATGGTAAACCTGGATTATCATGCCCCAGCACCCTGATAATCATGTCCTCTTAGTGTTAATCTCCTATAGCCCTACTGGTAACTTGGTAAAGCCTAAAGGCCAAACAGATGTCATTCACCATTCGCTCGTTGCTGGATCCAAGGTGGAGGGAGAAATCTCAACTGGAGGTGGTCAGAACAAGGGTGGAAGAGTCGGTTTTTAATCCCAATTTTTGCACTCATCCATTATGTCAAGTTTTCAAATTTCATAAACCAATCAAACGTCAAGGTCCATTCTAGAAGGTTTTATCATTTTAACAGAGTTGTTCATATTTGTAGGTTGTTTATATTTATGGATGCATAAAACGTGCATATTACCCTGCATAAAATTGAATCCCTATCTTATTTATGATAGAGTCATTCATATTTGTGATCACAGAAGGGAAAGTGGACATTGAATAAGATGAACAAGGAAAGAAATCCTAGAGTTTGTTTTAAATGTGAAAAAACCAAACCCATAGCTTATTAACATAGACAAAATCCAAAACATACGAAGCAAGAATAGGTACGGGGAAAAAAGTAAAATGCTTTAGATAAGCACAATCATAGTGTGTTTGTAAGCCTCCTTTGAATACATTATTTAGATGAAATGCAAAGAAAAGTAGTGAAGATTGTAATAAATCCTTTAAAAGGACATTTGTCTTCAATTTAACTATACCTACTATTTCTCGGGCCTTGTTTCTCCTCGCTAGAGGCCCACTATAGATAAGGTTAAACTTGCCTAGGATTTTGTCTCTGTTAATAAGTTATCTTTATACATAAGGACAATCTCTCATATCCAGGGTCATATGCACTACAAATTTAGAGGAAGAGAGTTGTTCAACATGGTAGAATAGAGTTTATAAGAGCCTTTATAGTATTTTCCAAGATTTAATATCTTGAGATCTATTTTTAATTCATGTGTTTTTATTCACCATTTCATGTGTAGTTGTGCTTGAAAGTGCCTAAATGTACTCTATTTTTTGTGATGGGGTCATCATGTATGTGTGCTTTTAAGTACATTGAAAGTGTTACTCTTATCATCTTTCATGTGTTTGTGAAGACTTCCACAAAGTAAGAGTGTGTGGATCCATGTTTTTTGTACTCCCATTGTAGGGTATATAAGAGCCTTTATAGTATTTTCCAAGCTTTAATATCTTGAGATCTACTTTTAATTCATGTGTTTTTATTCACCATTTCATGTGTATTTATGCTTGCAAGTGCCTAAATGTGCTCTATTATTTGTGATGGTTCATCATGTATGTGTGCTTTTAAGTACATTGAAAGTGTTGCTCTTATCATATTTCATGTGTTTGTATAGACTTCCACAAAATAAGAGTATGTGAATCCATGTTTGTTGTACTCCCATTGAACTATGTAGTGTATACTTATTATTTTTGACTTCTTCATTCAGAATGTTCAGCGATATTATTAAATATTGCTATCAACCTCTTTCATAAAAGCTACAACTGAAATTAATTTTTTTACATACAATCTCCATGGACTTGATATTTTAGGCTTCAAAAATATTATTGCTAACCTTTGAAATTTACCACATGCATGTTTTGGTTCTTTTAAAAATTTCAAAATGTAATGTATCCATTACATTTTCTCTATCTCATCCACAACATACAAAGTTTCATTTAGCTTGTCCTTGAATTGCCACATGAGGCGTTGCCATATTATATAGATTGTTTCCAAATGAATTGGTATGTTATGTTTCTATAATGTGAAAAGACAATCTCTACTTTGGAACGTTACAATATCTACAAAAAATGTAATGCCTTCTCATATGTACATTTCCTTGTTAGATGCTCATAATATATACTTTTAATATAAGGTGTCAATTTCATGAACAATGGTTTCCCTAATTATTATGTGATTGCTACGTTACATTTCCAACTACTTAGATTACCCTACCCACTGCCACACTATTGTACTCTCGTGGCAACCTTTTGCGGTGATTTCTATAAGAATTTTGTTGGTAAGGGTTAGTGTTGTAAAGCATATTCTTAACTTGTTTGAATACAAGTTGTTGTTTGTTGGAAACTAATACTATGAATGCAAGTTGTTTTAGATTTAAGATGGATTAGTGGAAATTAGAAGATTGCCTCAAAGAACTTTATGCTAAGATTGAATAAATGGTATGTATTTTTAGCTACTATACTCGAAGGTGAATTTGAGTTGTAGTATTTTTTGGTTGATGCTAATATGTTGTGACATGCATTGTGTTAGGAGAAAGAATTCAGTTAGAAGTCCTCATTACATGCAAGTGCTTAGTTTATACATTATCATCACCCCCTTAGAGATCGAATGAGGAAGATATATGGAGCATCAACAATTGGGGATGGTATTCCCACTATTATTAGACAACCATCCCCTACCTAAAAATAACTAGGGGTACAATCCCTATGCAAGATCAAATATTTATTGAATAATTATGCAAACAAGGGGATAACACAGATAATTTTATTGATGGTCTATGTATTTTAAATGCCTAATTTAATATTCTTGTTGCATATATAAAATGCTCAATATTTATGAACTATGCATCCCTATTTTGATTTGTTACATCTTTTTTAATACTACATGAGGAGGGGGTAGAGCAGACCATAGGTAAAGAGGGTGTCCTCGAAGTGCACAATGACTATTTCTCAAGAGATGTATGGGAACCTTTGGCTGCCCTTAATGCTTGATCTATCCTCATGTTAAATAATGCTTATTTATTCCCTCTTACAACAATCAAAATTAGAATACTTTTGACACACCATGCATTTTTCTATGTTGTTCTTGTTTTGTGTTTTAGTTGGAAGGCTTGGAGCAGAGCCATGTGGATGTGGCTGATAGTCACCTACATAATGACTTCATCCCTACAAATGTGCATATTTTTTGTACTCTCTCTTTCATTTTCCATGATCAATAATTATGAACCATGTATCCCTATTTTAATATGTTACATCTTTTTTAATACTCTAGGAGGAGGGGTGGAGCAGATCGAAGGTGAAGAGGGTGTCCTCGAAGTGTCCAATGATAGTTTCTCAAGTGATGTATGGGAACCTTTGGCTACCTTTAATGTTTGATTGTTCCTCATGCTAAATAATGTTTCTTTCTTCCCTCATACAACAAGTACAATTAGAATACTTTTGACACACCATACATTTTTATATGTTGTTTTTATTTTATGTTTTAGTTTGAAGGGGTGGAGTAGAGCCACGTGAATGTGGTTGATAGTCACCTACATAAGGAATTCATCCTTAAAAATGTGTGTATTTATTTTACTCTCTCTTTCATTTTCCATGATCAGTAATTACGAACCATGCATCCCTATATTGATATGTTACATCTTTTTTAATACTCCAAGAGGAGGGGGTGGAGCAGACTGAAGGTGAAGAGGGTGTCCTTGAATTTGAAAAGTCACATGGTTACCCTTCATAAGCAAATGCATCCTTTCCTCTTTTGTCTTTATCTTGGAGACCTTTCAAATTCCTTAAGGTGACATTTCATGGAAAAATGTGCCATACCCTCTTTTGTCTTCACTTGGTGACTCTTGGAATTCCTCAAGATGACTCGTCATGGGAAAATGCATCCCATTCCTCTTTTGTCTTTACCCCATGACTCTTTGACTTCTCCATGGGCCCTCTTTTGACTTATATGCAACCAAAAATATATTCATTAATATTAAGAAAATATTAACACACATTAACCAATATATGAATATTCAAAACACCATTAAATGCAATGGGGCCTTTATCACCAATGCTAGACCTTTGACATCAATGACAATATTTACAATAGGTTGCAAACCTGTACAACCTCTATCTTTACTCATATAGGAGGCTATGTATAAGCAGGGCTTAAAAGGCCTAATTAGGCCTAGTCAATGGTGAGAAAAGGGGTCTAGAAGGTGAATTGAAAAGTGAAACTTAATGGAGATATAAAGGAGGATAAAGGGTGGCATATTTTATGTTTAGATTTCTAATATTGATCCTTACAAATTCGTACAAGGAAAAATAGTTCAAAAAAGGCTCTTATCTATGTAGGGTGATTGAAGGTCTCAGAAGTAAAGAGGTAGTTATAAATTAGGAGATGGATTGAGGTGAGTCACGACAAGTTTATTTAACTATTGAGAGAATATATAAGGTGAAGATTATCTTTAGGCTTCTTGTTTCAAGAATGGAAGTGATTCGATCATTGAATCTTAATAGAAGTTAGTGTGCATTAGCTTGAAACAAAACATTGAAGGTGAATAGTATGATGTAAGTGGATGAATAAGATCTATGCAAAGACTAAGGGAAAATAAGAGCAATTCAAGAAGCCAAGAGTGAAAAAGTTGAAAAGCAATAGAAATTAAGGAAGATTCAATGCAAGAGTTGACCAAGAAGGGAAGATATACTAAATTGAATACTTGAGTGTTGAAATTTTCAGGGGTTAGAGGTTGAATATAACAAAGTATGAGAAAGGGATCTACATCAAATAACATCAAGAAAAATGAGAAGTGATGTCCCAATTAAAGTGAACATGTCAAGAAATTCAAAAATAAGAAGATAGAGGTGAGTTATTCAGTTTGCAGACCTATTTCCAGTAATCAATTTTAGCATTATTGTAATCAAGATATAACCCTATGTGTAAGAACCAATAGAAAGGAAGATCTCATATTTCCATGTTTATGATGATTGATATGGAATGGGTGAGTCCTTGGCATGTTTATTGAGTGCATTGATGCAATTCATTTATTTATTTAGACTAGTTTGTTAGAAGAACATGTAACTATGTTATACTAGTGTAAACATAGATAGTCTAACCTTTACAATGGCTAGCTTTACCACATTCCTCAGATTAGATTTAAATATTATTCAGAAAATACTTTAAGAGATAGTATATTTATGCAATATGTTACCACATGTGGGTGGTCTAAGAGAACTATTCACCTTCAAAAAAGTTATTTATTTTTCATTACATGCATTTATTGTTGTTGTAATATCATTGAAACCTAGAAGGGGATGCAATCAAGATGCATTATCTCTATTATGTCCACCCCTATCTCACTTTGCTTACTTGTTAATATCATCTTCCTAGATTTCTCATTTTGGATTATTATGAGGTGGGTTTGGAAAACATGTGGTCTCCTATGACATGATTTGATGTTTGCATCTATTCATATTTTATATGAAGTCTTTTTTCTATGGGGTGGAAATTTCATGCCCATCCTGCATTTTTTTTCATGGATGAGGCATTGGGTGTTATGCATTCGATATCACCCGCTCTACACCTTATTGTAAACATGTGCCATACAGTTTTTAAAGAATGACATAGTTTCTACACTTCTATCTACTTCACAACATCTCTCAAATATCTCTTGTTCTCTGCATATCAGGGCCTCAACATCATCAAATCCAATAGTATATGGGATCTATTCATAAAATGAAAAGCATCCAGTTAGAAATGATAAAAAATATGAAAAACATATGATTACAAGTAGTTACAAGACATACATTATCAACCTCCCTTAGCTGGTTTTCAATGTCATCTACCAGATTTGCTGCAACACCTTCTAATGCATAACTTGATCCTTGTATATCCATATCCGATACACTGTGCATTTTGGTGTGAAAAAATTTGACATCCAAGACTTATCCCTCATTTTCAATTCAAACTCTATTGTATTTGACTTGGGAAATGAAAACATATTACACAAATTATAGTCACATTGAATTTGTCAATGCATATAATATGGAGGGAAATAACATTTACATGGTACTCAACATTGATGATGTTGATTCTCTCATTAACACCATGTATTGTGGATGAATCCTATAAAACCCCCCTAGTTTTCATCTTTCTCATCACATCCACCTTGACCACATGGTTGAAATTATATCCTTGGTGTGAAAAAGAGCAATTTCACATCGACATAGAAGTGTTACATTGAAGACACAATAATGTAATGTCTCAAATTTCATACTTTGCACCCATGTTATATGAGGGTCATTATTCTCAAAGGTAACATGATAATTTGGGATATTCAAAGCCTTTACCTATGAAAGATTTTTAAGGATTTCTACTTTTAAGTTCTTGTGAAAGGTGGTGTCCTTTCATAGCTATAGCCACCAATAATATATGTAAATCAATGTTGTTAGTTGGTGAATCAACCAATCCACCTTACAATGTGCATAAGTCTTTACTATGCTTCGGAAATGACATTTCAAATGGGAATGGTAAGATTATATAGATGCATTGGTGCCTTGTAGAGCATGCAAAATTTTCCTACAACATCACGACCACATTCCAACCCTATATGCCTAGTGTTATTCCTAGTATTTGAAAAAAGTAGGCTGAGAGGAGTGATATATTTCTACAATTTTTTTGGATTCCTTGTATCCATGTCCTCATTGGCACAAATATGCATTATGAACCCCAAGTCCTCAAACATTTCATGTCTTACATCATCATCTTTCACTTTTGCTATCAAATTCTTTAACCACATGTGACAAACATGCCAAATGCATAAGTAGACCTCATAGTTGAATGTCTCCCTACATAACACAATAGTTTTGTGCATAAATTAATAGAATAAGGTGGGGATGGTGTCTATGAACATCCAATTATGAAGTCTATGATGCATGTAAAAATAATGATGATGCACCTAATAACTTTTATCTTTGTATTAGCATCGTCGACCATGAAGGCACTGATTATCCATTGAATGTATTTCAAATGCACTCTTTGAAGAATAATTTGCATCCATTGTCTTATATCATCAGTATATGGTCGAGACATAATGACCCATGCAATGAGTACACCTTCATGTTTGGAATCAAATTCCAACAATGTGTGCAATTAGAATTGTACAAGAAAAAATAAAAACATTAGAATAACTACTATTATTACAAACATCAGAACAAATAATATTATCAACTACCCTTACAAACATTGGCATAATACCTTCATTACATTCATCCCAAATGTTTCATCTCATCAACCATTTTAGCTATTGTGAGAGTTGGATACCCAAGATGAAGGGGATTTATCCATCCCCATTAGGGTCTCCCCCATTGTATCCTTGATATAAAAACCACTTGTTAGGATTTTCTAGTGCCCACTCTTGAACACTTGTTACATCATAATCATTGTACATGTATTTTGCCTCCTTGATAAATTGCTCTCTATTGTATATGTCATCTTTACTCAAGAAATCATCCCATTGTGTTTCATCTTTAAACAATACAAGTTTCTCATGTACCATATCCTAGTGTTTAAGGTGGATAGCATCAACAGACATTTCCAAAAATAGTAGCCTATGAACACATTCATTAAATTGAGGGTCGATGTAAGGAGTAAAAACATTTCTTGCCCTTGAATTTTTCATATTGTTAGTCATGGCAATAGTTGTGTTCATTATCTGTGTGTTCTACATAATTGTATGTGAGTAGCACATGATCAGGTCTATCGACCATGCATTATGTGTTGAAATTACAATGACAACCACACCTTATATGCCTTCAACCCAACCAAATACCCTTTCTAGACTAGGGCATTAAAGACTTATCTTTTGGCATGGCATCAATTTCCCAAAAATCATTGGGACCATATGAACACTAGTAGCTGCATAATTGTGGTGAACAAATAAACAATCATGCAAATTAAAAAAAAAGTGTACATGAATGAAACATAATAGAATCTAAACAGACACCAGCTTACAATCTATAGTGTGAGATGACTTACATGACATATTTAGAGGTGGCAGTAATCCTCCTATCCATTCCATTAAAATTAAAATTTCTCTTGCAATGTGAAACACAAAAATTTGTAGGGAACAACCACCTTCTTACTTCTCCTTTGACTAAGTCATCAACCCTATCCTGCTCAACTTGGGCAACCCATAAGTCTTCCTTACTAATGTCAAGAAAATTGTCCCACTTGATACAATTGCAATCAAATAGACTCTCTCTTAGATTATGTAGTTCAAGGTGCATTATTTCTTCCCACTTTTTTGCCATCTATTGTAACCTACAAGGATAACATTTCATTGAATGAATTAGAAATGGAATTTTAGTATTAGGTGAATGCAAGTTCCATGTATTGTAGTGGAATAGTTTTTTTAATTGAATGATTCTATCATATATTGCAATATACAAAGGACAAAGATTGAATAATCAATACAATATAATCACAATTTGGTCCAAACAACATTAAAACATGTACACATCATCGAAATTGGTAGTCAGACTCTATGTATTGACAAATAAGATAATGCCCTTTTTTGATACACTTATTATACTTCTCATTCAAATACTTTGTTTTTCATGCACTATTACATTTAACCCATATTGCGTTGTTCAAGCTCAGAATCTATTTTATAGTTTGTTTTATGTAAAAACATTAGGAAGTTCATGACACCATATAAAGAGTAAAAATAAAGTTTGTATAAAGATATGTTTAAATTATCGTGAAAAGTGGAACATATATACAAAAAATACTTTTCATGAATTCCTTTGAGCATTACATCAAGTAGGGGAAGAGAATGGAGAATAGTATGGTAACTACAAAAGTGAACATTAGACAATGAGTAGATGAGAATCGATGCATGCCATCATCAACAACTATGTCAAACAATGGAAAATTAGTCAAAGTATCAAAAAATTCATTCACATGAACATCTTCAAAATCAGGGTTTGCAAATGCATCCATAGTGATTTATCATATTTTATTTTATTTCTACCCTAATGATGCTTGTTGAAGACATATATTTTTGCAATAAATGTGAATATCTATAAGTAACCCATACATGAAATTTTCATTGTTATTTAGCTCAATGAGAAGACCTTGAGGGACATCCATATCCCCTATAATTTCATGACAAACATCTTTGGAATTGATGTTCATGCACACACCTATTTGATCATGCAAATACAAACATAAACCTAGCCCATCTATTAAAGTAATGTAGGAGGCACAATGTAAAGACACTTCATCAAATAGAAAAGTGCCATATTGCCATATGATTTCATTTTGAGGAGAAAATAACATTCTTTTGATATAAATATGTCTTGATTTCCACTCATACATAACCAATAAACACACATGTTAGTCAAACATATTATAAATAGAAACCATGAACTACACATAGAAATTAAAATATGAGAATTGAAACCACTTAAGAAAAATATGATAGAAACTATGAAAAAAAAGGTTATAAGAATGTACAAAACCTCATTGAAATCAATATAAAACCCTTCATAAAACATATCAAAATAAATGCATCAAAATGTAGAAATGGATAAAATAGTGCATGCATGAGGTAGTTGTGTTTATAAACAATCTTAAGTGGCACACACTAACTACGTGCATATGGGTAGGGCGTAGAAATGTGATTTTAATATGAAGCCCATAACTTTGGGAAAGGGTTAAAAAATAGAAATTGCTAGGAAGCCCATAAAATGAAGACATGGTTTAAAAAAAAGTAAATTTGCTATAGAGCCCATACAATCAGGACAGGGTCAATTAAAAAGTGAAATTGCTATGAATCCCATGTGATATTCTAGTTGTCTATCATCCTTCAAATCTTATGATGGTGGGTTATAGTGGATATGAACCCAAATTAGAAGCCTAGATAAGGCCAAATCTTGGAAAGATGAAGCATGAAGGTAGTTGCTTAGTTACCAAAGAATAAATCCAAACCCAAATGGAGATAATGATGGATTGTAATTGATTTCCATTATAACAAAAAAGAGAAATGCTAGAAAATGATTTGTATCAAGTGGATGTTACTTCAAGTAAAAATTGTAATCTTGGAATGAGTTAACTTTGGTTCATTCAATTCTCCAATTGCTTATACAATAAAGAGTGTAGTTTTACTGATGTCCCTTACAACTTACAAATATATGCAAGTGATTAATGGGTTGTGTCATAACTATGCTGAAAATTAGTCATAGTCTAGAAATTAATAGCTAAAAGATAAAAATATAAAGTGCACTTCCAAATATAAATTAGAAAATATACATGCCCTTCATTTAATAATGCAAAATCAATGGATGTTGAAATGATAAGAATAAATTAGTAACCATTTGAGAGAATTCCTGCATTTGATATTTGTGGAGTCATCAAAAAGATTCTTAGAAACTCATATAAACATCTTCAAATTTTTAAAGACTACTAGGCTAATTGTGAAGATAAGTATGATGTGTGATCAAGTTATTATTTCAATATGACATTGGATGAAATTTATTCTTTTGATATAATGAATGTAGTAAGGGGAATTATTGATGACAAGTAAACCATGAAGATCCTATCTACAATTACAAGAATATCTTTATGAAGCCTATCCCCAAGATTGATTGGTCTATAAGAGAGGGTGTAACACATAAATCCAAGACCAAAGTTTTTATAAACTATTTTTTTTTTTTAAAGGGGAGGATATCCAAATTTAATATAGCATAGGATCACCCATCCAGTGGCCAAGGGTAATATCAAGTCACTCCAATAGAGGAGGGATCTAGTATTGCATAGTATTACACTTTTACCACTAGGTATTACTCACTAGTACTCTAGATTGAAGATAACACTAGTGTCTATGATGATACAAATAAAAAGAATGCATTGAATGTAATTTATATCTTAGAAATTATCATTATATCTTTGTGAGACTTTATTCTCTAAATTATAACAATGCAATAAAGAATAGTCAAATAGATATGCCTGCCAAACCTAGTCATGAGAAGAGAGAAGTTTAGGTTTTTAAATGGATTTATCACCACTTAGGAATAAAGATTTGAATGATCCCTATAGTGATGTTTCAAACATGTATGTAATCTTTGAGAGAGATTAAGTTATCTAAAATTTTAATGATTCATCAAATATTGCTTTACACCTTTAGTATAACCTTTATAGTAAGTTTCATGTTTAAGAAAGATTCATTACTTCCATGAAATCAAATTATAAAATAATGTTAAATAAATGACCAAAAGATCAAACCAAGAGTGTCTCATATAACATTAAGCATTGTTAATAATAGCCTTTAAGCCTATAATCTCCTTTAGGTAGAGTGAGACTTATAACTCAACCTATTGTTAAGAATTAATCATACACTGCATTATTTGTAGCCAATCATTAAATAACCATTCACACTATGGTTTCATATTACAAACCCCTTTAATAAAAATATTACAATATATGTTAGGGTTTACCATCTACCAATTTTATTAATCACTAATTACATGGATTATAGGAACAATTAATACATTAAAATTTGTGTTGTTTTTCGATCTTAATTGATTGGACAAGGATGTCTCAATATTTTTTAATGATTTTTTCCTTATTTTAATACATTAATAATGTGGATTTCACTTTAAAATCAACTAAGACATTAACCAAGCCCTTGGAACATAGTTTTTTTACACTACATTTCTAGCAGTGCTCAGGGGCTTTCTTAATGTGAGGAAATGTAAAATCCAGAGCATATCCATTGCTCTTGTAGTAAAAAATATACAATAAAATGATTAATATATATGAAATTTAAGATTACCATATAAATCCCTATTTTGATAACAATATCCTTTTTGAGGTCAAAATTCCTTCCTTATCGAATGCAGGTCTTCCACAAACCTATTGAGTGTCTATTTAGAGGGAGATCCTTTGAAAATCCTTACTTGTGGAGTGTCAGATAAGAAATATCTTCATAATAATATCGAAGAAATATCCTTGTAATCATTTTTCTTATCTGTAATGGTGTATGGTATCCACTAGTGCATCAATAATTAAGAGCAACTAAATCTATATAGTGTATAGGATGATTTGATAAATTATGGTTATATACACAATCTAGAGTTCTAATTGAGGGAATAGAGAAATAAACTAAGTTATAAATAAATAAAAAATCATAAATAAATAAATATAACAAAATGTCTTGTTAATCCTCATTTTTTGTAGATATATAATCAATTCATGCTTCTAATTTTGGAGGAGATGATCCCACGATATTATTTGGTAGCTTAGTAGTAGCTTGTAAATGTTAAAAATTAAATGAAAGTAGACTTATAAGTTACATTTTTAAGAAAATCAAATAAATAAAAAATCAAATAAGAATAATTAAAAAATTAAATAAAATTACAACAACAATGATATAAATATAGGCCATTAATACAATTTAAACAACCACATCTAATCATAGAAATAACTTAAACAATCAAAACCCCCTCCTACATTCAATGAGATTTGAACTTGATTAGGGATGGACAAATCCAATCCCCTTAACCAACTCACTTATATATTATCAATTTTTAATACATATTATTTAACTTATTAATTTTTATAATTATCTAATTAATTATAATTAAAAAAATTAATATATATTAAAATTAACTAACACTAATTGTAAGTAACATGAAACCACAAATGTATACTTTAATTTATATAAGTAATGTGGCCAAAATCCCTCATATATACAAGGATAGAAAGTTTCCACAAGGTAGTAAATCGTAATGTATGATTCATTGTTTTGCCACAACTGTGAAGATATAATCAAGATGAGCCACTGATCAAGGGTCTAGTTTGGCTTGAAAGCCAAAAGGTTTGGAGATTGGTTGATCCAAGCTTGTAGGGGAGATGGGAGCTCACACAAGAGGAAGAAAGACTTGCATATTTCAATGCTCAGGTCTAAGTTATTACAAAGCGATTACTTTAGAGATCTATAGCCACTTTATTTTCAAAACTCATCGAGGTCATGAGAATGAGGATCCAAATGTGGGGAAGATCCAATGTAATAAAAAAAATGTTACAAACAAAATCATGTAGTAACTAAAACAAACAAAATGCTAACAGAGACATGCACCTGAATGAAATATTAACATGAAGAATGACATTGAAATGTGGTTGAACCATCACAGAGGAGCTCACTTGAACTATCCATGATCAAACTGTTGCAAAGGAAGTTATGGGTGAAAAAACTGGGGGAAAAGCACGTGTTGGTTATTTTTGGTATAAATTTGAAGTTGATGGTCATTTTTTTCCCACCCAATGATGGGCTTAACTGTGGTAACCTTGAACTATGCTAAACTATGGTAACCATGTTTAACTGTGGTAACCATGTTTAACTATGGTAACCATGTTTAATATGTGGTAACCATTTTTAACTATGGTAACATCATTGAATTTGAATTTATAGGCTAATGCCTAACCCTTGATGATTGGTGAAGACCAACATGCATCAGGAGTTAGCGCATGATGGTTAAGATCATCACTTGTTCTTTTATACCATATATTAATAATCATCATTTAAATCTCCTACAAAATTAATTGTGACAATGTTAAGCTTAGGTTTACCCATACTAACATTGATGGGATTAGGATTAGGTAATAAAACTTGTTAGTACTTGAGGGTATTTAACCCTTTGTAGACAATACATACAATGATGGAGTTAATGGGAATCCTTTTTATATGGATGAAACATAACCCAACTACTTAAAATTGACACCATTGACACAAAGAAAATCTAGATCATCTCTAAATAACATCTGCACTGACTATACAAAATCAGGACTAATTACTAAGGTTTTTAGCATAGTTACGATGAAGAGTCATTTGATATGATCATAGGATTTCTTAATGTCTATCTTAATGAAAAACATTCATTGAATAAACATGTGATCCCATGCCATGCCTTCCTAAATTACTTTGATTTTATCACAAATCTATTTGTTTTGAACAAACCTAGTCTACTTGGGACTAACAATTAATGGTAGAAGATGGTGAATGCATAGTGTAAGTGCTTTGGCAATGATTTTTTATGAAACATTGAAAAAATTAATGGGATACTACTTTTAAAGTAGTCTAAGCTCTCCAATCTTATGTATAAAATTAATATGCCCTTTGTTAATAAGACGACTGGAAAAATTGGATTTGAAATATTCACATTAAGCTTGAAAAAGGTCTTCTCCCACCATTTCCCACAAAATTTTTTAGAATTTTAAGATAAATCCATCACAAGCTAGAGATTTATAATTTTCCATTTTCAAAGCTTCACATAGATCCTTAATAAAGAGAAACCTATCATAGGAAACTCATTGAGATCGAGTGAGATTGAAAGGGACCACTACAAAGCATTGTATAAGTGTTTGATGCCACTCATGATAAAGTTCATGAGCTTTGAACACTTATTGATAATGAAAAATAAAATATTGATCCATGTCATGCCACCTTAACGAGCCTCTAGTCAACTTATTTAATGTCTTAGATTTGCTAAGTTGCATATTTGGCCTTGATCATTTAAAAACAAATTAGAGACTTTATTTCCAACTTTAAGCTAATGCAACATAGATTTGATCTATGGACCTCACTCATTTTAGGCATATGTAATTTGATTGCATTGATGAAGTGACACAAGTTACAATTATAAAAGTTCATATAAGGGATCCTAATCTTAATCATTAACCACATGACTTAGATCCTATATGGTGGTAAAGTATGAGTGTTGATGGATGCATGCTAGTTTATTCTCTTAGATTTGATGATATGTAATAGTGCATGTGAGAGCATCAGAAAACCATTTGATCCATCTAGAATTACATATAGGATTGTGTATGAGGTTATAGACTCATTATATGTGATTAAAAATGGTCACATGATGCACAAAAGTTGTATTGAGAAATAACTACGTTTTTAAATTTATGGTCACTTCAATTTCCAACTAATACAAAGAGGAATGGGAAAGTGATAAGAAAGGAAAAACCTTGACAATGTATCCACCTGCAATGGAAAATAATTGTCAAAGGTAAAATATGGTTTTGTGGATGGTATGGATTTATCAATCCTTTTCAAAACTATGTTAGATCCATGGTGGAGGTTTTTCTATGTGTGCCATAAAACAATCATGGGGTCTTGAGAAAAATTCGAGTTATAAAGCACAAATTTATTTCTCCTATACAACCACACCTATTACTTACTAGTTATCCATCACATAGCAAAGTGGCCAAGTTTTATAGTTCATTATTCAATCATACTAAAGTATGCATACATAATCCAATACGATTCTAGAAATGTTTCATCAATTCATTGCTAGAGAGACAATATTTTCATCACATCATTAGATGGATAAGTATTAATTAAATCAAAAGAATGGTTTTCAATATTAAATAACACCTATATAAGATTGTTCAAGCGATCACACCCATGATACACATTATGTGCCTACCATTTTGGAAAAATAAAATCTATCAAACCTCCATGTATCATCATAAAATTTATCACACCTATAGTGGGGGCTTGACAAAAGTAATAACACTATCCACTATGGATGTATCATCACAAGAAATAAAAGCATGATGAGAGAATACAATAGTCTTAGAAGAGACTATAGGAAGAGGAGGAAGTGTGACATACATCTCAATAGGATCACCAAAAAGACTCTATAGTATGCTCCAAATAGTGCATGGACACTCTATATATTCCATATGGTAATGAAGATCCATGGAAACATGTAGTAATAGAGTGGGAAAAAACTTGGCACAAGTATTAACCCACTTATCAAATCGAATAGGATCAGTGGGTGGAAGAATAGATCCATATAAGAATGGAATACGATTCTTGTGTGTGATCAAGTGTTTCGTGTAAGCATGCCATGAATCATAATTATCCTTCCCAAGAAGGATCAATGGAGATGAAACAAATCTCCTCATATAGATTCTCTCAAATGGGATCAACATGACCGAGAGACGACACCAGGAAAGTGCACAACTGCAAAATATACTCTATAATAAACCCCTAAAGCATACTCATGAAAGGGATTTCAGGCACAACCGAGAATGCATCCAAATTAGAAATTAGTGATAGAGTGGGTAAAAAATGGTGCACACTCTAGAGATGGAATTTAGACTTAATTGAAAATGATTCCATATAAATGAGAGTAATCAGTGCACGAAGTATGCTACAGAAAGTAACAAGGCTCAAAACCCCCCTGAATATGGAACTTTATAACTTTAGTGATTTTTACAAAACAAATTAGACAAATGAAAAGAGGACAAAAAAACATGCACTTTTGAAAAAAGTGACACTCAATTTTGAGATACAAGTCGAAAGTTATAATAAAATACATTTTCCGTCATTAATGACCTATTTAATTAAATTGCACTTAAAATTTAAATACTCAATTGGGTTAAACACAAAGCATACCATGTAACCATCCATTAAAATCCAAACAAAATTAAGACCTCACATCAACAAAAATTAAAAAAACCCAGCCTAATCACTTTTACGTTGATTTTTCTAAAAACAAGCCTCTACAAGGGGTTTTAAAAAATTATGCAAAGCTATTTTTAAAAGAGCTAAAACATGCTTTTATTTTTTTAGGCAGTTTAGGTGTTGATTTTTAAGAAAGAAACGAGAGGATTGTATGGTGCACCACAGGGTCTGCAAACAAGTTCAGCTCGTGGAAGCTCCAAACTATGAGATGGGTGGTGGTAGCACGTCTTAATGTCCCTCAAAGCTCCTAAATCACCGTTCTGTGCATGTAACGACCTGATTAAATGTTTGCATGGTCTCCATTCACCATTGGTTTTCCTTCACTCACCGTTGATTTGGTTTAACAGCTTATAAGTGGTTGGAGACTTGCGTGGCGAGCTCAGTGTGGGTATGGAGGGATGCAGCCGGCATGGAGATGAAGCTTCAGTCCAACGGCATCAATGCAAGACCGAGTTGCTGCCACTGTCAATGTTCGATGTCATTGAATGCAAGGCTCACAACTGGCACTGGTGCGATAAATATTGCCTCCAATGGTCAAAAAATAGCCTCGCTCAACTCCTTGAAAACCTCACAGTCCTCGACGAAGAGACCCTCTCCATCAAAAATGACTTCAATGATCCAACGATCTAGGTGGTTAATGCGTCGAACCAGGTTTGAAATCACTTCTACAACTACCACATGTCCAAGAAGATGATATGTAAGTTGTGTAGGGTCTGAAAAGGGCCATCAATGGTAAATAGCAGCGCTATAAAAGAGGGACGCTTGCATCAGGGGAAGCTCATGCCGTCGGTTTGGCTTTGTAAGGAGGAGGATGCCGAATAGATCTGAGCGCAGTTGCATCAGGATGTTAGCCACATGCAGGTCTGCTAAAAATAATTAAATGAGAATTATTCCAAATCCGCTGTGCTGTGGGAGACCATCACCAGATCATTCAAACTCCATGCCATAATATCCACGCAGTCCATGCTCAAAACATAACAAAACATCTTATCCCTTTGAGAATTCTCCTAAAGTCTATACGGATGCCTCTAACAAAAATGCTTTGATCGGGCGTAGCTATTTTAAGGGTCGTTGAACATGCATAGAAATCTTCTTCAAAACTCCACTAAGGTAGAGGATGCAGGGTAGTGGTAGATGGACGACGAGCAGGGTGAGAGGCGTTTCCACTCAATCAAGCTTTTCAAATCTGCATTAGAACCTTACATGCAAATGCAAATACAGAGAATATGCATCTCTTCTTCAATAATTTAAGGAATACAAATTATAAATCAACAGATAATTTTGATGTTTATTACCAAAACTTTGAGCTTTGATACCATATCATAGTATGGCAGTAGGTGATCCTCTGCACACAATTATTTTGCAATAATGATGACCTTGTCTATATTCAGAAACATGTAAGAAGATTTGCAATAATTGTCTTCTATATTAAATGCTTTGTTTACCAGTTATCTGCTCTATTTTGGTTTGGTTAATTATAATAGCATGGTGAAGAGGAATATAAAGGAGTAGAGGGAGTTAACTCACTGGGAAACTCATGGTGGAATTGAGTGTAACTCATTGTGGAATTCATAAAAAAACTTACAGTATTACTTAGTATAACTCCCGATAAAACTCTAAATGAAACTCACCCACTTAATTTCTTATCATACCTAAATAAAATAAAACTACAATTGTAAGAATTATATATTTAATAAATAAATGAAATAATTAATATCCTACCCCATCAAAATCCCATCTAAAAATTGGTGAAGCATCATGAAAAATGCCAGTCTATGTCCGCTTCGTGTAGATGAGGAAGGAACTATGCTGAATATAAATGTAGTACTAAAAGACAGAAGAATTCATGGACCCGTTATCTTTCATTCTCATAGATTGTTTATGAAAAGCACGACCAATGTTGTTTTGTGATGGCTTAGTGAGGGAGATGGAATTGGACGGCATTGACGCATTTCCAAACAAATCGAGGGTCTAATTCGAAGCATTGAACTGGTTGAAGATAAAACGTGTAACGGCCTGTGCAATAACAATGAAGGGAGGAGGAAGACAACGAGGACCCCACACATTGTTGCCATTGTTGACCTCTTCTATTCAAATTCAGAACACTATGAAACTTAAATCACAAGTCATCGACCTCGTACGTGCATGGTGGTTGGTGTCATTTGGGTGCAAGATCACCTGCACCCAAATCATTGGATTTGAGATCAAATCAATGTGAAAGCTAGTCCATGTGAGAGAATACACTTTAGTTTGCCTAGCACCACCACTAATGTGTTTGTCAAATAATTTAAGTGGGCCCACGAATATTTATTTAGACCGTATATTTCAATCACTTGATGGCAAACTTATCGTCACAGCGCTAGTATGAAAGTCATAATTTTGGATCACCACTTTGGAAGAAAGATAAAAAGTTGAGACAGGTGGAGTGGAATTTGAGCATATCCACCAACACACCCCAAAAAGAGAGACATAAAAGGCCATTCTCATAAAATGGTCATTACATCAGAGGTGTTTTCATGTGCAGTACCTTGTTTTTCGTCTAAATATTATTAGTTTTAATTATTTTCAATTAAATATATATTTTTCAATTATAAATTAATATATATATATATATATATATATATATATTTGGCAGCTTTCCATTTTTTTTTGTGTCATTTGTTTTCAAGATTGATATAATTATATAGAGGTGGTCTATCTCCAAATTTATTTAATGGTGATTGATGTCATTTGGATGTAGTTGATTTAAGGACAAGCCCAATGTTTTATTTCTGATAAATGATATCATGGCTATTCTCGATAAGTATAATTTATATTATTTTATTCATTTTATGTTAGTTATAAGTACATATTTTTGACCTAAAGTATATAACATGGTTCACATTTATGTAATGAAATGAATCAAAATTAGATGCCATACAATTAAAGCTGAAATTAATGATGAAGAATCCTTAACCCTCTTTAGTAACTCATATATATATATTTTGAATAAAAGAGGGGTAAAAACTTTATTAAAACTAAGAAAACCAAAGTACAGAACACCCGGAGGCCAACGCCTCAGGGATCAACAAAATCTCAAAAAACAACAAGAACAATACAATTACGCTCCAATACCACTCTCATCCTCCACGATAATCCTTTCCAAATTCTAACGAAGTGTGCAGGGCATCTGCTCCCACCCATCTAACATCCGGCCTTCAACTGCTTTTGATCCCCATCTTGCCAGACAATCGGCTGCCCTATTCCATTCCCTAGGAATATGGGCAAAAGTCACAGAATCCATACAAGAACTAACCTGAAGAATCTGCTGAACAACCAATGACAGCTGCCAGCACACTTCGGATGTCTTCTTCTCAAGAAGCAAATTGACTAGAACTTGAGAATCAACCTCACAGATTACTTTTCTCCATCCTAAATCATAAGCTCTCCATAGAGCATGTAAAATCGCGCATCCCTCCATCCGGTTAACTGTTTGCACGCCTTTGTTAACCGCAAAAATCAAAACCATGAAACCAGTAGAATCCCTGCCGAGCCTGCCAATCCCAGTCGAGCCTGGATTCCCACGGGATGAACCCTCTGTATTATGTTTCAAAAAACAAGCAGGAGGTGGCGTCCATTTCCCCATCCTTTGTACTCTCTGTGTTACCTGTCTACCTCTCCTGACACAAGCTGAGATCAGAAAAAAACCCTGAATGCCCAACCTCTCCGTAATCTCAGCATCACTCTTAGCCAGTGGCAGGGTAATCTCACTTTTAACCCCAACGGTTTCTTGGACTATGCCCAATATTCTAAACCAAACCTACTGAATTCCCAAAATTTCTCCTCGAAAAATCCTACAATTTCTTTCAAGCCAGACCTGCCATAAAAGGAAGATGGGACTTGCGTACCAAACGTCATGCAAAAATGAAGCCGGTGAGGGCGGTCTACCCAATCTCACCCAAAAATCAGCCAAGGAGGATGTGTGAACGCATTGGCACTTCCACGCTTCCCACCAAAAGTGCCATAATTGTGTTGAGAAAGGGCATCAAAAGAATAAATATTGAGAATCCTCCTCCTCGCTGCTGCATAATGCACACCTCGAGGGGCTAATAAATCCTCTCTTTTGGATATTGTCCCATGTCAGGAATTTATTCTAGGCCAAGATCCAGGAGAAACAGTCACACTTCAGCCAAGAGAAACTATTCCAAACTTTTTTCCACCAAGAAACTTCCCTCCCGTCATCTATTTGCTAAGAAATCAACGCTTGGTACCCTGAAGACACTGTGTATGATCCCTTCGGATTGGGGGCCCATGCCAAAACATCCCTTTCCAAAAGGGCACTACAACTGCGTCCAACAAGAATGGAATGTAGTTCAACACACTCCTCTTCCAATCCCACAATCAGCCATTCCTTTGGTGTTTTCCACCTCGCTGTCATCACCTGCCCCTAATGGGAAAACTCCTTAAAATCACCCACCCTCGACCATCTAGCTTCGCCAAATCTTTACGCTAGTATATTTAACTGAGGATATTGATTTGCTAGGGGCGAAAAACCATCCCAGGAGTCCTGCCAGAACTGCGCCTCCATCCCATCTTTGCATATCGAGAACAAACCATGATTAATAAGCATAGCCCCTTTTTGGAGCGTAGACCAAATCACTGACCCCTTTCTAGTCAAGCTATGCCTTAGAATATCACTCTGAGGAACTCCTGCCAAGTACTTGTGGGATAAGATTCTAGCCCATAGTCAGTCAGATTCAACACACCATCTCCGATATAGTTTCGCAGCCAAAGCTATACCAAAGAGTAACGATTGTCTTAGTCCAAGGCCTCCTAGCCTTTTTGGACTACAAACTACCTCCCATTTAATGAGACTCCATTTAGTCGCTGCTAAATTGCCAGCCCAAAGAAAATGCCTTGTTAAGGAATCAAGTTCTCTCACAAAACACACTGGTGCTACCTAAACCATACACCTGTATATAGGGAGCACTTGCAGAACCGATTGAAGCAGCTTCACCGACCAGCAAAGGACAACCATCGATGAGTCCAATGATTGACCTTAGCATGAAACTTGTTCAGAAGGCCCTGCCACGTTTCCCTAGACTGTCTCCCAGTCGAGATGGGAATGCCAAGGTAAAGCAGAGGAAGACTTCCAATTTGGAACGTAAATAAATTATCAATTCTTTGTTGAATTGGAAGAGGGGTGTTAAAGAAATAAATTGAAGACTTACCCTCATTAATTAACTATCCTGACGCCTCCAGATAAACATCCAAATCTCTGCGCATATTAGACGCCTCTCTCATAGTTGCCATACCCATCAAAGCTGCATCATCCATAAACTGAAGGTGAGAGAGTGTTGAGAGACCTCCACTCAATTGCCAACCCTGAATATGTCCCCCTTCCACATTCCTTTTGATCAACCGTCCTAGCCCTTCAACCAGAAGAAGAAACAGATAGGGGGAGAGAGGATCACCTTGCCTTAGGCCTCGAGAGGCTCCAAATAAATTAGAATGCTCTCCATTGATCAAAATCAAGAAGGAGGTCAAATTCACATAGCTCATGACCCAGCGAATCTAGTCCTCACTGAATCCAAAAGCACTCAAGACCTTTTTAAGGAAGGACCACCAGACTCTATCATAATCTTTACTCATGTCCAGCTTAATGAACATGGCCTTTTCTTTTGACTTGGCCGTCGAATGAATCACCTCAGTAGCCACCACCATGCCATCCAAGATTTGATGCCCTTCCACAAATCCAGTTTGCTCTTCAGAGATAAACAATGTAAGCCACCTTTTCAATCTTTTTGCAATCAGCTTGGAGATGATTTTATAAATCACATTGCACAGGGAAATGGGACAAAACTGACTTAACCGATCAGCTCCCTCCCCCTTAGGGATAAGAGCCAAAAAAGTTGAATTCAAAGCCCTAAGCATCTGTTTATTCATCTGAGATTCGCAAACAACAGCCAAGAGATCAACTTTTATAATGTCCCAAAACTCCTATAAAAATTCAACCAAAAATCATTCCAGCCCAGGTGCTTTACCTTTTTGCATCTAGAAATTTGTCCTCTCAACCTCCTCCATAGAAATGGCACTCATAAGATGCTCGTTCATCTCTAAAGAGACCAAAGAGGGAATACATGAAAGAACCTGATTCTCAGCCACCAAGTCCCCCTGTGCTTCCTCCTAAAATAGAGAAGCAAAGTAAAGTTCTACCTCCTTGCAAATACCCTAGGTGGAATGAATGGTCTCCCCCCTATCTGTCACCAACAAGGAAATAGTATTTCTATGTTGCCTGGCTTTCACTGAGTTGAAGAAGAATGCAGTATTCCTATCCCCCTCCTGAAGCCATACATTCCTCGCTTTCTGCTTCCAAAAGATTTCCTCCCTCAGCTCCCATTCCTCCACTACTTTAAGGGCCTTAGCTTCCTCTCTTAGTATAAATTCAGACACCCCCTCTTCCCTAATCATCCTGGTCACTTCATTCAATTGAGTTTGCGCCACATCTTTTTCATGGTGAGTGTTGTCAGAACACTATCTGTTCCAGCGCTTGAGCTGATATTTGGTAAATTGTAAGAGCTTGGCAAAAGTATACATTGCAATTCCATATCTCAGTCTACATCTTCTCCACCAATCAGTGATACAACCATACAGGTCTGTATCCCTGAGCCACATGAGCTAGAATTTAAAAGGTAGTCTTTGAGGAGTCCTACCTAAGGAAATAGTTAGCTTAATGGGCCAATGATCCAAGCCCTACCAATCAAGAATCTCAGAGTTGGAAGACCATGACCCCCACCCAAAAACATGACACCAAGAAACGGTCAAGGTGCTCGGTAATACTGCTGTCCCCCAACCTTCTATTGTTCCACGTGATGCGGCCATTGTTGGGTTTGATATCAACAAGATTAAGAGCCGAGATATTATCTCTAAGCAAAATGGAAGAGGGCTCAGTTTTCATAATACCTCCTTGTTTCTCAGATAAATCTAGAATGGCATTGAAGTCTCCAGCAATAATCCAAGGTAAATAGGGAGACAATCTACGCACCTCATGAATGTTGTTCCATACCTCGAGCTTGCCTAAAAAATCTGTCAGAGCATAGACATTAGAGAAAATAACAGATTCCCTTGATTCCATGCACCAAGCAACCATAGATAAGGACCTGAAAGAAATCTAGGACACAAGCTAGATCTTGCATGGGTTCCATAGGCATGCCACACCCCCCGAATATCCCTGGGCTCCAACACACTGACAGAGGCCTTGTCTCCATATCTTGGGTGCCATAGTCATCATACAATCAACAAAAACTTTAGTCTCTTGCAAAAAGAGAACATCCAGAGAATGCCTACACACTAATTCCCAAACAACTTTTTGTCTGGGGCCGCTGTTCAAGCCCCTTACATTCCAAGAGATAACAATCATTTGGGAGGAGTCAATAAATGGGTGTCCAAGGTCTTAACCGCTCATGACTCCACCAAGTTCTCCCCAATCATCTTAATCCTCTCCATGTCCTTTTTACGTCCTATCTTAGCATTTTTCTCTGAAGTCCCTTTCTTCCCATCCTTCTGAAGGATGCCTAGATGAGGGTTAGATTTCCCTCTTTTATCTGCTTTTGCAATCACAGCCTATATCACAGGTTCTACTTCTTCTGTGCCCTGACCCATATTTGCATTTGGCTCCACCACCACTTGCGCTCCCGCCTGTCCATCCATGAGCATGGGCATAGCAGAATCTTCTTGCATAACACACGGAGGCTTGGCAAATCCAATCACCAATCCCAAATCTTCCTAAGGATGATCTGCAATGTTCATATCTAGATTAATTGCTTGCTGCCCCAACTCATCTAAGATCTCAAACCTGTTAAATGTATCCTCATCTTGTCGTTCCCTTAAAGTTCTTTTCTGTCCTCTACTACGGGACTGGCCTTTTACCTGGACAAAGCCCTCTGCATCCTTATTCTCCTCTACTGTAGGCTTCTTTCCTTTGTTAGTATTAGGCATGGTACTCACTTGAGGCATAGTCTGTTGTTTCATTGGCTTGGATTTTGGACATCTTCACTCCAGGTGGCTGTATTCGTGGCAGAGGTGGCATCTAAATGGAAATTATCATAGTCTAGTTGCTGTACCCAGGAATATGAGCCAGCACTCATCTCTATTGCATCTGGCAATGGTTTACTTAAATCAATTTCCACACAAATACGAGCAAAAGTCATCACCTTCTTACTCAAGGTTTGTGTAGAAGATCTAATAGGTCTTCCAAGCATTGATGCCAACATATGAAGTACGTCCTCCTGGCAACATTCTATTGGGAATTGAGGCAACCGGATCCACACTAGCACTCTGTTAGGAAGCTCTTCGGAGGGGTTAAAGCCAACATCCCATGGTTTTATAAATAATCCCACCTAGTTATAAAAATAAGGCCCTCCTTCAAAGACCCTGTTGCGGTCAGCCAGGCATACAAATGTCACCATGAAGTAATTGTTTGCAAGCATGGTGACTTCCATTTCACCTTCAGGTTCCCACACTCTATGAGCCCAGCTTTCCAGGAACTGAAGGGAGACTTTTAAACCCAGGAACTTGCAAAACAAGGAATGATTAGAATAATATTCTACATCCTCAGCAATCATTTCAAAGGGGATTACCAATTTTGGTCTTTCTTTACATCTTTCAAGACATCCATTAACCTTCATGATCCTGGATCCTCTAGGCATATTCAAATCCTTAGCAGCTGTATTCTTAGAAAAAAGGGCATTTTCATACCCCTGCACATCTTGTCCTGGAAAATTCATGCCCACCACTTCAGTGAAACTAACACCAGTACCAATCATGGAAGGCATACCCCTATCCATGACTGCACCTACCTAAATGTTCTTCTCCAGCTGTGAGTTCGTGCCAGCTAACACCACTGGCCCATCACAATCCCTTACCAACAAGTTTGTGTAGCCCATAATACAAAAGATAGGAGAAAAACAAAAAAAGTATTACCTGAACCGGCCAATGCTGTGACCCCACCCCCTTCTTCCAGACCGACGCCCTTCCCCCACCTTCATAGAGACACCCACAATAGAAAATAATTTAGGTTCCTTAGTAACTCATATCATTTAAATAAATAATTTCAAATACCTTCGGTCACTACTAGATGTCAAAAGGCATGAATGAATCCATTCGTTCCTCCTCACCCAAGACATCAAGGTGGTGATATCTACCATCTCATTCCCAATACTTCCTAAGATTATAAGGATCTCGTGGTCCATTCAAATACCACACATATATGTAGATCAGCTCATCATGTGTGATAGAGTGAAAGTAGCCAAACTATCCCTTCTCATCCCTATCCACCTTCCACAAGGCCAACTAATCCAACTAAAGGGTATGATATCATACCATCTACAAATATATCCTATATACATCTTTACATGACACAAATATACCAAATGATTCTTAAACTGTTTGCTTTACGTCCATCATTAATACATTGAAGAGTACTGAAGACATGATTTCTTTTGAAAAGAATGAGTTTCCTAATCAACATATTATAGATCATTTTTTTTGAGTGAGACTATTAAATAAGGGAGTCAAACATGTCTTGATAGATAATAGATTAGGATTTAATATATGTAACATCACATTTCTACAAATATAGGGTGTCAATATGCATTGTATTCATAAATGATATAAAAACACCAGAGCATTTTGCAATAATCCATGCCTAGTGTTGGGATCAATTACTTTGGATAACAAAGTAGGTTGATAATACACTATCCACTATGTTTCATTTATGCCAATCACTTGAATTTCAACCTACTCTTAGTTAGATCATGGATACATGAAATTAAAACCATACCATATACTTTACATCAGTGCATAAAGTTTATATATCAAAGACATTTGAAAACATGTCATGTAGATAATCAACATTTTAAATTGTGCAAAGTAACAAATCCTAATATACTATAATACCACCATCATATATCATGCCATCAGAAAAGATACATACATATGAAATCAAATATTTAAGAAAGACGAATAAAAAATATCTAACTCTACTTGAATCCAGCCAACAAAAGACAATAAAAGACACAAGAAGAGAAGACACTAGATATTCCTTTAGTATTCAACTCAGAGGATCTAGATTAGATATGCATGGAAGAATATGATATTGATTTGATGATGATAAATAATTTCTAATGAACATAGGTCACTATTTGTCTAGTCTCAATTTTACACCTATTAGCCTAGGGAAATATCAATATTATTCAAAATGAGTGACCAAACCTAGATTGAATAATAGAAAAAACTCATTCTAGACACTCAAAAGGATACAAGTGGAAATAATTGTTGTAATATAATTTTACAACAAGATAATTCAACAATAAGTGCTTCACTAAAGTAATTCTTTGTCAAATCTAGCATAACTAGAGAACAAAAGGCATAACACTTTACACAATAAATCACAATGGCACACTCAAAATTTATGATATATTCAGTAAATAACATAGAGCTCATAGCTACATAACCAATTATAAAATTCCAATGCAAAAAATAAATTGATTACTATACTATAGATGTTACTTGATAGGCATTTAAGGACTCTACCTACAACATGAAATAGAGCTACTTGTAGACTATCAACTCAGGAAGGAAATCCATTTTTTAATTATCACAAAATAAAAAAGTATGAAACAAACACTTGTCTTTCATTAACCTAAAATATTTAGAAGTAAAAATATTAATGGATTAATCACAATTACTTAGATTCAATAGAAACCACAGTATTGTTTGTAATGGGAATAGATCCAACAAAAAAGCATGCAAAGGGTTGAAGTGTCGACAACAAAACATCTTTAATATTAAAATATAATTTAAGGGTAACTATTGATGAAAAATTTAGATTGATGAGGAAGAGTATGCAAGTACTATAGTATTATATTCTAACAATAATTGGGACATGGTACTAATAAATTTCAACACAACATATATTGTGAAGAATATATTAGACATATTTCTCTGCCAATTACTTGTGGTCTAAATATGGTTGATACATTCATATTGGTGATGCACCATAAAAAATAGTTGTGGGTTACATTTAGAAAACAATGATTATAATAGATGTACACTGATGATGATATACAAAATAGATACATCACCTTCTTGAATGAAGGAAATATAATTAAGATTTAACATGATGGTAACAAAGAGAACCAATAGGTTAATTATTCAAGGAGAATTGAAAGAGTAATATTCCCTAATAAAACACATGACTAATTATACACAATTGATGACATATGGGCATTTGATAATATCTTGCATCCAAATTTGAGAGCTTTATCACTAGAGTTTCCATGCAACTTCATGCATCAATTAAATGACATTTTAGGCCTCTATGATTTATTTTAATATTTTCATATATATATATATATATATATATATATATATATATATATATATATATATATATATATATATATATATATATATATATATATTTTAAAAAATAAAAAAATAAAGACATATGCAATGCATATATTCCTAGTTTACACAATTAATTTATGATTTATCATATATGGTAGATTGAATATCTAGTTTTTTCTATGCATGTGTATTTCACGATATACATGTGTGAGATGCAGGGCATACAAGTCTTAAATGACATGGATAGTTAGTTGTAGGACATTCCTAGATGTAGGGGCTAACTTCGTACATTGAGGGAAAACTTAGACTAGGGGCATCTTGGTTCTTTTTACACATGTTATATCTTTTTATGACCATTCCATTGATCACATTAACCTATTTTTACATTGATTCCTCTTACTCATGCTACTAACACTACTAT
This sequence comes from Torreya grandis, assembly GCA_037957365.1. Classification (NCBI taxonomy): domain Eukaryota; kingdom Viridiplantae; phylum Streptophyta; class Pinopsida; order Cupressales; family Taxaceae; genus Torreya; species Torreya grandis. The sequence goes on along the minus strand of JARHVA010004924.1, from coordinate 508,859 downwards.
ATCTCTGGAAATTATATTTTTATATATGTGATGATGGCATACATTGATTGTGTAGATTAGCCTTATTTATTCTGTGCATGATTGATGATGTTATGTGTTACATGGTGTTATTATTTATTATTTATTACATATTGTTACTCCTCCTTTATTCTTTTTGACTTTGCATGATGTTGAGTGTTCATCTTCTGGCTCATTTTTGCGTTTGACTCTTTCTCTATATAGCTCTAACTCTATTTGATTCTATTTATTATTGTTTTTTCTTTACTATGTTTAACATTGTGAATTTTCATGTGCATTTTTGTTATTTATTATGTGTGTCTTGGCCATTAAAGTATGTGTGACTTTCTGAGTCTATTTGTTATGGGTGGATACATCTAGGATTATTTTCTAAGATTATGATTCCATGATACATATCACACATTTTTGTTCTTATATATGGTTCCATGATACATATCATACATATTATGCATATTTATTACCCATTTTGTCTATGCTCATTGGTATATTGAATCTATCATTTTTTTATTATTTTTATATCTATCTTGACATGAAACTTTTATGCCTTAAGCTACATTTTTCATACATTCTCACATGATCTAATCTTACTATGATGACATAATCTTACCATGATGTTAACACACACTTTTATATGCTCATATGTTTATATATATAAAATGATGCGTATAACTCTTTTCTTTTGAGATGAGTAATACTTTGATACTTACATTTTAGTTTCTTACTCAGACTTACTTATCTATAATTAGATACTCAAATTGAATCCAATTATCCATCTATAAGAAATAATTTATAAATTTACTTAGACTCAGATTTTTAGATACTTGGATTTTATTAGATCCCATGGTGAGTCCCATTCTATTAAAATATAATTATTAGTGTGGTTGAAGTTCTTCATGACCTAATTTCTAAGAATAAATGTAAATCCAATGAGTATTTGGGAATATTAATCTCAATCCATGGTTTTAACACTATCAGTCCAAGAGGCACAGTTCACCCTATTCTCCACCATATGCAAAAGGGAACTTGGTTTGCATGCATACAAGGGTATTTTTTCCTTGATTATTTCACTTTCAAATATTTTCAATTTTTTAAATCATATTTTATATCATAAGTGATAACTTTATTCTACATGTTTCATCATAGGTTTATTATGTAGCAAGGCATAACATTCAATACCTACCTTAACACATCCACTAGGGTTACATGTAGGTATCACTTTTTATCCTTTTACTCTAGTAATTTCATTACTAAAATAAAGGTGGGGAGGGGGGTGGTGGGGGTGGGAGAGTGTAAACACTCATTATTTTTAATAGATGCTTTAAAATGTCAATTTTGACCAAAGCTTTTTATACTTGACTTGTGCTCACATCACTTACTCTTACTCACACTCACTCTTATCCATTCTCTTATCTATGGTCCCAGTCTTCCCAAATTGTTATTTATTCTACATAGGATTACCCTAATATATAACTGAACATATTATTATTATTATTATCATAATTGAAATATCTCTTAATCTTATATCACTAATTTTTTTCTTTTTCGACACTTCCATTATCCTCTAATGACTCCATCCTACTGGATATATCTACTTGGGTAGGATTTGTCCACTACCCTTTAACGAATATTTTAACCAAATTAAAATAATTCATATGGTTCAACCCATACATTTCACATGTCGGTGAAAATGGAAATTACCCAAAGAGCCATCTATTTATATAAATCACACCTAAGCTAATTCTTATCTAGCATATACCTGGAAAACATCTACCTATCATTGAAAAATGTGAAGACAAAAAATTCCCTAAAGCTTCAAAATATAAAATCTCTTAATGGAGCATGCCTTAATACAAGTTTAAATACCATTACAAGGTCAAAATCATAGGTTTTAAAGTGTTGAAATAAAAAATTGGGATTGTAGTGCATGTTAATATTACATTAATTACACATAGTCAGCTAAGCAAGGAAACTAAATATAGTTTTAATCCTTCTTTAGAGTATTGAAATGTAAGTAGTGCTCAACCACTCAATAGGGATTGATTGGGGTTATCTCAACCCATACCACTAATGCTTTTTTAATAGACAAATCTAATATCAAAAGTAGATCTAGGGTCTTAAAATAATAAGAATATAAATAGAGATATCTACACATGATTAAAAGTATTTGAGTATATAGGATTTAGTTGTATGCATAAGCACAAATATCTAAATTATCAAAAATATGAATGAATCTCCCAGATGGGTCCAATACCCAATAGGTGGTTTGATGCTGCCAGAAGCATCCAACAAACACCAAACTCATCCTAGTAGACATGAGCACTATGTTTCTATATGTGAGCTATCACATACCCATTCCAGACCTCTGTTGAAAATTATAAAGTGTCAGAAACCAACATAAAATCTTACAAGAGAAGTACCCTATATTAGAGGTTATTTCCTTAAATGCTAAATGTAATAAATTAGTAATACTTTGCTTGTTACACTTACATTTTTATGTTGACTTCTATACCTCATGAAGTTTGAATATTCTATAATTTTGTCTTATTTAGATAACCTAAATTCAAAATTTAGTAAAACATTAGGGAGGATTTTAACCCTTCCGTATTTAAACATCAAATTGACACTTCCTTATCCCATTATATCATTTGTTAAGTTATCTCCTAAGAATACATCACATGTATTAATATTTTCATATTAACAAAACAAATCCTTGTGTGGAGTCATATGAAATGAAAAAACCAAGTCAATCAACCATTTCTCATGGAATGCATGAGTAATTGAAACTTCCAATTATATATCCCCTAAGAATTGAATGATTTTTTTTGAGGGGGGAATTATTCTATGACTAACTCTACATTGTTTATTAGAATGTTATGTTTTAATATAGTTTAACATTTCCTCGTAGTTCCTCCTACATATTTAGTCTTACCCTTTCACTTTGATTATTTTTTCCCTAACTTATTTTAATTTATTTCTTGGGTAAAGACTCTCACAAATAATGCATCCCTTATTTGACAATCCTCCAAGGATTTTTGACCTCATTTCTTCTATTATCAAACTTGTGACTATATCATCAATTTTTAATGTAGATAATGTACTACTAATGGTCATCACAAGATTATCCCATGAATTGGGATAAGAAAATAGTAAATCAACTAAATTTTCTTCATCATGCATTTTAATCTTGACTAAAATTAATTGATTAACCATTATTTTAAATTTATTCAAATGCTTTATCATAAATCCTTCATCATTAATCCTTAGAGAATACAACTTGTTTTGAAGATTTTTTAATTCACTATAAACTTTTTTTAATATAAAGTCCCTAGCTTATCTCAAAGATATTTCTAAGAATTTTCTTCTCTTGAGACATTCAACAACACAAAATATGAAAGATAGTCTAAATGAACTCTTTACCTTGTAATTCATCTTTTTCAAATATTTTGCCTTTTCTAGATGATAATTAAGGATTATATAACACCTTGGTCCTATAGAGTTGGCAAACTTAGACCTTGGTTATTCCTCTCAGTTCTATACCTTTTCCACTATCAAAAGTTTTGTATATTCTTTATCTTGTGCCCCTTGGATTATCTCTTGGTCTATAAATTCTTATGTTGATGACTCAGACCTGCTATCTTCCCCAAAATACTTAAAACCTACTTATCTTCCACCTTTACTTATTCAGATCATGTACCTATTTTCTCTTTCCTTAGACATTAACAACCTATAAAGATACCTCTATTAATGCATGTGTCCTACTCTAACATAAGTTTCTAGTGCACTAAAGTCATCAAATTCTCAAATGAAATAGATTCTAATGGTCTATCTATGTGATTTAATGTTATTCCCCTATAGGGGTGGTATATATTCACAATCACTCTTATTTCATTCCTCACCTAAAAACTTCTTACCTATTTACCAAGTAACTTACAAAAGGCATTCAAGCAAGAAATCAAGTGATAAAATTTTCCCTATTTTATTCTATTTACATATCATTCATAGGGACAACACATACATAGGTTTGAAGTACTAAAGCAATAGCCTAAGATCTAAATTTTCTATGTTATAAGCTAGGTAAATATTATAATTTAATTTCATATATTACATGATTCACACAGAAGCCAACACATAGGGGATAAATACATCAGTCTAAGTCCCTCTTCAAAGTGTTGACTATGTAGGCAACACTCATTGACAAAGGGGTATTTGGGGTCAGATTGAAACCATGTGCCCACTAACCCATTTTATCGCAAGGTCATTATGGTGATGAAGAATTAGGGTTTTTCAATTTCATGAGGAGTGATAGTACATGACTTATATGTGAATGCACTAGAATGAAGGTGAAGATGAACCCATAAGCATCTAGGTTGTTACATCCTTTTATAGTAGGTATTTCATACAAGACACTTATTTTATGTTTAGATAGTAGTGTTGATATAACTATACAAGGATAATGCTAGTGTCCTTAACTCTAGAAGAACTTAATCCATAATTTGGTGACTATTATAGAATCCTCTTCTAGTCTACTTTCTACCTATTCTATATCCAAAACTATGTTAGCATCAGAACTAGCTAAGTACATTATTTGTTTTTCATTTCTATATCTAGCATAACTGTATTTATTAATTTGATCATATCTTAGTTATATTAATTTAGCATATTTTGTATCTAAGTTTAGCATGTAATCGACATGTTATAGAGATAGTTTATCACCCGTATACTCTAGGCTAGAACATGGCATGATGGATGAAGCCCCATTCATTATGATCCATACACACATGACACATTTAGATGAGACATGCCACGTGGCATAGAACATGTAAAAGGAATAGGTTAATTTAATATTTTATTATATATATATATATATATATATATATATATATATAATAAAATATTAAATTAACCTATTCCTTTTACATGTTCTATGCCACGTGGCATGTCTCATCTAAATGTGTCATGTGTGTATGGATCATAATGAATGGGGCTTCATCCATCATGCCATGTTCTAGCCTAGAGTATACGGGTGATAAACTATCTCTATAACATGTCGATTACATTATATATATATATATATATATATATATATATATATATATATATATATATATATATATATATATATATATATATATATATATATATATATATATATATATATATATATATATATCAATGTAATTCATTATCCTATTATATTACTTGGTTGTATGCATCATGTTATGGTATTAAAGCAAGGATAGAATTGATAGAACTCCCAATTTATGAACACCTTTATTTTATGCATCTTTTAATTTATCATTATCTATATGGATATGAAACATGTTGGCATACATGCATAGACATTGGAATTTTTTTGTGTTTGTCCTTTTATTGATATAATGTTTTGTAACACACTGTGGATAGTGTCAAGATTTTGGGGTTATGTGTTTGTCCTTTACTATTACTTATCAATATAAAGAGTAAAAAAAATTGCCTACCTTAAAAAGGTATAGAATTAAAACCATTTTCATATTCACATAAGAATGTCTCAATTACAATGCAGACTTCATCACACCACTATGCCTTTAGTTTTAAGTGAGAAGCCACATACTTGAATAAGGTATTATTAGAATTAGACAAATAAAGTTATAAAGTGTAAATTTTCATAACACATAATGTTCCTAATCATACTTAAACTAATTTATCAAGTTAAAGATATATAACATGCATATTAATCCACATTTCAATACATAATTAATTTTGTGTACCTTATATGGATGTTATAATCGTATCAAAGTTTATCTCAAGATTTAGAAGATAATGATAAAACTAACTAAAAATATAAATGAATAGATATTATAAAAGCATTAGGATCAATATACATCACCCTTAGAATACTAGACAAAATATTTACAATTATATCCTACTCTTCATTATAGTCACAAAGTGACCTCTATGATATAGTTAAGATCAACAAAGAACATACCCAGATCTAGTCCTTTCAACACATTATAGAAATTTAAAAAAAAATTATATTATATTTAATTAACATATAAATATCTCTAAATTGAATTTTATGATACCACACAAAATAAAAGGTAAATGAACCAAGCTCATATTATTTAAATATGAAATAAGAACAGTAACAAATTCTTCCTAATATACTAAGAAATTTTTTAGCCCCTTCATATTACACTCAGTTAGCAAAGGCAAGATGCACAATTGTTTTCATATTTTAGTCTACAATTTTTTTTTAAGTGGTTTATTTTAGTCTTCAATTATTTATTAAGAAACAAGGGTTTTTTTCTAAGTGGTTTATTTTAGTCTTCAATTGTTTATTAAGTGCAAGATGCACATCTTTTTGCAGTTGTTATGGTTACTAATATAAAATTACCTCAATCATATTCATGAATGCTTGTACTTTGTCTTATATTATTCCTTTAAATATATACTTTCAAGAGCATTTTTATGTATTTTATGTTTGTTATGTAATTTTTTCATCCGTTTTATTCGTAATATCTAATTTAGAATTACATACAACTCCAAAAAAAAATTAATATGTTTTTGTCCAATAAAAGATAGGATAAGTATGTGTGTTTCCATGGTATCACCAAATGTAATAATGAAAAAACTAGAAGAATGTACGGCCATCCATCACAAATAATTGAAAGAAGAATTTTTATTTCTAGAAAAGGGTATCCTAGTTCATGAACACATGTATTGTATACAACTTATACCTTTTTCATGTTATTTATATGTATGAAACATGTTGTCATACATGCATGGAAGTGGTAATTTTTTTGTGTTTATCTTTTTATTTATATAATTTTTACGTAACATAGCATGGGTAGTGTCAACATCTAAATGGAGCTTATTTTTAGGTCATTCTTCCTGAAATACTAAAATGTCTTCCTTACAAATAGAGATAGATAACTCTTCTTAATTAGATAAATTTATTTTTATGAGTTCCTAAACTCGATCAACCTAATAAAAATGTAGCAAAAACAACTTAATAGGGAAATATAGAATATTTTATTTATTCAAGATAAATATGTACATACATTTCCCTAATGGGAAAAGTATCATTATGCCAAATAAATCCATTCATAATATGATCTGGGAATATATATCCACTCTCTTCTTTGTAGATATGAGAATAATATGTCATAACATTTGACATTACATTTCATAGTATATAAGATATCTTAACAGAGTGATGAACGATAAATATATTGATATCACTTATAGAGTTTTGGACATAGACAAGGTTTTTTTGGATTCAATGGTGTCTATAGATTAAAATGGTAAAAATGTCTTAGCATTCAATGATCATAACTAGATGAGGGTCAGGTTGAGCATTATGCACTGATTATAGGGGGAAATGTTGTCTAGAATAGGGGAATATGTTGAAAAAGGTTAAATGATGAGAGCTATTATATCTTGTGATATAGAAGGTGGTGAACAGATAGAGAATGTGGCATTGACCTATCCTCCATGGGCCAATAAAGTTATAGGTATGCATAATACTAAGGTTTTTATTATTATATCTAGCTAGAATAAAGGAAAGATCAAATGATTGTTAAAGAATATTGATAATAGAGATTGGTTTTGTGACTAATAATGATGGTGAAATTTAGATATAAAAAGGAGCACAAAAAAAAAATTAGAGTAGGGATGAAGGTATGGGAAGCTAGGTGTCCATCATATGCTCAAGTTCATGGAAAGGGGGGTTTAAACCTTTAGCTCTTGCTAAGGCAAACCCATCAATCATGATTGAAAATAAAGAGCTACATGTGGTTATAGAGAGGGAAGAATGGCTCTCTATTAGTGGAATAATCAAAAAAATTAGAGGACTTTGGCTTAGCCTTCTATATCTCCATGGATGGATATCAGGGCTTTCACAAGATTTAAAAAATGGTAATGTTAAAATTCATCCTTGTGGAAAAGATTTTTTATTTATTTTATTAAAGATAAGGATGTTGTTTCTAATGATTATGTTTGGTCTTGGGGGAATCACATGCTAATGGTCAAACTATGACATCCTACTTTTAACGCTTATACTAAAATTTTTAACATAAAATTGATTTGGATCAAGATACCAAACCTGCCTTCTCAATTTTTGCATAATGTTATTTTTAGAGTTTTAAGAAATGAAATAGGTGAAATTTTGCATGTGGATTCCATTATTTAAGTTATAGTTCATTCAAATTATGCCTGTATCCTGGTAGATGTTGATATTACTAAGAAAATCCCTACCCTTGTGGAATTGAAAGTTAGGGACAGAACATGGGTATAACCTCTTGACTATTAAGGATTAAATTTTATATGGCTTATATTTTTTCAAATAGGGCATTTGGTTAATAATTTCCTAGGTAGTAAATTCAAAAATATAAATTCATGGTGGAAGGATGTTAGTTTAGAGCATACCATGGTACAAACAGCTAGTGAGAGTGAGGATCGGAGCATAGTATTGAATTTATTAAATGCAAAATATAAGGAAGGGATAGAAGATAGAGAATCTAACAGAACAAAAATTTATAGATAATGTGGAAGGAAGTAATTGGGTGGGGAATTATCAAAATTTAGATATGACAAGAAAAATCTTAGAGGAAATGTAGCCAAAGGAAGTAGAGGATCAAAGCTCTAGGGAAAATGTTAAATCAAGAGAAGATCCATTTATTCAAACCCCTATTAATGGAAAAGTTTTGATAGATCCATTACTAAATCAACATTTAGGGGAGAATCTCAAAATATATAGCGCTATATTGCCAAATCTTGAGGAGGGGGAGATTGGAAAGTTGTGAACACCATGAAAAAGGGAAAAAAGAAAAATAATTTGAAACCTCTAAACATGTCTCTCACATCTCAAAAAAAAAATATTATGAGAGAGGCTTGGTAGTAGCAAATTCACTTTTGGATTTTTTGTAGGGCAGCAATACTTATTTGGTTTGTGAGGCTTTTGTGTTGCTCTTTAGTGGTTTAGTGGTTGTGTTTGAGTTTTTTAGATGATGTAATTATTTATATTGGATCTTGGGCCTTTTCATATTATTTATTTGACAGGGTTAGGGCCATGGCTTTAAAAAATCTATGTTTACCAATAATATAAAAAAATTGATCATGTGTATCACACAAAGATAGTGAATCTCCATAAACTGAATAAGCCATCAAACACAAATCATTTATGTGATCATTTATTTTCCTCTTTCATTCCTTGTTTTGTGTTGAACCATCCTTGTCATGCTATTACAAATAATGAATACAAATAATTTCATAATTAAAAATAAAAACTGCATTAATTTGATTCAAGAACAAGAAGAATTAAAAACCAAGGATAAACAAATACAACTTCTTAATATCTACAGGTAAAATCATAAATATTCCATGTTATCTCTTAGAGATACCCTATTTTTTTATCATAAATGGTAACACATTCCTATGCAAGGATAAATAAATATACCATGTTCTTTCTCATAGATGGTAAAATATTCCTATGCAATTAAAATCACATAAAATAAGATCACAAACTTGTTTCATATAACTTGATTTTCAAGTATAAAAACAGATTTTTAAAAATGGTAAAATAAGTAATCTTTAAATTCTTTAACAAATGATTACTTATACTATGACAAGAAAATATTACCATAACTTCAACATTGACATTATGATGATTCATGATATTTCATCTTAATGTGTAAGGAAATATAAGTGTTTTAAAATTATTTAAACAAACCATCATGCATCAATAAGTTAAATAAAATATATACCAAATCGACCTTTATATTGTCTATGAGTATAGAGTTTTTACTCATCAATAACCTAATTATTCCTCAAAGAGTCTATTAATATTGTTGGAATTTAAAATGAGGCCATCCATATAGTGGGTCCATACGCACCCCAACCATCAATTAGAGAGTGGAATAATACATTCAATTTTGATCCCAAAACATAAAATAATATGCCTGAATTAGTTTACAAATGATATCTGAATAGGGTTTTGAAAGAGACATAGTAAAGACTAAAAACACTCAACTTTGTTTAAATCACATTATCTCATTAATGCGAAAACCTAGGCAATGGACCTGCTATAACCAAAATTTTCACCCTTGGAGGAGGTTTTTCAAATCTTTCCAAATTTGGTTAAACATGGGATTACCCCTAGACATGTGGGTTGTCTATAATAGGGGTAAACCTATAGATTTGAAGGAATAACTCCCTTGATCTATCCTTTAAGATCACACACTACACTAGATTAATAACTTGTTGGGGTGAAAAGGGAAAAAGGAAACATAAAATTAACCTACACTGATTAAGGTGATACACCAAAGATATATCCATAAATATACTAACATTTACACTTAGAAGGCAGACTACTAAAACTGATCTCAACTCAAGGGTTATTCTAGCATAAGTGTTTCTACATAGATGTAGATTACCATGTAATTTAAAAAGTAGGTAAATATGAGGTCTGATCTTAGACACTACTAATCCCTTTCGCACTTCAAAATACACCTAACAAACATATACACTTCATGAGACCTATTAGAATAAATGTTATTCACACAATGCATACAAGAGTAAAATGGAAGCAAGGAGAAAACATTCATCCTTTATCATCCAGATAGACTACTTGAAATCCTTAGGAAAGAATTTTAAAGACTAAATCAGATTTATAAATTTATTCAAAGGTAAAACAAGATGTGAAACTAGCAGGGCTTATTCATACCAATTGTGGATTCTTTATAATTCCAAAATGGCTTCAATATATAGAGCATAGGAGAGGAGAGAGGAGTGACATTGAATAGTCACCATGACAAGTGTCAAGTCTTGTAGACTAGTTACAATGCAAGAAGAAGAGTTAATAAATAAGTCATGATTTTTTAATTGAAAATGTGTCAGTTTAAAACATGACATATTCCTAAAGTTGGCATAGGGACACTCCATTATCTTTCTTAAAATTGCCTTTTTGATGAGGAATCCACTTGATAGTCCAGAACTACTTTGTAAGTCATTGACTCATATCATCTAACTTAAGAGGGTGGAAACATGATTGTGAAAGTCATTATACATCCCTAAACTGATGACCTTCTTTTTTATAGTTGTTGTTCACTTTCTTGCAGCTACTCACTAGCCCTTTAATCCTAGATTCACACACTTGTCACTACGATGATCTATGAATGTTCAATAAAGTTCAATTTAGAAACGTGAAACACATCATCATAACCTATTTATCTTTTATTCCATCAAGTAGACTTCAATAAGATTCAATATCACACTCCTCATCTCTAACATAGGTAGTCTTTCTCATTGGTCTATCCATGACTACCTGAAATAAACCATTTAGAAGAGTGGATTTCATGTATCACTAAGGTGATAATGGGGGCTAATGAGTTAAAATACATATACATATACATTACACAATGGTTTTCACCTGTCAATTCCATTTTGCACCTTCAATTCAAATCAAATCTTGTAGACAAGAATTTGACATATCCTTATAAGTGGTAGTACAAAATAATTGAGTGGAAAATATCTTGAAAGAGTACCAAATGGATCCAAATCACTTTTTAGGTCAATTAACCCCTTTTGGATTCATTTCTCACTATATCTTTCTCATCATGTTCTTATAAGGGTTTTAGGAGGGTTGTAGGTTGTTAACAATGATTCATAAAGGTTAATACATTAACCCTTGAACCAATGACATTAAGTTTGAGTAAATGACCCCCTCAAATACCCCTAAGTTTTTGAGACACCATGCATATTCTCTGTACAAATATGAGTGAAATAAGTCAGATTTTTAGCTCTTACTATGCATTTTGGGCACCCTTAAGATAAGTTTATGCCAAAACTAATCAATTTAAGTTATTATATACAAACCAATAATTATAATAAATTATCCACTCTCTCATGAAGGATCTCAAATTGCATGGGATGATCTCATGACCATAGGGGTGAAGTTGTAAGTCTGATAGTTCATGCCTAGTTCTAGTTCTAGCAGGCATAGATTATTTTTCTAGGTATATGACCACTTATGAAGGTTTCTAGTGACTGTAGGGCCTTCTCAACACTTTTTCATTCAATACAAACCTACATCATCATACAATTATTCAAGGCTCTACCATTCCATTCATTCACCATGACTTTCACTAGTTTTATAGATTGTCTAGACTGTGGAGTGCCTATAGTCTAAGATAAAATAGTGGAAAATTCCCCTATTAATATGACCCAAATGATACCATGGGAGGATAGGTAAATTCATGATAAGGTTCTTTACTATATTTTATAGTTAGATCATACTTCTAGAACCCTCAACACTCTAAATTCTGTAGACTAGCTTTTAGGTCTGTGATTGTGTGCAGGATTTTGTTTGATTGAGTATGGAATTAGAAACCTATTTACTTAAGCTTATTCATGTTTTATTTTACTATGAGGATCACATGGAGTGTGATTTCATCAATCTGGGATTGGATTTAATGTGTCTATTTCATCTTACACCTTTGTCAAACCCTTTAACTTGCATTCTCCATTAGCTAACGCTAGTCTACACAAAATTCAAACTATAGGTGTTAATTAGGGGCATAAGAGATTCTTTTAGGTGATGATGCATTGATTAAAAATTATATTTACACTTTATAATTCTCCTAAGTTCATTATTATTATCTTACACTTGAATGGACTCACTCCTACCTTAAGACCATGTTATCATTCCTTACCATAGATGTACTAGTTATCACTTACAATGTTGTATTGCTATAGGTTCATTTGGCTTAATATCACTATAATTTTTTGAATTCTTCCATAAATAAACTTGATTGATTTGACAGCCATTCAACCATCAATATCTTGAACTAACCAACCTTTTATTTAATTGGCATGTTACTTCTAGGCCTAGGTTGCAAGAATGAAGCTACTAGGCTTACAAAGACCTCATAAACCTTCATCAAAAGATGAAATTATATGGAACAAAGTTTAATTTCAAATAAGTTAAGGTAAACATTTTCATTTTGATAAATTTCCAAATATGAGAAACTAGAGGTGGATATAGTATTTGATACTTATACCTATATTGTACTATCACCCTTGAGGTCTCTTCAATGTAAACCCTCAATGGAGAAAATGACTTCCATGTTCTAAGGGGTTTAAAACAAATGTACTACCTTGACCTAAATCCACTCATAGAAGAATGAAAACATTGTAACTAACAAACACTTTTCTTCAAAATTCATTGATGTTCACTCTTAACACAAGAGAGTGATCTTGCCTATCCCTTCATGTCCACATGTGCCAAGCCAAATGAATTCAACATGAAAAAGATGAAAATTATATATAATTATACATATACCACTTGGTTTGCACAAATCAATGCAATCAAATGAGAAAATTGAGTGATTGAGATTGCATAGATAGTTTAGAGGTGATAACAATCTTAGTGATTGTTCATATAGGAAAAACCATCAATCTTAAAACAATGAACATGAAATGGAAGTACATAGGGACTATTAACATCCCCCAAGTTCACTCACTATAACTCTTCTTCTCTTGTCTATACCAAGTGAAAATTATTGACCCTTATTGACATGTCCAAGAGAGAGATACGAGAGAAAAATTGGTTTTGCTCAATTTTGGATTTGTTAAAGCTACTTGAACTTGGAAATGAGTTGTGGTAATCTCAAGAGATATTAATAAAGCGTCCACATGTGTCAGATGAGTCACCTTAGTCTATATAACTATCTAAAACAAACCTTTTGCAGATGATATTCTTGTTTTAACGTTGAACCTAAAACTTTTTAGTTTCAAAACTAGTCTTTGACATTACCTAACATGAAGTATGTTATATGTATTCTTAACACATTTTTACTTTTGTGGAAAATTGTAAATTTCATTAAAATGACAAAAATGAGTCATAAAATGACCTTTAGACAAATGGACAAAAGTGACAAAGGTTAAAACATATCATGTGACCCTCAAAGGACCATGGTGACCATTTTTGAACCTAAGGGTCCTAATTAAATGTTTTAAAATTCATGGAAGTTGACTTAATTTGACCTAGGGTAAATTTTAGTCAACATTTTGGTGATTTCTAGGGGGTAGCATTCATGTTATGCTGAGGACCAGTTACCTTATCCTAACCTTGGGAAATGGAGTCACCCATATACTTCAATTGACATTGATATGCATCTGAAAATACCTCAATATCACATTAAACATAACATGAAACAAAAACACAAAAAAAGACACCAAGTCATACACCTATGACCTGTAATAACTTAGGGAAAACACACAAACAACTTAAGAAAACTAGTCTATGTACAAACTAACCTAAGACAAAATATCCTCCTAGGTTAAAAATAAAGCTTTCACCATCCTTTGATCCATGATATACAGGAGTTCATGAAGCATGTTTCCTTTTAATCTTAGGTTTTGATTTTCTCAACTCCTTCATGCTTGTCAATCTTCTTGGCATGATTTCAAGTGAAGTAATGACATTTGTAAACATGTCACATATGATGGTGAACTCTTTTTGCACTTAAACATCAATCTTATCATGGTACTCTATAGATAAAAATTGTCCCAATGATGCTTCATCAAATCATGGTTCATTTTCCTTCATAGAGTCTTAAATGAGATCAAACTTCTTATCAGTTGCAATATCATCAAGCTCTTCAAGGAGGTTTTCATAGTCAATCGAAACTTCATCATTATCTTTCATGAAGATATATTTCTCTATATCCTTGTGCACTTCAATTTAAACCTTGAAAAGGTATTCAAGTTCTTGGAGAAGTTCAATATGCTACTTCTAATCATTTTTTCCTTCTTTATACTTAAGAACCATATCATCTTCAAACTCATCTTTTTGACCATGTTCATAAATCTCAACCAACTCAACCATTATGATGTTATTCCTTGAATCTTCTTATATAATTTGATCAAAATCTTTGTGAATAGTTGAATCATGATCTTGATCATATTTTTATTCACTAAAGAAGATGTGTTTATACCTGTATTCACCAAGGGGAGTCCCAATAGTGAACTCTTCATCATAGACACTTGTGTCATCTTATTGATCAACTACAACCTTGGATTGATCTTCCTCACTAATCTCCTATAGGATGGGTTATCCTTCAAGAATGGATGAGGTGGGAGGGTGGTGAACAAGTTCATGGGTTAGAGAGGGAGTATGAGGTGTGGTAGATGTTTCATAAATGGGATTGGGAATGGAGAGAAAACTCTTGAAATTTGGGTATTTGGAAATGGGAGACTCTTGAAAGGATTATCAGAGAGAGAGAAGATTCAAATTTGCTATAGATATTTAAATTTGTTCAAAAATTACCTCATCTTTCTCATATCCTTCTTGAGGCTCTTCAATAGCTGTAACTTTATCTTCCACCTTCTCAACTAAGGCCTCTTTTTTTATGTTGAAAATATTTTTGGATGGATTTTCAAGATGGATAAGATATAGATTCTTGGGGAGAAGGAAATGGGGCCTGAACAAACACAAGGTTTTCTTTCTTGACATCAACTTCTTGGTTGTCACTTTCTTCATCTTTATTTCCCCAAGACTTCACTACTTGGTTCCAAGTTGGAACTTTGAAGCTATTAGGCTCTTTTGAAGATTTGATTGGCTATCTTAGAGGCTCTTCTTTAGGATAGTGAATGGTTTCATGAGGATAAAAATCATAGAAAAACTTATATGGAATACAAGAAGGTTAGTTAGGAGGGGAGGGAGAGACTTGCATAGGTTAAAATTATTCCACAAGAGTTGGCATGGTATAATTTGGAATCATAGTCCAAGAAGGCCTCCAAGATGACTAGGTCTTGCTTTATTGAGGAGGGATATGTATAGCTTGAGGAAGACTACCTCCAATAATTTGCCTCTTCATAGCTTGGACTTATTCTTTAAGAGTCTTAATCACATCTTCTTCTTGATAGCCATCTTTATAGGCTTATTCCTAAGGTTGCTCAATAACATCATGAGCATATGGATAAGGAATAGGCTGACGATAGGGATTCCATGGCTTCATAGGGATGATAACAATCTTAATAAGGTTGTTGAGGAAAATAGTAGGTCATGATAAGGTTGGTAGGGAGGTGTTTAGTAGTAAATCTCATCATATCCATCTATACCAACTTCATTAGTCAAATGAAACACAAGATTTTTATCAAATTATTTTCACAATAAGTACCTAGGATGCTTATAACCAGTTTATTTCATTCAAAGTTTCCATTTGTGTTTGTTTTAATGCTTCCCAAAAGATGATAGGTAGAAGAATAAACAAAAGTTTATTCCACTATTTTGGAACTTAAGTCCCATCTGGCATGCAATACACTATTATAACCAAATTTTGCACTCTTGGAGGAGGTTGTTTATACCTCTCCAAATTTGGTTAAACATGGGATTAACCCTAAACCTATATGTTGTCTATAATAGGGGTGAACATCTAGATTTGAAGGGTTAGTTCCCTTGATCTATCTTTTAAGCCTAGACACTACACTAGACTAATCACTTATTGGGAGTGAGAAGGGAAGAAGGAAACATAAAATTAACCTAAACTAATGGATTTGATACAAAAAATATATTTCCACAAATATACTTGCATTTACAATAAGAAGGCAGACCACTAAAACTAATCTCAACTCAAGAGTTCTTCTAGCATAAGTGTTTTTACATGGAGGTAGATTGACATGTGATTCCAAAGGTGGGTAACTAAGAGGTCTAATATTAGACACTAATAATCCCTTTCACACTTCAAAATACACCTAAAAAACATATACACTTCATGAGACCTATTATAAAAAATACTACTCACATAATGGAAACAAGAGTATAATGGAAGCAAGGAGAAAATATTCATCATTTATCGTCCAAATAGATTACTTGACATGCTTAAGAAAGAATTGTATAAACTAAATCAATTTTATAAATTTATTCAAAAGAAAAATAAGATGTCAAACTAGCAAGGCTTTGTCATACCAATTATGGATTCTTTATAATGCCAAAATGGCTTCAATATATGAAGCATATGAGATGAGAGAAAAGGAATGACATTAAATAGTCACCATGCAAAGTGTCAAGTTTTGCATACTAGTTAAAATACAAGAGGAAGAGTTAGGAAACAATTCATGAAGTTTTATTGAACATGTGTCAATCTGAAACATGCCATATTCTTAAAGTTAGCATAGGGATACTCCATTGTCTTTCTTAAAACTACCTTTTTATGAGGAATCCACTTGACAGTCCAAAAATGATTTGTAATTAATTAATAGATATCATTTGAATTGATAAGGTGGAAACTTGATTGTGATAGTCATTACACACCCCTAAACTAATGACCTTCTCTTTGACGCTTGTTGTTCACTTCTTTATAGCTACTCACAAGCCCTTTAGGCTTGAATTCACACAATTATCACTAGGATGACCTGTACATGTTCAATAAAATTAATTTCATAAATGTGATAAACATAATTATCACCTATTTGTCTTCTATTTCATTAGATACACTTTAATAAAATTCAATATCACACTCCTCATCACCAACTTAGGCAGTCACCTTCTTTCTCACTATTATCTTCATGATTGCCTATAATAAATAGTTTAGCATAGGGGATTTCATGTATCAATGAGGTGATAATTGGGGCTGAGGAGATAAAATACATCTCCATATACCTTCCACAATGGTTTTCATTTGTCAATTCCTTTATGCACCTTTAATTCAAAATAAATCTTGTAAAAAACAAAGAATTTGACCTATCCATACAAGTGATAATACAAAATAATTGAGTGGAAAGGAGCCTTAGAGAGTTAAAAATAAATCCAAATCACTTTTTAGGTCAATTTACCCCTTCTGGATGCATTTATCAGTATGTCTTTCTTATCGAGTTGTTATGAGTGTTTTAGGATGGTTTTAGGTTGTTTAGGTTGTTAACAATGATTCATAAAGGTTAAGCCCTTAACCCTAAAAACAATGCCACTAATTTTTATTATAATATTCCCTCAAATATACCTAAGTTCTTGAGACACCATGCACATTATTTGTACATATATGAGTGGAAGAAGTTGGCTTTCAAGCTCTTACTATGCATTCTAAACACCCCTGAGACAATTTTAGGCCAAAATTGACCTATCTTGGTTATTATCTAAAACAAATGAGTCTAATAAATCCTACACTCTCACATGAAGGCTATAAATTTTCTTAGGATGATCTCATGACCATAAGGGTGAATTTGGAAGTCTGATGGTATATGCCTAATTCTAGGTCTAGTAGGCATAAATTGTGTTTCTATGTATATGACCACTTATGAAGGTTTATAATGATTTTATGGACTTATAAACACTTTTAAATATTAAATAAAACCTTAAATCATCCTAAATTTCTTTAAGGATCTACCATTTCATTCATTCACTATGACTTTCACTAGGTTTGCAAATTGTCTTGACTATGGAGTGCCTCTAGTCTGAGACAAAACAATGGACACTTCCCCTATTATTTTGACCCAAATGAGACAATGGGATCCTATTTCAAGTAATTTTGAGCTTATTTAATAAGTTTTAGAGTTATATCACACTAATATAATGCTCAACACTCTACATTCTCTAGACTAGCTTTTAGGTTTGTGACTATGTGCAAGATTTTGCTTGACTAAGCATGGAGTTAGAAACGTATTTGATCAACCTTATTCATGTCTTATTTTCCTCTAAGGATAAAATTGAGTGTTATTTAATCACTTTTATAGTTTATTAAATTTATCTATTTCATATTACACCTCTATCAAACCCCCAGACCTGCATTCTCCATTAGCTTAGGCTAGTTTAGGCAAAAGTTAAATTATGAGTGTCAATTAGGGGAATCATATATTCCTATAGGTGGTGATACATTTATTGATAATTGTATTTCCACCTTAGAATTATATTAGGGTCACTAGTATCATATTACACATGAAATGACTCACTCCTGCTTTGAGACCATGTTATCATTCCTTACAACTAATGTACTAGTTATCACTTGCAACATTGTATTGCTACAGATTCATTTGGATTAATATCACTATAATTTTTTTAATGCTTCCATAAATAAAATTTACTGATTTGATAACCATTCAACCATAAATATCTTGACCTAATCAATCTTTTCTTGAATTGGCATGTTACTTTTATGCGTATGCTGCAAGAATGAAGCCACTAGGCTTACACATACCTCCTAAACCTTCACCACAAGATGAAATTATATGGAATAAAGTTTAATTTCAAATAATTTAAGGTTAACATTATCATTTTGAAAATTTTCCAACTTAGAGAAAATAGAGGTGGCTATAGTATTTGATACTTAGCCCTATATTGTACTATCACCCTTGAAGTCTCTTCAATACAAACCCTCAATGGAGAAATTGACTTCCATGTTCTGAAGGGTTGAAAAAAAATGTAATACCTTGACCTGAAGTAAATCATACAAGAATGAAAACATTGTAACTAGAAAACATTATTATATAGACTTCATTGATGTTCACTCCTAGAATAAGAGAGTGATGCTACCTATCTTTTCATATCCACATGTGCCAAACCAGTTAAATTCAAAATTAAAAGGATGAACATGCTCTACAAGGCTACGTACACCACTTGATTCACATAAAACAATGAATTTAGATGAGAAAATTGAGCTATTAGGATTGTATAGGTAGTTTGGAGGTGCTAACAATCTTAGTGATTGTTCACATAGTATAGATCATCAATATTGAAACCATGACCATGAAATGGAAGTAAAAATGGACTAATAACATCCCCCAAGTGCACTCACTCCAAATATTCTTCTCCTATATATACCAAGTAAAACCATTGACCCTTTTTGACTTGTCCAAGAGAGCGATATGAGAGATAAACCAATTTTTATTAATTTTGGATCTATTAAAGCTACCTAAACTTGGAAATTACTTTTGGGGATATCAAGACATATTATTGAAGCTTCCACACATGATAGATGAGTCACCTCAGTTTGTAAAACTATCTAAAATGAAACTTTTATAGATGATCTTCTTGTTAAAATAAACACATTTCTCTTTTTTTGGAAAGCCATACATTTCATTAAAATGACCAAAAGGTGTTATAAAATTACCTTAGGAAAAATGGACAAAAGTGACAAAGGTTAAAACATATCATGTGACCCTCAAAGGAGCATGGTGACCTTTTTCAAACCTAAGGGACCTAATGAAAAGTTTTAAAACATAGGGGGGTTGAATCAATTTGACCTAGGGTAAAATTTAATCAATAGTACCAAACACATGATTTTGAGCAAGACCCTAGTAACCAACATACAAAATATAAAATATTCATAATACATAAAGAGTGAAGTAAAAGTAGTCAAATTATACTTTAATAATATGGACAACAATATACCATCACACATAATGTAAATGGTATTATACAAATAGGCAAGATGAAGGGCATTATATAGAATTTAATAATATGGATAATAGTAGACCATTATATAGACCGATGGTCCATTTGGTCCTCTTATTTATGTAGAAAGAAGGACAACCTTATGCCATTACATATAATGTAAAGGGTATTGTTGTCACCAAATTATACACCCTAGACAAGGGTGTTTAAGCCTCCTCTATATTTATGAAACATGGGAATACTTATAGATATGCAGGTTTACCTATAGTAGAAGTAGACCTCTAGGTTTATGGGCTAAGTCCCTGAATATACCTTGAAATACTTATCACCTACTTAACTAGTTACTTGTGGGAAAATAGATAAAATTTTGCATGAAATAAAACTACTCTAAGGGGATGATACATCATAAGTATTTACACAAGATCATTTTAATTTTTTCACTAAGCAATAAGGCTTACAACACTAGTCTAAAATTCCTAAAATGCACTAGCATTAGTATTTCATTATGAAGGTGACATACATGAAGACTATCCAAGGTAATTGAAACTGTATATCATTTGCATATACTAAGGCTCATTGTACACTTGATAATATATCCATAAACTTATCAACACTTCATATGACCTACTAGAGTGAAATCACTTGCATCAAACATGGAAGATTAAGGGAAAGTAAGGATAGATGAATATCTCTTAACTATTGACTATACATCTCTTCACACATTTTGACAAGATGATATATAAAATCAAAACCAAACTTTAATTTATTGTTCAAAGGTAAGTTACAATGTTATAACTATTAGGGCTTCACCATAAATGGTGTGGTATTATTCTACAAGAGCCAAAATGGTTACTACTTATAGAATTTGAGAGAAAGGAGGAGAGAATGAAGTCCATGAGTCACTATAGCATGTGTCAAGATGAGAAAAGGAGTTACACATGCAGGAGAGAGGAATATGAAATACACCATGTAAGGTCTACTTGGATAAATGTCCCTCACAACATGAAACTCCTAAAATGTGGTGTATAACTCCCCAATTGCTTTCTAAGAAAGTTTTTCTTCATCATTTGGCCTCCTTGGAATGATCCATAATAGACTAGGGATATATTTTAAAATTAAACTAAGAGGGAGGGGTTGTAGACATGATATAAAAATCATTGTAGGTGTCCCTAATCATGACGATTATTTTGGACATGAGTTATCATTGCTTACAGTCCAAAAACTCCTTTTTCACTCACCTTGCACACTTAGCACCAAATTTATCTTCAATTTTCTAATCTTATCCATACATAAAAGTGTATGAAACTTGTAAATATCCCTCATGTCCTTATATTCCTTAGGTAGACCTTAAAAGTCTTCCTACTTGGAGTTTTCATCTTCTCACTTGCTTATTCACTATGCTAGTTTGGAATGGCTGAGATGGAGGTACTTGAAAAATCACTTATGTGTTTTCTTAGATCAATAAATGTATATTATACGCTATATTATGACCAAATATACCCCTCTAAGTGATTTTTTTCTCTTGAAAACCTTCCATTCATAAAAAACACACCAAACTATCAAATAAACCAATTTTGTACCCTATCTGTATAAGTAAGGTGAGATTCAAATTTATGGGAAGGATATATTGGGAGTAATCTGCAAGATCAAAGTCATTTTATATTCAAAATATCCTTCTTAGGTGAATTTCCTACTTCATCTTCTCAATCAGGTCAAGAACTAGGGTTTTGGGGGGTTTGGAGATGTTTTACCCCTTAAGGATTGTTCATGAAGGTCTGATGTGCAATTATCCAAAAAAAATCACTAATATCTTATTTAATATCCTCTCTAAAATATCTCAAGCCCTCATACTCCCATGCTAAGTCTCCATGCACTTATGAACTTCCAAAGTTGTCTACTTGAGTTATTTATAGCATTTTTCATAGGCCTGAGTTAGTTTGGGCCAAAATATGGTTTCTATGTGACTTCATCTACACACCAAATGTTTTTTCCTACTCCATATCTCCCTATAAAGGTGCTTAAATGTCATGGAGTGTCCACTTGAGGTTAGAAAATTTGACTACACCTATAAATGCCTGACTATATCTTTGATGCCTAGACTTGAATTGTGCATTTTATGATGATAAAAAATCCTTGTATAGAGTTTTACATTCTTGTATCAACATTCCACACCATCCTCCCAATTCCTTAACACTTTTTCTCATCTTTTACACCTACTTACCTCTGCCTATAGATTTCATGTTTCATGGAGTACCCTTTGTCTAAGATAGAATAGAGTGTATCTCCCTTATATTCTCAAGAAAAATGGAGGTATGGGTGTATCAATCAAGTCATGAGGGTAATATGTACCCATTTTTAGGGTTAGGTCACACTCATAACACCTTTAATCTTCATGAAACTATGGACAAACTTCTTGACCTTGCTAATTGTGTAGGGTTGCAAACATGAACTATAGAGTAAACCTTGGAAACATCTATATGATCTATGACCTATCTCAAAAATATCCTAAGGATCACATAATAATATTTAAGGTATTGACATTGTTTCCAAACTTTCCACCATTTATGTCAACTTATTCAATGCATACCCCTCTCGACTAGACCTGACTGTGTTTTATCTCAGATAAAGGGACCTACATGTAGGTGAAACTTTGTGTTTGTAATTGTATCCATGTTATAATACCTAATTAAATTCCTCTAATTTCACACAATATATTCAATTTCTCACACCTTTCTTTAGGTTAAGTCAACCTCAAGACTAGTTAGACTCATAGATCATTAAGATGTCATAGTTAGATGTAGTTGACTACTTTAAAGAAAAAATTGGTCTTGTGGGTGAATATCAATCTCTTAAACTTTTGATTAATACATTTAGGTACTTTTTTGAGTCTTTTTAATCATTTAAGAATGGAAAATTTTATGTTTGTAGGCCTAGTAGTTCTCCAAGGTATATGCCATGGCTAGTGAGTACCTACAATCAGGCTATAGGTGGATATTCTGGGGGCAAGGCACCTATAGGTGATGGTGTAAGTCCATAACTTGAATTTAAACTCCTTATTTATAAAATTTTAAACAAAGATATCCTTCTCACTTTCTTATAACCTCTTACCATGAAGATATGTTCTCAACTTATTATCTTTGGGTGTAGAGGTCATTTGAAGCACAAAACTTGTAGAAGACATTGAAAAACTATAATGAACAAATATCAAAATTGAAGGCCCTAAAACATCACTTTAATTTAGTCACATACCCACTAATTTTTTAAATTTTATACCCATATGTGAATGCTATAATATATATTCACTTTAATTAATCAAGACTCCTTGCAACACTGCTATATGACATCATCAAAAGGGGTTATGTCTCTATTTTGGTTTTTTAGGGAAATTTGTCCCTTGATTCAAATTATCTTCTCATGAAGTGACTTATCACTCTACATAAAAAATTAATGCGTCAAACATGAATATCATAACCTTTCCAACATCTTTGAGAAACATTTTTATGTTTCTATAAATACCACGTATATGTGGACATTTCAATGTACTGGTAGTTAAGAGAAGACATGAACAATGTACATGTTGTCTAGGTTTGCAACTAGTCTTGGACCCTCCATAGACTCTAAAATGGAATATTTTCACCATGTATAACCTCATTAAATTCACATACTCCCTTTAAATGTGATTATCATTTATGAGGCAGCTATAGGCATGCATTAAGTTGCAGACTAGATAGTGAGTAGAAACATGAACAATACACATGGTGAAGGATCCTTTAACTAGTAATATATCCTTAAATATATTAAAATGAAACTTTTAAATCATAAGGAACTTGAAAAAAAGCACACGCCTTGTCTCGATGTGATTGGATCTTTCTATGGCACCTATAAATGCACATCAATGGACTGTGTATGGGGTTGAATTGTCATCACAGTTTACATAAACCACTTGAGATCATATCCTCATGCTTGTTTTTATTTTTCATGTTACAAGAAAATTCTAAAAAACCTTATAAAATTCATTACACATCTATTAATGTGATCAAATCCTTCATACATCATGATTTTAGATGGAACTTGTAGGGAATTGACTGTTTGTCACTTATGACTGTGTTGTTGATTACAACTCCATGTGAGAGATTTGGAGCTGATCTTGGAATGAATGGGGGTGAAAAAATTTTTAAAACATGAAATGAAACCTACCATCATACTCTAAATCCGCTACAAATATGTTAAAAATCTATAGATGGTGAAAACCTACATATCACTCCAAGTGAGACCAATTTGGAACTCAAGATTCTTGACTCATAAATTCAATTCCAATCATGAATATATATATATATATAAACCATGTGGTAAATATTTCCATGTCCTCTAAAAGCAATTTCATCATCTGGATTGTATGGAACTGCCAATATAATAAGGAAACCTGCAGGGTGTGGGAAACATCATGCATAATGGGTTAGATAACTTATAAAGGATGGTTCATAAATCAAAAGTGACCAATAATTTAAATATTTATATGAAAATTAATTTTAATAAGTTTTATATCACCCTATAAATGCATTTGACCTATAAATTCTCCTACTCGCCATGCTAATAAGAAACCTATTGACTAGTTTTGCATGTCTAGATGGGAAATGAAAGAACATAATGGTTTTTATCCATTTTTTAGCATTAAAAATATATTATAGAATTTAAATGAGTCCAAATAAGTTTAATAGACATCCCAGAATCTCTTCCCATGTTCCACTCTATTCATGGGTCATACAACTATAAAAACTCATGCTTTCTCATTTGTTTTCTTGATTTCATTTAACACCTATAATATTTTTAGTTAGAGTGTAACATATATAATAGGTAATAATATAAGGGGCATTGGAATAAATTTTTAAACACTTTTATTTCTTATAAAACCATACAACCTTCACAAATAGCCCAAAATTTGTGATATAGAATGACTTAGGAAAGAGATTGACTATGACCAAGGTGATGACACATTAAATGACATGAAATAACACTATGACAAACCATATATGACCCTAATACAACCCTATACAATTTTTGGACTCTAGGGGGTTTAACCTATTTTTACTTGTGGTCAAAATAGTCAACATTCTTGGTGATTTCTAGGGGTGTTATGCTTGTTATGCCCAAGACCAATAGCCTTTTCTTATCCATTATGCCATAGAGTCATATAAAAAGATATATGACATTGAATTTTCCTTTTAAATATACCAAAACACAATAAAAACAATAAGATACAACACACAAGATAATAAACTAAGCAAATACACTTGTGCTTCATGATCACTTATGGGACACACAAAAAAAAAGAAACTAACTCAAACACAAGCTAACTTGAAATAAACACTTCCTCCTAGGTCAAATGGGAATTTTGAAACCTTTTTTGCTTTATGTAGTGAATTAATGAATAAGGTATGTTTCCCTTTGAATTTTGGCATTATGCCTCCATCTTTTTCATAGTGTTTGCCAACCTTATTGGCATGGTGTTCAGAGAAATCAATGGAACTACAACCAGGTCAACTATGAAAATGAAATCCTCTTGCATCTCAATATATTATAACTTCTCATAATACTTCTCAACTACAACCTCCAATGATTTTTCAACAAATCATACCTTTTTAGTTTTCATGGTGCTCTCAATAAGATTGGGTTTCTTCTCAACTACAAGCTCTTCAAGCCCATCAAGGAGATCCACATAGTCCACCCAGTCTTGGTGATTGTCCTACATGGAAAACTCTTTATTCACCTTGTCATGTATTTTTCCCTCAACTAGGAAAATCTCTTCAAGTTCTTGAAAGAGTTCCATTTGTTGATGCCAATCATATTTACTCTCCTTGTCATATAGAACCACCACCTCTTTAACCTTCTCTTCTTGATGTATGAGGTCATGAAAATAATCTTATTTATGTTCCAATGCATCTGAGGCTGATTCAACATCAACATGAGGTATTGACTATTATTCAAGGACTACATGTTCTACCTTGATCTCATGAGACTCTTCTAGGACTGCAACTTCTTGAGAAATGACTTGGAGTTCACCTTCATTCTTGATAGCACACTCAACTTCATGCTTGAGATGGTCATTAACAACCTCATGATCAGGTGTATACTACTTAAGAGAATAAAATGAATCACTTATATGCACAAAATCTTGTTTTAGGGCATGAAACTTCTTCTATAGGTCTTCTTCTTCATGATTGTTATGTTCAACAGTTTCTTCATCATAGACATTAGGCATAGGGTCCTTATAAATTACTTCCTCTTCTATGTTTTTATCAAATTCTTTATGTGAAATTTCAATAGGATCTTAAATATATTTCTCCTCATTCAATAAGGTAGAGTTACATTTATGTTCACCAACAAGAGTCCGTATGGTGATCTCCTCTTCATAATTACTCATGACATCTTCTTGATTAGCTAAGACTTGAGTTCTTTCTTATTTATTTGCTTCCCTCAAAATGGGATCTTTTTCAAGAAGGGGTGAGGTGAAAGGTTGATGGATAGGCTCATGAGTTGGAAGTGGGGTATGAGATGTAGTATAGGGCTTGTGAATGGACTTAGGGAAGAGGACTTCAATAGTAGGCTCATGGGGAAGTTATAATTAGGGCTAGTTAGAAGGAAAACCACATACATTAGCAAAAGTTACACCCTGCCAATAACTTTCTTGAGGATCTTCAACAACAACATGTTCATTATTAATTTATTTTTCTTCCCACATCTTTAGCCTATGTATTGAGCATTGGGAACACTTCTTTTCCAAGTGCATATTCTCTTTGATCTCCCATTGAGTTCCTTTTATCTCTTCAAACATCTC
Source organism: Torreya grandis (assembly GCA_037957365.1). Taxonomy (NCBI): domain Eukaryota; kingdom Viridiplantae; phylum Streptophyta; class Pinopsida; order Cupressales; family Taxaceae; genus Torreya; species Torreya grandis. Next base: position 481,641 of record JARHVA010004924.1, on the reverse strand, counting down.
CAACACATGCATACAAATTTAGGAAACACCTATTAACCATTCCATGAGATGATTAGGGATCACATCATACTCATCATCCCATGTTCCCATATTATCTTCATTATCTAGAAACTATGATATGAGTGCCAACAAATATTTGATGTAATATGGGGTTAATGGAGGAGGGGGAGGGTAATGATGGGGATTGAGGCCAAATTTAACTTGTTGTATTTTATCCTATATTAATTCAAATCTTGCCTTGCAATATATTTGTTTACAATCCCTAGAATCATCTGATTCTTCATTACTAGGCTCATAAGTGACATCTTGAGGTTGATAGGCATCATGATATGATTGGTAAGGGTCATGTTAGGGATGATAGGGAAACATTTTTTGATAGGTTTTTTGGTAGCCTTCTTTATAGGTTTTTCAAACAACATGATGTCTATATGGAGAGGGAAATTGAGGACCATAGGGCTGCCATGACTCATAGGTTTGGTATCCATTGTGATAGGAATGTTGAGGAGTATCATGTGGTTCATATCAAGGTTGATAGGGAGGTTCATAGTACAGATATTCACCATAGCTATTCATATCAACCTCATAGGTCAAAGGAGACATAAGAACTGATCAAAACTTCAACAAAAGATACCTTGGCTAATTATAATGAGAAGATTTCATTCATAGTCACTATTGGTGCTATCTTGCTTCCTTCCAAAAGTTGATTAGAGGAAAGACACACCAACTAATCTCTTGGACCTTGGTCCCATAAGGCATGAAAAACTTATTGGCACCAAATATTTCACCCTAGAATATGGTGTTCAAGCCTCCTCCAGATTTAGAACACATGGGAATACCTATAGGTATGTGGATTTACCTATAGTATAAGTAGACCTCTAAGTTTAAAGGCTAGCTCCTTGAATATACCTTGAAATTCTTATCACCTAATCAACTAGTTAATTATGGGAAAAGAGATATAAGTTTGCATTAAATGAAACTACTCTAAGGGGGTGATACACTAGAAGGATTTATAAAATAGCATCATACTTCTTTCACAAAGAAACAAGGCTTACAAGACTAGTCTAAGAGTCTTATAATGCTCTGACGTATTTCAATATAAAGGTGATGTGCATGAAGAATATCTAAGGTAAGTGAAACCATATATCAGTTACATATAATAAGTCTCATTTTACACTTGATAATAGATCCATACACTTAATAACACTTCATATGACCTGCTAGAATGGAATCACTTGCATCAAACATGGAAGGAATGAGGGAAAGTAAGGATAGATGAATATGTCTTAAATATTCACTATACATCTCTTCACACACTTTGACAATATGATATACGAACTCAAATCCAGATTTGCATTTATTTTTCAAAGGAAAATTACAATGTCAAAACTAGTATGGATTCACCATACATGGTGTGGTATTATTCTACAAGAGCCAAAATGACTACTAATATAATTTGAGAGGGAAGAGAAGAGATTGAAGCCCAAGAGTCACTATAACATGTGTAAATCTAAGAAAATAAGTTACATATGTAGGAGAGAGGAATATTAAATAGGTCATGTAAGGTCTACTTATATAATTGTCCCTCAAAACATGAAACTCCTAAAATGTGGTGTAGAACTCCCCAATTGCTTGCTCAAAAAATCACCTTCATCATTTGGCCTCCTTGGAATGATCCATAATATAATATGGATATATGTTATTATTTAATTGAGAGGGAGAGGTTATAGACATGCTCCATCATGCATTGTAGGTGTCCCTAATCATTATGATTCTTCTAGACATGAGTTATCATTGATGTAGTCCAAATATATCCTCTTTCACTCACCTTACACACTTGGAACCAAATTTTTCTTCAATATTACAATATGATCCATACATAGTAGTGTATGAAACTTTTAAATATCCTTCATGGCCTTATATTCCTTAGGTAGACCTTAAAAGGCTTCTCACATGGAGTTTTCACCTTCTCTCTTGCTTGTTCACTATGCCAGTTTGGATTGGCTGAGATGGAGTTACTTGTAGAATCACTTGTGTATTTTTTGGATCAATAAATGTATATGATAGGCTATATTATATCCCAATATACCCCTTCAAGTGATTTTAATCTATTGAAAACCTTCGATACCTACACAACACATAAAAATATCAAATAAATTAATTTTGTGCCCTATCTGTACAAGTAGGGTGAGATTAAAATTAATGTGAAGGAGATATTTTGAGTCTTATATAAGGTTAAAGTGATTTAATAGTCAAAATCTCCCTCTTAGGTGCCATTACTAATTCATTTTCTCTATTGGGTCAAGAACCAGGGTTTTGGAGGGTTTGGAGACGTTTTACCCCTTAAGGATTATTTATGAAGGTCTAACATAAAATTATATAAAAAAATTAACTAATATATTATTTAATACCCTCTCTAACATATATCAAGCCCTAAAAATCTCATGCTAAGTCTCCATTCACATATGAGCTTCCAAAGTTGTCTACTTGAGCTATTTCCTACATTTTTCATAGTCCTCAGTTAGTTTGGGACAAAATATGGTTTCTCTATGAATTCACCTAAAAAAAATGTAGTTTCCTACTCCATATCTCCCTATAAATTTTATTAAATTCCTTGGAGTTTCCACTTGAGGTTAGTAATGTTGACTACACCTCTTTAAGATCTTAGGCCTAGTCAAGGCCTAAAGGCCTGACTATATCTTTGATTCATAGATATAAATTGTGCATTTTATGATGATTATAAATACTTTTTAAGACTTGTACATGATTTTATAAACATTACACACCTTTCTCCCAATTCCTTAACACTTTTACTCATCATTTACACCTACTTACCTCTACTTGTAGATTTTATGTTTTTTGGAATACCCTCTATCTAAGATTAAAAAAAGGGTATCTCCCCTATATTATCAGGCCAAATTGAGGAATGGGTGTTTATATAAATTAATTAGGGTCATATTTACCCATTTTTATGGTTAGGTCACACTAATACCACCTTAAATCTTTATGAAACTCCAGATAGATTTTTTGACCTTGCATAGTATGTAGGGTTACAAACATGAACTGTAGAGTAAACCTTGGAAACATATCTATGATATATGTCCTATCTCAAATATATAATAAGGATCCCACCATAATATTTAAGGTATTCACAATGTTTATAAAATTTCCACCATCCATGCTGGCTCTTTCAATGCATACCCCACTCAACTAGACCTAACTGTGTTTTGTCTTAGAAAGAGGGACCTACCTGTAGGTAAAAACTTGTGTTAAAAATTATATCCATGTTTTAATACCTCATTTAATTCCTCTAAATTCATATAATTACTTCACTTTATCACACCATGTTTTAGGTTAAGTCAACCTCAAGACTAGTTAGACTCATAGATCAATGTTATGTCATAGTCAGCTATAGCTGACTACTTTGGAGCAAAATATGGTCTTGTAGGTGAATATCAATCCATTAAATTTATTATTAATACATTTAGGTCATTTTTGGAGTATTTGGATGAACTTAAAAATGGTAAAGTTTATGTTTTCTTGACTATTAGTTCTCCAAGGTATATGTCATGGCTAGTGAGTACCTATAGTTAGGTTGTAGGTGGATATTATAGGGGCAAGGATGGTGTAAGTCCATACCTTTAATTTCAACTAATTTTTGATAAAATTTTTTAAAAAAAATCCCTTCTCACTTTCTTAGAACCACTTACCATTAAGATATGTTCTCACCTTATTATTTTTGGGTGTAGAGGTCACTTGATGTTCAAAACCTATAGAAGACATTGAAAAACTGTAGTAAACAAATATCAAAATTGGAGGCCCTCAAACATAACTTTCATTTAGTCACACACCCACTCCTTTTTTCAAGGTTATACCCATATATGAATTATATAATATAAATGAAATTGGATTCATCAATTATCCTTGTAACACTAGTATATGATATCATCAAATGGGATTAGGTATATATTTTAGTTTATTAGGTAAATTTGTCCCTAAATTCAAATTCTCTTCTCATGAAGTGAATTCTCACTCTACCTACCAAATTAATGCCTAAAACATGATTTTCATAGCCTTCCCAACATCCTAAGACCTAAATAAAGGTCTCATCACATGTTTTGACATCTTTGAGTAATATTTCTAGGTCTTTGTCAGTGTCACCTATAGGTGGACATTTCAATGTACATGTAGTTAAGATAAGAAATGAACAATGTGCATGTTATCTAGTTCTTCAACTATTATTGGACCCTCCATCAAATATAAAATGGAATTTTTTCACCATGGATACCCTCATTCAATTAAAATAATCCTTTTCAATGTGATTAACATATGTGAGGCACCTATAGGCATGCATTAAGTTGTAGACTAGGCAGTGAAGAGAAACATAAATAATGCACATGGTGAAGGATCCTATAACTAGTCCCAAATCCTTCAAGATATTCAAATTAAACTTTTAAATCACAAGTAACTTTAAAACATTCAAATTCTTTGTCTTAATGTGATTGGATCTTTTTATGCCACCTATAGATGCCAATCAATAGATTATGTATGGGGTTAAACTATCATCATATTTTACATACATCACTTGAGAGCATCTCCTCATGGTTGGTTTGATTGTTCATGTTATAAGAACGTGATAAAACTCATTATAAACTTAATTACACCTCGATTAACTTGATTAAAGCCTTTATACATCATCACTACATATGGAACTTGCAGGGAATTAACTGTGTGCCACTTATGATTATGTTCTTGATTGCAACTCCATGTGATAGATTTAAAAATTAAATTTGAAATAAGGGGGGTGAAGCAAGTCATGGAAAACATTAAATTAAATCTACCATCATCCTCTAAAGCCACTAAAAAGATGTGAAAACTCTATAAATGGTGAAAACCTATCTGTCACTCTAAATGAGACCAATCTGTAACCCAAAATGCTTGACTAATCAATTTAAATCCAACCATGAAACCAAATATGGAAACCAAGTCTGAAAGATGTCCATGTCCTTTGGAATCAATTTCATTAGCTCAATTTTATGGACCTGCCCATACAAGAAGGAAACCTATAGGGTTTGGGAAATATCATGCAAAATGGGACAATTAAATTCTAAAAGATGGTTCATCAAGAAAAAGTGACCAAACCTTAAAATATTTATATTAAAATTAATTATACTAAGTTTAATATTACCCCACAAAGGCATTTGACCTAGAAATTATCCTACTAGTTGTACCAAAAAGAAACCTGTTGACTAGTTTTGTTTGTCTAAAAGGGAAATGAAGGAACAAAATAGTTTTTAGCCATTTTTAAGCATTCTAAAGCTGTTAAAGTATTTAAATAAGTAAAATAAAGTTGAATATCCTTCCCAAAAGCTCTTCCCATGTGCTACTCTCTTCATGGACCATACAAATGTAAAAACTCCTCCTTTGTCACTTGTTTTCTTGATTTTAGTTAACACTTTTAATATTTCCAATTAGATTCTAACATATCTGATATGGGTTGACATAAAGGACATTTTAAGAGAGCTTATAATACTTTTCTTAATCATAAAACCGTATAACCTTCATAAATAACCCAAATATGTGACATAGAATGACTTAGGAAAGAGATTGACTATGACCAAGGTGATGTCACATTAAATAACATCAAATAACACCATGCCACACCATATAAGACCATAATTTATTCTTATACAAGTTTTGGAATATAGCGGGGTTAACCTATTTTCACTTGTGGTCAAAATAATCAACAAGTATTATATAGACAAGTAAGGTGTAGGACATTATACAAATTATAATATAGGGTTTAGGTTTTTAATTAACACACACACACACACACACACACACACACACACACACACACACACACACACACACACACACACAATTTATAACATTATAAAGAATGTAAAGAATGTGATTTTTCCATTACCTATAAGAAAGTGGATAGGTTTTTTTTTTAGCTTTGATGGTGTTTTTGTATAGATTTACAATGTGAATGTATATCGAGAGGAAATGCTCAAATGATGAAATCTAGATGGTGTCTTATGAAGGGAGAAGAGGGGTATGTATCATGATCACTTTATTATTGTTATTCCAATTTAAATAATCTATTTTATTGATGAATTTCACCCTTATCCTTTAAATATGAATGTAAAAACTAATTGGCACATTATGGTCTATGAGGCCTTACTACTATAGATTATCATTCACTCCAAAGTTCATATTGAATATCTTAAATATTTACACAATTTTGATCAAATTTACATGAATATTTTAGTTGTTTAGTAAGATATTGGTGTGAAAAATATTTTACAATAGAATATGAGTTAGTAATTTAAAAACCAATAAATTAACCATTGAAAACATAATCAATTGTGCAAGTAGATAAATAGACTACACATGAATCATAAATCAAACTTTGAGATGTTATCTAAACACAAGAAATAAGCAAAGGCAGAGGTGTCTTAGATTTGGAACTCATTCATACTATACTATAAGTATATAATTGCATACCTTACATTTGAAGATGAATGAGGTGTTCCACTTTCGAACCTAGCTCATATAGAGGTAGCACATGTAGTCATACAAAATGACATCAACAATACCTATCTAGTATATCTCAAAATAAACTTAATACAATAAGTTTTAAATAACATAATGTAAATGAAATATGGTGTAGTTATCCCAAGTTCCTACTACATTGAAATAATTCTCAAATATTAATGGAAAACATAATATCATGTAGAGTGGTTATGATAATTTTCAATCATTATATCCAATAAAGAATAAAATATCCCATATGGTTGTGCCCTTATTAGATGCTAAATTGATATTATGCTAAATGGGATTCAATATTCAGCAATGTAAATAATCAAATTCATTATAGGTAACCAACTAGTAGAGTAAATGCCTACTTTGGGATGCTCCAACAAATGTGGTGTGTGCTTATGAAAGTAGGTAATGCCACCTGAGCTCGTATATAAGTTGAAAAGGAATAGGGTAATGAAAAATAAGAAATGGAATATGGGAAAGTAATTTTCATTCCATTGGCACATTATCCCTCCCATGATGGGAGTGAACTAACTAGATGGCATGTTCATATTTTTGACTTATGTCTTGGGGGCAATGAAATTAGTGAGAATCAAGTGCTCAAGATAGGGATAACATTTTTTAACAACATGTTAAGGCAAAGAACAATGGTTAAGGCAAATGATAAAAGTGGTTAATGAAAATGTTAGGGATTAAGCCAAATGTAGGTTGATAAGTAAATGTTAATATCCATTGAAAGATGAAATGTTACTTTCACACATTTCTCTTACTCGAAGACTAATGGGCCAGTAAAATGGATGGAGGGGAGGGAAATATTAGCCAAATTTTGGCTACCATTAGAGAGGTTAATAAAACTTTGAAAATAAAACCTCTACCTTGATTGACCACCTTTAAAATCTCCTCGTAAGCTATGTTTAACATATATTACAGTAATTTTGACAACTTTAAGGTATATATTTTTCCTAACATTATATTTGTCTAGTCATGTTTTTCCTTGTCAAGTGGGTTCAAAGAGTGTCAAATATTTAAAATTATTTTTTATGGCATTTAACAGATGTTAAAATTCATCATAATCTCTTTTTGTCCTTACAAATGCCTAAAAATATGTTTAACTCCCTTTTATAAAATTGCAACCCATTTCAAGTGCTTTCATATGCTTTTTTGTACAAATCAAAAGAAAAGTTTTGAAAAAAAGAGAAGGTAATGTATAGAATCAAGTTGATTTTACATCATACCACATTTTTATAGGTCTGAGGGAGCTTCATGAACACTTGTTGCATCATTTTAATTAGTTTTCCAAGCAAAGTTGATAGTTCTCATTGAAAATGTGACATTTTAGAAAGGATGTTTGCAAGTTTTAAGAATGAAGTTCATGTGAAAGCACTTATATGGCATTTTAAATCTCCCTCAAGTCAAAATCCTTGCTTGGGAGATATTTTCAAGATAAAAAATGAATGAAACCTACTCATCTCTCCTATCAACTTCCTTGGCATCCCTAGGAAGGTTAGTAGTTTTCACTTAGTTTGCATGTGGTGGGATGGGGGGGGGGGGGGGGGGGGGGGGAGGAGAGAGAGAGAGAGAGAGAGAGAGAGAGAGAGAGAGAGAGAGAGAGAGAGAGAGAGAGAGAGAGAGAGAGAGAGAGAGAGAGAGAGAGAGAGAGAGTCTTTTTTGTTAACTTTTGTTGTCCAATAAATAATCAATTCAAACCATGTGAAGCCTATGTATAAAAATAATTTATGAGCATTTTAACAATAAAAAATCAACTGAAATAATTATTATTGAGTTTATAAGGGCTTTATACAAGTTTCAAATCTATTCATTTTCAAGTTTAAATAGACTCTGTATTGATTTATCTATGCTCAAGGAGTTCTATCACATCTTGTATTGAAATTGACCTAGGTAAATGTGCATGTACTATTGCATCTCACACTTTGAGAGAAGGCAAATATTTTAATTTCAAATTCTCTATTCACATTGCATATGAACTACAATCGGTCTGATTCTGACATGTTGGATATGTAGTTACAAACCCACCTTGGTAGCTACCTGACACAACTACTTCTTCACTTCTCTTTTCCTCTAGCATATTGTGGTAATTTAGGTAAATGCATTTAAAAGATAAAATGAGGAAGTCATGTCCATAAACTCATAAAATCATAGGTACAAGAACGTGTGACATCTCATAGCATTAAGCATAAAAGAATCCATAATCTAGAAAGCATCAAAAGACATAATCGACGTAGTAGGACATGAATAGTAATCAAACTAAGAGAGTGAAGATCTTATCTAAGACATGATTAACACAAGCACCAATTCAATGTTAATTTTGCATAAACATTGTTACAAACATACATAACCCATATCTATACTCATAAAGCGTCGTGCTCACAAAATTATGAGGTCACTTGTTAGTCCACATATTTAATATAAGCACAGGCCGAACGTTTAAAGAAAAACACGGGCATGGGATGGCAGTATTTTTTATGCGATATGCAAATAATGAAACCTCGCGTTGGGAGCCATTTTATTTTTTCTAATTTTCCCACAATCAGATATTTCAGGCAGTATCACGCTTGTATGCAAACTCGGGCGTTCTTCCAAAAATTTCCTGCTCTGCACACGAATCCTTTTTCCGGCGCGCAATGGCCATCTTCTTTGCACACGCACAGCCCATCCAGAGCACACCCATCTCGCCATATTTGCACTCCCTTTCCAATCCCCAACACTCCATCTGACCACTCGCTAGAGAAATATCCCTTCGGATCAAACTGTTTCTTCACCTCTAAAAACTTCTCCAAATTAACACTTCTTTTAGCGGCTCCCTCAAACGTATACATTCTGTTCTTCCCCCAGTGCGGCACGCCTCCATACTTTTCTAAAAGCATCTGCTCAATCTCGTCAATTGCATGCCCGTTCCACCGCGGCATTCCCAGCTCGCGGTAGCGAAAAGCAAAAAACTCAAACACCACGCTGTCTTCCTTATGGGCCAAGTAATCCTCCGACTTTTTAAAATACCGGAGCTGTACTCCCACAGAGGAATGAAGGGTACATAATGCACTTGGATCCATGTCGCGAGTATGCTTCATGTCTGTAATGGCTTCTCCTATTCTTGACAGAGGGATTGCAATGGACGTATGATAGAAGAATTGGCCCTTCACTTCCGTATCCCACGCGCATATAGTATCGTTGCTTTTCAACTCCTTTCCCTCCCACGGACAGGTATCGGGCTCATCACTGTGGGGATCGATCTCGCAACCGGAGGAACTTTGCATGAGGTGGTTATATCCTACCACAGGGAATCCTTTGAAAGTTTTCCCATCGTTCAAATATCCATTCCCTGACTTAACACGTTGCTCGATCTGTGTCTTGACTAACTTACAGAGATTACTTGCATTTATCTTCGCATTGTTCAGTTCCTCTACACAAACGTCGACTAAGTGAAAAAAGGACTAATGAAAACACAGTTCACAAATAAAAATGCAAGAAAACTTACCAGCTGCCCTGTTTTGCACTACGCTCTGCACTGTCGCAGGTCGAAACATTGACAACTTTCCGTTTCAGTCGACGTCAACCGGGACTCTGTCCTGTATGGAGTGCAGCACTCCAGAGAATGAAGGATACCAAAATATTAGCCCAAACTCGTGGGATTTAGCAAAACCTGTGAACGATTTTTCCAGATCTGAATCGTTTTTGAGCTTCAGAGTGACCGACCGCTTGAACATCTTCTCCACAGCAAATGTTACCTGAGAAATTGCTCCCAATACTCCAAGCGAAACCCTAGCGGCCTTGAGAGCCTCGTCTTTCTCTGTCAAATGAATAAGCTTTGCGTAGCCTTGGTGTGCAGCTGCAGGAATCACCATGCTGATGCCTACCACATAATCGTGGATTCCACCGCCTTTTTCCCATAAACCGCTGCCGTGTACGGCGGTGCTAATGACGCCCGCCATGGATAAACCGGCCCAGTCAGTCGTATGAGGCAACGCAAGCCCCTTTGCTGCAAGCGTATCGAGGAGTTTTCTTAACCCCACCCCGGCGTCAACAGCGACCGTCATTGATTTCTCGTCGACCGTAATCCGAGAATTATAATCACGAGTGCTGATAACAACACCGCTGTCTCCACCTGGACAAACCAAACGATTTATGGAATGCCACCCTCCGCTTATGACTTTGATTTTTTGCCCTTCCTTCACTGCGTAGGCAACTGCATGGATAAACTGAGATTCGGTCTTGGGGAAAAGGCCTTGGCGACCTTGCAGTGATTTTGATCCTCCCATTTTCCGCGGTAGTTTGTGAGATAGCAGGTCTTTGAGTTAGCAGCGCATTGGACTGGCGGCGGCGGACAAGCCGCGGAACAACATTGGTGTTGCAACATGATTATGAGCAATGCACCCCGCAAAATAAAAAACAATGGATTTTTCATACACATTGGTGACTCTGCCATTGCCACTAAAAAAGCTGAGGCTGAACAAACTCAGGCATAGCAAAGGATTTCTGCACTGCAGATTGCGGAGGGAACGGTCTTCACTGTGTGTCTGTCTGTATACAGATCTCCCTGTCAAATATAACACGAAAAATATAAAGTAAGAGGGGCAAAGCCGGAGCACCTTGCGAAGAGAATTGTTTGTCGGTTTGGAAATTTGGTGGCGTCGGTTAAGCTCCCGTACGAACTAAATATTTAAAAAAAATCTGATATCGGAAGGAATGGTTGCTTGTATTGATCTATAGCGTATAATTCTTTTAAGATACTTGATATGAAAAGTTAAATGATTAAAATTGGGATTGTGATTTTGATTGTATAGATGTTTTTTAATTAAGAAGTTTATAGATTTAAATAGATATTTATTTAGTATTATATTTTATTTTTGAATATGGATAAAGATGTTAATATCTTATATTTTAGAAATATAAATCTTGTCTAATTTTATACTTGTAATTATTTAATCAAAAAATTCATTAATTTAGATGTATATTTATTCACAATAATCATTCGTTATATATTTATTTCTAAAATATAAATATAAATACAAATATTATATATTTTTAAAATATAAATAAAAATACTAACATATTATACTCAGAAAATATAAACAAAAATATTAATATAATTTAATAATTTTTTTATAATTTTTAAATATTCAATTTTAAAAAAATGAAAAAATAAACAAACAAAACACAATACAACAAAAACAAATACCACCATCACTATACTAAAACAAACTGCCGACAAGACGGCCTGTCGTCCAGTTGTCATTTGTAAATTCTCGACATGCTGTTCGAATAGTTTGACGTAATCCTCGCGGAGGCTGTTAATTCCTGATCAAAAGTATTAATATAGAGGTAAGAACCCACACTATCATTACTCCTATGCTAACGTATGGTGACTGACAGTTTGAAATATTAAAAAACAAACCCTAATTTCAAAGTGGTAAGATTTGTCGCCTTTAAATAAGATAGACGATAATTTTTTTAGTTATTTCTGATACTTCATAACCAAACCAAATATATTTAATTCATGGATGGCCTGCATTATTTAACATGCTACCTACCTAACTACGTAGTTTTTGGCTTCATTTAAACGTACTTGAGCAAACGTGTTTCTTCTAAAGCTTGGTATCAAAGCAACAATTCATGAAATAATTTAGACATTCCACAATGCTCACAAACTACAAATCCAAAATTAACGATTATATAAGGTTAAAATTATGGATTTTATATTTCTTTTCTTTATTTAACTTAATCATTAAAAATCCATTTTGATCAAATTCCACAAATGGTTGGAGTGAATACGTTACGTTTAGTGTGTTAGATAAGGTATTATTATAAATCAATTTTAAAAGTATATTTTATGTAAAATATATAATTTGTATTATAATAAATATTTATTTAATTTATGAATAAAATATTTATTATTTATTAAGTATTATAAAAATATATTAAATTATGATAGATTATGTTAAATATAAATACAAACATTTTAAATAATTTTTTTTTAAAATAATGATAAATATTAATTTAACTTTGTAATGTATAATTTTTAGTATTAATATTATAGTAATTATTTTATAATATTATAAAAATTTATTTATTATATGAATTAAATATGTTTATTTTTCGTTAAATATCATAAAAATATAGAATTATAATAGATTATCTTAAATATAAATATAAATATCTTAAAAAAATATTATTTAAAAAATGTTGAGAGACATTAATTTATATTTATCACTTTTTTATAAATAGAGTTCCCTTTTCTTCTAAGACAAGGGGTGTGTTCGTACCAATAAGAGTTGGTTGAGTGGTGATATATAACTTCAATTCAATTATAAAATTATATTGGATTCAAAAAATCTATTAAAAAAAAAAGATTTGAAATTCCATTTATGTTTAAAATATCTATCACAATTTCAAGAAATATTATTTAAAATATTATAATTTTAAGAACCATTACTTAAAATAATGTCAAATTAAAAAATTTCATTAATTATTATGTACTTATAAACATTACACCCTACCATCATCCATTGATTTCTACTAAACACTTATTGGTATACTTAAATAAATATTAAATGTTAATATTATGGATTACTAAAATTTGAAGTCTTTGAATAATTAATGTTTAAAAAGATTTTTCTATTAATTAATTACTCAATAATAATAAATTGAGAGTTCAATAACATCATTAATGTTAACAACTTAAGGCTTTCACAATTTATATTATGAGAAAAGAGCTATTTTTTAAAAATAATTATATGTGTTTTTTTAAACAAAGAATAATAAGGGAACGGGGCCCTTACCTCATGGTAAAAAAAAATCTAGCAAGCAGATCAAACCAAGAAAATAAAAAAAACTCTTTAAGAGAACAAAAAGAGACAATAAAAATCCTTGAAAAATCTAAATAACCACCAAGTCAACAATTGAGTTGTAATGAAAAAGACCAAAGAATAGAACCCTGAAAGCTTAATAAAGAATGTCCCTAACTAATAACAGGAAATTTATCATAGAACCACCCAATAAGTACATGATGGAAGCACCATCATGGAAATACTTGGGGAATGTAGGAAAAAATCCATTGCTAGAAACCTTGGAATCCAACTTCTATAACATCCTCCATGAATGTATGAAAGATCACTACTCAAAAAAAAAATTTAAAACTACCATGACGTTTGAAAGCAAGCCAAACACCATGGCTTCAACAAGCTCCTCAAACCCATTAAGGTCACTATCATTAAAACAAAGAAAATTTAAGCCAAAAGCCAAAGAACCACCAAACCACCCTTCTATGAAAGATCTAAGAAGATGCAAAATTTCATAGAGATTCTAATGGGAAGATGTAAGTAGGTCATGTCTTTTCTAGTTAATTCTCTACATTCTTCTCAAGGAGGGTGTCCTTCATAGTGCCAATCTTTATTAGAAATAAGGCGAAGAGTTCCAAAGTTAGCTAAGAAATATGCTAGATAATTAGTCTCACGATAGTTATGGGAGAATGAAATATCCTTAAAAAAAGGAATGTCTTAGAAAATATCTTGAATCATTGAATTCAACTACCATTGGTCAGTTCTTCTCTATTTAACAATGTTGATGTCAAGAGAGAGTCACCTTCCACAATTATTTTTTTAAAATTATGTTCAATACAAACTAGCAATCCTCTGAGAAGCATTGGTACTTCAGTTGAATTGTTTGAAGACCATAGAATGTTAAAGGTATAACACGATAACACTTATCCCTAATTATGTCTGAAGATACCTCCACTTCCTAAAAAACTTAGGTTACCTTTAGACGACACATTGAAATTTAGATTGAAAAAATTGCCGCTTGGAGGCTTCTAAGAGGTCGTTAACATTTTATTGATTTAAGGAGGGAAGTTGAAGTTGCTTTTAAATAAATTCTATTTTAATAGAATACGATGTTCTTCTCCAGTGAATTTATTTTTGGGAGGTGAAACTTTAGCCTTACAACAGATTAATTTGAAATTATCCTTACAAAAAATGCACCAATAGGACCCCTAACATCTAATCCTTTGAAGTTTGTCCAAAAAAAGAAATTTGTTCTTCATGGTAAATTATATATTTACATTAGTTTTAGGAATCCCCTAGGAGATCCATATTTTTTCTATTAATTATATTATCAAATAAATATAACAGATTAATTTATTATAACTTTGTTTCATTGAAAATTTCTTTGAAAGATTTCCATTTCATTTTAAGCCATTAAATTCCTTAAAATTAATAATAAAATAAAAATTTAAAAAATTATTAAAATATATTAAAAATAAAAAATATAACAATTTTTTTTTAGATTTTTCTAACTTCTTTGAAACCTAAGGTCGCCCCCCGACCCCACCCCCTAAATTTTAGTCCAATAATATACATTAATGATTAACATTTCCAATCAATATCTAACACTTTCATTTTTAATGCAATAGTACATTAACATTTCTAATCAATATCTTTCATGAAGAGAAAATTTTCTTATAAAATTATAAAATGATGTTAGGATAACTTAAAATTACAAAGAATCAAAGCTTCTTATAAAATGATGTAAAGATAAATTAAAATTACAAATAATCATATCTTTTACTTATAGAGGTGAGGTGATGTTGAGAAAACTTAAAACCACAAGAATTCAATCTCGCTAAAATTAAACTCTCTAAATCTAAGATAAGTTGACTATTATCTTATGACTAAGTATAAAAGAAGGAATTTAATCGAAACCATAAAGAAGATCATGCTTGGGAAATGTCAACGCACTTCCATCTCTTATTTGCATTCTAATTTCTTTAGAGAAATACATCTCCATAAGAAGGAAACTCTTTATTATCACCGCCAATTCTTGAAGAATCTTCGTAGTAAGAATTTTTTATTCTAGAAAAATGCTTAGATTTTTGCTTTTGCTTCTTCCCAAAAGTGACAGATTGTGAAAGCCTTATTACATGCAATCCTATCTTTTGGAAACGAGTTGAGGAAGTAGGCATTATTGGTAGAGAAGAAGCAATAGATTGGAGTTTATTAGGGCCTATGCTACGAGCTTTCGAAATTTAATGGGATCTTCGTAAAGTTGATCATTATGAATGTTACGATGATTTGGATTGGGAAATCTAATGGTTAAAAGATTATATATGTGTACTATTTTTTTATTAAAGATATTCATTTTTATAGGGGTTATAAATTGGTTTGAGATATAATTTAAGGTTCATATTTGTAAGTGATTATTTAGTATATTAGATATATTAATAGAGTTATAATCAGTTTAAGAATATTAATAATGATCATTATAAATTTGAAAAATAATTAATGGTTATTAATGATTTTGAGAATATAAACCATGACAACAAATGATCTTTTATATTTTTCCAAAGATTTGAAATTGAATGGAGCTTGAAATAACCAAGCCATGTAATTAACTCACCCATACTTCATTGGTTGTATGCATGCACTATTAATTACATAAAAGTTTTTTATTTTTAAAAATAATATAGTATGGGATAGAGGAAGAGTTATATTCCTTTCTGAAGAGTGTCGTGTTGTGGATTTAGTCTCTATTGCTCAAAGGAATAATATAAAATATAGTATAGTGGGTTCATTTATTATATATTTTTTGTTTGAAAATATGATTTTTGAACTTATACAATATTATTGTTAGTTTAAAAATTTAATAATGATGTAGTTCATTAGTTATCTAGCTAGCAAGTAATTTATACACGTTAATAATTTAAAATATTAAATGTGAAATGAGAAAGATAAAATTTGCATCAATATTGAGCTTTACATTTTTATGGTAAACTACCATTCATTCTTCTACTTCAAGTGAAAAATATGAAATACATACGTGGGTAAATAGAATCCCCTATCCATATTCATCTCCATAGCTGATAAAGGACTACAAATTTCCAAAATGACCTACAACAATAACATTTATGATATTCTAACAATGTATATTTTATAAGATATTTATATGTAAAGTAAGTGAAGGAGACAAATAATTTTACTTTCACCAGTATTTATAATAAAGTAGGATTTTAGAGTTATATTGTGCAAATCATATTCTCCAATTTGCATGGGCCATTCAACACCTTGGCATCATCCCAATTTCACACAATTCTTTATATTATGGAAGATCTAAAAAC
Source organism: Torreya grandis (assembly GCA_037957365.1). NCBI lineage: Eukaryota > Viridiplantae > Streptophyta > Pinopsida > Cupressales > Taxaceae > Torreya > Torreya grandis. The sequence goes on along the minus strand of JARHVA010004924.1, from coordinate 464,972 downwards.
TAAAATAGATTTTGTTACATCCCTATTTCTTGCTAAGCAAATTTATTTGATTATCCATGGATTTTCTATAGTTGATAAGTTGATTTGATTATTAATAAAAAGTTGTAAGTCATAAATTATTATGGGGCAGTTGTATGTTTCTTTAATTTCATATATGCATTGCTATTAGATAATTGCATTGCATATTATTTACATTATGACCATGTTGACTTAATATTTTGACAGTACACACACACACACACACACACACACACACACACACACACACACACACACACACACACACACACATGTCATGATGTTATGGTCTAACTACCTACTCATTGTGAGTTTGATGCATAATAGATCCATCTCTCAGAGCATGATGGAAGGAGAGCATCATTGAAAAGAGTGATGTAGATGGAGGCATTGAGGGATGCCATAGGAATGACTAGAACCCCACACACACCATGTTAAATAGCACTCATTAGATGCATGGTTTGAATTGTTAGTGTTAGTGCATTTTTGCTATTTTATTTAAATAATGATTTATTCATGATTAGTTATGTGTGTGTTAGCTCAGATTTATGGTTAAAAAAATTTAATCTTGTGTGATTTCATTATGAACATTAAACGTAGATTTAATGTAAAATGCTACTATGTGTTATTTACTATTTCAATTTAAAAAAATATTATTGATCCTATATTGATCAAGTCATCATCATCATCATCAGCATCATCATCATCATCATCATCATCATCATCATCATCATCATCATCATCATCATCATCATCATCATCATCAAATAAATTACAAAAATAAAAAAATGAAAAGTCTCATAAGGAAAATAGAGTAAATTAATTAATTGTATTTTATACTTAAAGAATTGGAAGCTATATATTTGGGAAAAAGAATAAATCAAAAGAAAATAAGAAAAAAAAATTTAAAGAGAAAAAAAAAAAAGAAAAAGAGAATCTTTGAATAAAATAAAGTAAAAGAAAGATCTCAAAAATAAAATAAAGCACGGAGTTTTAAAGGAGGGGGCACAACATGTAGGAAGGGGAGTAGAGAGAGGATAAGGCAATGTGGGTTGGAGAAAATAAAGGAAGGTACGACGTAGGAGATCTTCTAGTTCATAGTGCTTCAGCTTGGATGTTTTTCTAGGTAGAATAAGTTATTAAAATATTGTGTGAAATTTATCTAGATTTTGTGTGGATTTCTTTGTGTAAAATTTCTCCCCCCATCTATGCTTTAATTAATAATTATGCCCTATGATTGAGCCTTGAGCCTTTCCAGCTTAGTTTGAGACTCTAGATGCTCTATAACTTGGATTCAATCTCTATTTCAACAATGTATTTGATAGTAAATATCTTACGTAATAGTCATTTTGAGTATATAAAATGAACTATGTATATATGTCACACCATATTTAAGAAATTAGCTAACTTCACAGTGCATAATCTCTAAAGCATACCCTATTGAAAAGGTAGATTTAAAAGAAATAATATATGGGATGGACATTGTTAACTATTAGGATAATTGTTCAGTGATGTATGGTTAACTAATTTTAATGATAGGATGAAGTATTTATTTAAATCATTGTGTTCTAAGTATCATTGTATTATATAACAACATATATATACATGATAGTCATGTTTTTAATGTTTTTCTTTTATATAAAACTAAAATGATCTTATATATATATATATATATATATATATATATATATATATATATATATATATATATATATATATATATATATATATCAAACTAGGGCATTTAGTTAATGAAAATTATGATCCACAAAATGATATATAATTAGTGTCTAGCTATATATATAAGAATGTTGGATCTCACAAGGATATTTATAATTAGACACTAATATTATAATATATAATTCCATAGCTGTTAATAGACAATAATGACACTATTTAAGGATATTTAGTGGTTAATTATACTTGGTGATATTACTCATAAGGATATTATTATTAATAACATATTGCCAAACATATTATCACTGAAGATATTAATGTAGCTTTGATAATATTCTCAGATTATAGCATATCCACCTTAATTATTAGTGATAGTATTATCTACCTATGTAGGATGATTCTCTATAATGTATTAGAGTATTGGTACAAAACATAGTATTGGTCCAAAATATAATTTATACGATTACTTGGATGATTATTGAGTTATTTATACCTTTGGTAGATATGCAATGAGCTGTATAAATGAAAGAGAAATTGTAAACACATAAATTTGTATGGCACCTATAATATCCAAATTGAAGTGAAGAATTTATGTGAGGTTGAATGCATATAATATGGTATATCATATAGCTGAGGGAATGAACTATTTAAAAACATATATAAAGAGAGATTTAAATATATATAAGCATTAATAAAATAGTGGAAGAGTTTATAAAGTGACTTGAGTACGTTTTATAAAGTGACTTGAGTACGTAGTCATTCAATATAACAATATCCATGTATATATTTGCATACCTTTATATATAGTTATTTATCTAATCACCCATGCTATTTATACCTGATATATGTATAGGTACAAATACATATATAGAAATGAATAGAATATCTATAAAAAAAGATACACACACACACACACATTGGTAAGAAAATCTGATATATGCTTATATGAGATAGTAAGATGTAATTTTAGTATGATGTAACTATAACTATTATATTTTGGTTGTTATATGAAATAAATTGTCATTCTACGTAAAATAAGGAGCTAAAGATATCTATATACTTATTATTTATAAGCAAGGAGGAACTATTTGAATACAACAAAGTAATATCACAGTGTGAGTATCTGTATAATGGCAATTTGATTGACTACAATACTCTACTCATTAATATTACAAGATTATTAATATCATGTAAATAATTTTCAATGTATTTTGTGGATAGAAGAGTTATAATGATTGTTGGAATCACACAAAGTTCATGACTAAGAAATATAAATGACCGTGATATAGTGTTTATCTATTGTTTGAGTATTGATATACAATACATGCTATGAACAAGATTAGGATATAAAAGTGCTCGTATACATGGAAAAAATATTCATGAGAAGACTTAGGTAGTTTATGTATAACACACAGATGTGTTCTTATATCTGTAGTAATATTAACTGCTAAAAATAATAATCCATAGGATTCTGAAGGTTGAGAAAATATAATTTCATGAACGTAGCCTACTAAAATATGGCTAGTTATTTAAATGGAAGATTATATTTTCATGATAATTGTGCCTTTCTTGTTATGACTAGTTTTTAAAATGGAGTAGTGTATCCATGGAAATTTATGGGCTATGGTGTTATTACTTGTCATAAAATATACTATGTATTTAAATCTACTTACAGAAAATAGATTATGTAGTTTAAACATATGGTATACTCGATTGATATAAATTATACTTGCTTGCTTATTATTTAGGATTACAAGACATTTGATTCTTAAAATTATAAGATTGGTTATTTTTAATTGAGTATTTTTGCTTATGAACAATGAACTATGATATTAGGGGTGTCATAGATTGTATTATATTTAAAAGCTACTTATAAGAATTAGAAAATTGTAGTCTAAATATATATTATACTCAGGTGGTACAAATTATAATTTTTATGTCTATTATAAATGATATTGTGAAGATTTATTCATATTTTTTATGGACTAAATGTATATGTTCTGGTTATTTCTATGTTTAGCATGTTTTATGACTACTAGTAAAAAGTATTGTATTATATTTGCCTACAAAAAATAAAATATGTAGATAATATATATCATAATCAATTGGTATAATTTGTACATGTTTGCTTATTATTTATATGATAAATAATATTGTGGAGATTCATTCATACATTTGATAAATTAAATGTATGTATTTTGATTATTCTTATGTTTAACATATTTTATGCATGCTAGTAGTAAGTAATCTATTTGAATTTGTTGGTTACATTTATATTAATAAAATCTTGCATTTTGGTACTAAGTAGTGAGACAGACTTCACTATCTTAATAGCATCACAATGCTAGATGAAGGTCATCTGATCAAATGGTGTGTATGAAATTGACTTATCCTATAAATCAATAATTATTGAAAACTTTGGCCAAAGTAATATTAATTAGATATTGCCATTTTATGTGTATGATTTACATGTTTATGTGATATCATATTAGAATGGATTTATTTATGGTACACAATATGCTCTTAGAAATCATACAACACATGGGTACTAGTTTGGCCCTCTAGATTCCTGCACCATCACTATCTACTCATCTATGAAGGGAGGTCCATTCCATGATAGAGGATTGTGTAGGGGGTCAATGGTCAATGGTTGGTGTGAAAAATCATTTGTATGATGCTCTCCCTCCCCATAACTATAATTCTTTGAAAATGACTCTTGAGATTACCATAAATACTAGAGTTCAGAGAACTCATGCTCCATGGAGCCTTGTATCTTATATCTTGTACATTGTACTATATTTATTATTATTAAAACATTATTATGATGAGATGTAATAATTTAATTATTATATCATGATATCAATGGTTCCATGTTTGTACCAAATTATGGCTATAAATATGTAATTACTTTCTATAATCAGTTATGTTATGTTTCATATGATGATAATGATCAATGATGATGTATAGAAATCACATGTTTATTTTACAATTATCATACTCGAAGTGTTTTAGTTGGATCACTAATTATATTCTCATGATGTAATCTAATAGAGTAATACATTGATTGAATATAAAAAATAATTACGTTATTCTAGGTAGATCTTAGGGGGAATGTTATATGTGGTATCAGCGCTGTGGCTCAAACTCTTGGACCTAATGAGTCCACTAGAATTTTCATATCCTTCTCTTTATCATAAAGGAGAATGGTGAAAATCTAATGTATCTAGAGAGTGTCTCTCAAATGTTAATGACAATAACCCTCCATTTAATCCTAATTGATTTACCACTGAGCAAACAATAAAGTTAGATCAAATTTTTAGCCATGAATGAAACCAAGGAATGACTTTTAGCACTAGAACAAGAATTTCATGGCTATGAAGAGGAAGAACACCAAGATGAATCTAAAGAGCATCCCGTTGAGTAGAAAACCCTCAGGATGCAAGAGCACCTATAGTATTATATTGGTTAAGTGAAGTGTATTTTGGACTTGTAATGCCTCAGTGTAGAATCATGCTACACAAGGATTGGAGTTGTAAGATTTAGTATATCTTAATATATCATTAGATGACTATTGTAGGTAATATAAAACCATGATTTTTGGAATTATATTTACGTATGTGGATAAAATAGTGTGTGGTACATTGGGTGTGTACCTTTAGGTTCAATCGTACCCTCTTATAGTTTTTAAAGAGTTAGTTTATCCAGTGTCTTGATGGTGATGGTTGTATATGATGTTTGAGTAGGACAATGCATAACATAGTTCATAAGTCACACAAAAGAGATTCCTACAATATTATTTTTTATCACTTAGATCAAATGAATCACGAATTATTACATTGTTACTTGTTAATCAAGTCACCTCTACCACTTTTGTTTTGTATTTTGAGTGTTCAAAAAGACTTCTCATAGATTGGCACCACCTAGTGTAGTGGGAATTCTCCTTGTAGTAGAATGTATTTTTCATTGTTGAGGATTCTTATGTGTCAGGAGTTTGATCATGGATTGGCACCCCATATGTTTATGTGCATTGAGAAGAGGTGTCGTCTCACATATCTAGCATAGAGATGAGTTTTTACTCTCTCTCCCACTTTGACATCATTATAATCTATTGAGCGGATTCATATTTTTCTTCATGATGTTGATTAAGTGTTCCCTTAATTATAAACTTGTTTGTGAAAGGTGGTTTTGACAATATTCCCTTGAGTTCATGGAATGGATAGTGTCTTCTGCTTCTTGTTTATATATAAGTTGTAGGAAGGGAATGGATTGATGCATCTATGTGGTTAATATATTTCCTTCCAGTTGTGGAAATAGGTTGGGATACTACACTTACAGGTTTGGTAAGTGTGTAGTGATTTTGGCAACTTGGGTTACAATGTTTTCTTCATACAATGTGAGGATATTTGAGAGTTTTGTAGTTGAGATGTTAGTTCTCTACTTTTCACTTGTGGCTTTTTAGAATCACACTTTCCTGTGCTGCTTTATCTAAACTAGTGAACTTTGACCACGTGGAGTGGCAAACCTTAAATTTATATTGGTTTTGGATTAATATTTATAAGTTGATTATAATCATTATGTTATGGTTTACCCTGGATTAGATTGGTATTTTTCTCATCTTACTTAAAATATGTTGTTTTGATGAGTTATATATGTACCTTTCACCTAGAGCGAGTATGGAATAGGATGTGTGAAACATCTTGTTAGTCTAAATAGTTGAGATAAGCCTATAACTTATTATGTAACTAGTTGAGCAAGCAAGAAGGCATTGTATCATTTGTCCCTTTTATAAGGTCTTAAGGACGGTGTGATCCTTGGCCTTTTTTGTTATGTTAATTTTAACATTATTTCCTCCTAACTATGAATATAATAGAGATAGATTAGACTCATCCCCACTTACTAGATCCAATCCTTCCCATCCCTTATATATATATATATATATATATATATATATATATATATATATATATATATATATATATATATATATATATATATCACCCATGCCCTTCCTAGATATAGATCCAGTCCCTAATGTATAGAGTTAGAGATAGAGGGTTATTCACTACACACCCTATAGATATATGTTTAGCCATCCCTATCCCTATATATAGATTTGGGATATGGCTCCCCAACCATATCTCAACCTCCCCATCCCTATATATATATCACCCATGCCCTTCCTAGATATAGATCTAGTCCCTAATGTATAGAGTTAGAGATAGAGGGTTATTCGCTACACACCCTATAGATATATGTTTAGCCATCCCTATCCCTATATATAGATATGGGATATGGCTCCCCAACCATATCTCTACCTCCCCATCGCTATCGCTGTGAAATTTGATACTAGTTTTGTTAACTAATGGTAACTTAATGTAATTATGGAATGATTGTATGATTTTATTTGTGATGTATATTGATACATCTTAAATTATTTATCATATATCATTATACTCTAGGATCTATTAGTATGGATTTTTGATCCATAAAACCATGTTATGACCCTATCATAGCATGAAGAAACTATTCGACAATAACAAGCAAAGCTAGATTTTCTTAGATTGACCTTAAAAGGTAAGGACCAAACCATTTCTACCTTAGAAAGGTGATATGGATATTTTTTTTCCCAAGTTTGATCATAGGAAGTGATTATAATAGTATTTAATACTAAACAAACTAGAATTCATAATCAATTATTCTCAGAATCTCATGAACCTAGCACTTTACAAAATTTCCTAAAAAATAAGGATGCTTAGACTGATAATCTACAACACTCTATTACTAGTAAAGATGCTCAGATTTATAATATAAAACACTCTATTTCTAGTAAGGATGGATTACTTTGTTAACAAAATACTTATATTTGTAAGGATTCATCTCTCCTACTGATTTCCTTGGCAACCCCAGAAAGGTCAGTGGTTTTCACTTGGTGTGTATGAGAGAGAGAGAGAGAGAGAGAGAGAGAGAGAGAGAGAGAGAGAGAGAGAGAGAGAGAGAGAGAGAGAGAGAGAGAGAGAGAGAGAGAGAGAGAGTTGGATGTAATGCCCTTGTTGGTTGATATAAGTCCTCACATGCTTCAAATCCATGGCCATATATCTCAGATTGAGGTCTCGTTGGATGTAATGCCCTTGTTGGTTGATATAAGTCCTCACATGCTTCAAATCCATGGCCATATATCTCAGATTGAGGTCTCATTGGATGTAATGCCCTTGTTGGTTGGTATAAGTCCTCACATGCTTCAAATACATGGCCATATATCTCAGAATGAGGTCTCCTCCTCTATGAACAATCACTAAGAAGTTCAAGCAGTTAAAATGCCCCCTCATTCCTCACATGCTTAGTTTCTATTAATTGTAGATTAGGAGTAAGATAGTGAATGAAATGGATGATTTGAGGAGATCATGTAGATATTCAATATCCATCTCAAAACATTTTATATTACCCATTTGGAATGTGTGACCCTTAGAAGAAGTAAAACCTCTAATCATAGTGAGTTGTAGGTAGGAGCATGTTAGTGTAATTATGTATTTACCTTGGGTTATTGACTATGGTAATAGGTGTATGGTTATTTACCTTAACCATTGGGGTTAAGAGGTTAGTTTTTTATATCAGAATTATCTATTTCATGCTACTAAACATTTGTTATTTCACCCACCCTTTCAATGTTTCTCGGGTGGTTTGTTTATTTGCCTATTTAATAGGCCTCTTGTATGGTTTGTGGAATGTGTGTTATGTAATAAAATCTGGTTCTATTTTCAATCTATGTGCTCCATATAATATAATATATAGATCCCATTGTTTGTAGACCCTGATTAGAGGTCTGTGGAAGCCAAATAGGTCAGTGTGTTGCTAGGAAGGAGCTTCATGCACCCAGTGGAGAACCGAAGGAGAGAGAAAATTTTATAAGCTCAACCAGAAGATTAAAAAACTACCTGGGAGGATCAAAAAACTAAATAAGATCGAAAGGAGTTTATAAATATTAGTTTTATAATATTAGTTACTAAATTATATAATACCTTGCAAGGAATAAAGAACCATATGTTCAACAAAAGAATGTACCCATACAAATTATAAAAAGGTAGAAATAAGGTGAAAACCCTTTTTAATAAATGTGTAATTATATAAATTCATACAATTCTAGAACATATTAATTATATTTATTTATTTAAACACATTACAATTGAATTCTTCTTCATGGAAAAGAGATTTTAGAAGATAATAAAATATAGACTTGCATCAGCTTGGGATTTAGAATTTAGGGTTTATTTTATTATTTTGTAGACTTCAATGTGGTTATATTTACCCATTAATATGTTCTTTACATGTTTAATTTACCCAGTTTAAAATAGCACAATATATGATATGTTATATTTTGAATACAATAAATTTTGATATAGAGTATCTATGTGATATTTATCAGTAAAAAAAATTTATAAAGTATATTGTGCTAGACATAATTACATTTATATTGATTTAAATGGTTTTTCATTTGATGTGTCTTGTTGGAAGTATATGAAGGTTGTTCAATTATAGGTGTATATTCATTTGAAATTATTGATAGTGAACTTCCACTTAGAAGAGTAAATCCTATTTTGTTTATTGTGATGGGTTGTATAAACATATAAATATGTATTGGTATGCATAAAAATAGCTGATACTTTCATTATTGTAAGAATATAGATGTTGGTTGATCAATGTTATATTCCTATCAATGTCTATGAGAAATGAGTTATGGTAAAACATGATTATTTTAGAATATGATAAAGTTATGGTCGAGTTATAAGGATTCAATATGAATATTTATATGCATATGTATGTTACTAAACTAATAATAGAAATGGTACATCCATGCATAGTGAGTATAGTTACATGTTTATGAGCGTGTATTTATTTTTATATGTGTTTATATGAATCTTTATAAGATTTTAGGAAATGCAAATAAAAAATAGATCAAATGAAATGCAATATGTTTATATGTTACAATATGAAACACAAATCAGAAGCGCATCAATGATCAATCTAGTAACATGTAAAATATTTTCTTAGAAAATTTCCATGTTATATTTATTATATTATAATATTATTAATAAATGATTCATTTCTTTTTTAACAAATTGTAAACATTTCAAAGGAGGAGCTAAAACTGACTTCTAAAAAACTATTGATTTTAGGGTTGGATGACTTATTATTTATTATGTACAAAATAAAAGATATGTAAATGAATGATACAAGAAAAAAATAAGATTATAGAATAGAAAATATGTCATACTACATTTGAGATCATTTCAAATAAATTTTGAAGGTGGCACTATACTCTTTTTCTCATGTGGGCATTTGGTCGATGATAGAGGATAATCATTTGAGGCTAAAAATTTAAGCCATGGGTCAAACAAATTCAAATATCATGTTTATTTGGGGGAAGATATATGGGTAGATGAAAAAAAGTTGGGGGACCAAAAAAGTGACATAATTAAAAATAGAAAGCATTTTTTGTAAACGGCATATGCCCTTTTCTAAAAATAATCCAATGTAAGAATAAGGTTGGGTCAGTCTCAACCCTAAAGACTATACATCCATTAAAATCTAGTCCAAAAGACGTAAATATTTTTTAAAGGGTGTATACCCTTTGGACTTCAAAGGGTGTGCATCCTTTGCATAGGGTGTGTGTCCTTTGCATAAGGTGTATGCCCTTTGCAAGCCATGTATGTTTTTTCTTTGTAATTAAACATTTGAAACCCATGTAATTTTTTTCTATTTTATAAGTAGATGTGTTTTATTTGCAAGCATATATTTTATATTCTTATACTTTAAATTTATTTTACTAAATATATCTAATTAGGGTCACTCAACATCTTCTAAAATTGATTACAGAGCTATAGGAGTTTCCATTGAGAAGATAGTTTTTCAAATTCCATTCCAGTCAATACTTAGTTTCTAAATTTCAAGATCAGAAGATAGAATGAAAAGCAAGGCTATAAATCGTGTTACATATGTAATATATCTATACCATTGAGGATTATATGTCTATTTTACCTACTTAAGTATTCCCTTCTACTTTATCTACTTGAGAATGCTCTGCCTAAATAAATAACTGAGCCATGGCTTGATCTCAAGGAGTATGCCCTATCTAAATACACAAACCATATCTTGATATTTACTATTCCCTACTAGTGTCAAATTCAGTGTTCCACTTACTCAACTTGGTCTACTTCAAGGTCCTTTAGAAACTTGCTTGTAATTAGCTTGCTTCCTAACCATAGATTATCTCTTGGTATATCATAAAAGGTCTTCTGAGTATTAGAATTAAAATACTAATGACCTTATTATTTATTATTATCTCTTGACTTCTTAGCCTCTGTCTTCAAATCAAAATACACTTTTAATGATTTAAAATAGGGTAATTAGTCCTAAGATAGTAATATACTTCAAGCAAAATCCTTTTTTGACTCCTAAAGCACTCAATTGTACATCCTCACTTCTTTGAACAACTTTATGGGGTTTCACCAATTATTTTAATCAAGCTTCTTAGTGCATGAATAAATTCAAATAAAAATTTAGATGACAACAAATCTACCCTTTATAGGCCTATTAGGCCAAATTCTACCTCTTAAGGGCTTGATACAAAGAGTTCTATAACTACCTTGTTTTTTGGACTCATTCAATTTAAAAAGTCAATTAAAATATCAAGACAATGATACGAGACTCATAGGTATCTTTACACAATCTCAAAATACCAATTAGATCACTAAAGTGCCCAAAATGTTGACTAATTCCTAAGCACTATTATAATATTGTGTATAGGTGTGTTTGGTCTTGAAAACCTATTATTAATCTAAGATCATTAAATCATTCTTATAAATCTTCATTAAGATGTTTGGAGACTATCTCTGAGGATAAGAAACTAATTTCCTTTATTGCTTTCTTCAGAAATAGAATTCAATGGAAACTCTACTCTTTAGGTCTGGATGGCCTAATCTTCTTACATGGAAGGATATTGACTTAGATTAACTTTAAAATTCTTTGAATCACTTTAATTTTAAGTATTCTATAGTGTTTACATAATAACAATTGACCTTTATATACTCAATCAACAAAGTTGGAGATGTACTCTACTTGGAGTTTGTTATCTTTGCCTTGGAATCTTCTTAACAACCTTATTCTCAACATAGAAAATGAACTTTAATTATTGGGTCTATCAATATCCATAAATGAATATCCTGTAGCATGTAACCTATAGCATATATATAGTAATGATATAGTCTTTCCTACATTACATCTACCACATACATGGTACAACATCGAGTTATTCGGCCACTCATACATGACATATTCATGTGGTCATAATGTGGTCACTCATATTGGACATAAATATATCTAATAACCCTAGTGCACTCCATTTCTACCTAAAACATTAACCCCAAACCCCTAACCCCTAACCCTAAACCTTAAACCTTAAACATTGAAACCTAAATCCTAAATCCCAAAGCCTGAGCCATAAACCCTAAACCCTAAACACTAAATAATATACCTAAACACTATACCCTAAGTCATAAACCTTAAACTATTAACCCTAATACATTAGCCCTAAACCAAAAATAATAATCCATAAAACCTAAACTATTAACCCTAAACATATAAACTTAAAACATTAAATCCTATACTTTATACCCTAGACCCTAAAACCTAAATGTAAGACCTTAACCCTAAACCCTAAAGTATTAACCTAAAATCATAAATCTTAAAGCATAAAACTTAAATGTAATCCCTTAACCCTAAACCCCAAGCCTAAAACCATAAACGATAAGTCATAGACCTTAAACATTGACTCCTAAACCAAAAAATCTAAACCCAAATCAAAAATTGAAACCCCAAAAAATTTTAAAAAAACATAAATCCCTAAACCCTTAACCCTCAACCCTCAACCCTAAACCTAAAACCCCAAACCCTAAAACATAAACTCTAAACCATAAAAACTAAACCCCAAGTCCTAAACCCTAAGCCCTATCCCCAAACACTAAATCCCAAACCCTAAATACTAAACACTAAGTTCCAAAATCCAAACCCTTAGCCAAACCCCTAAGACCAAAAACCTTAACCTTAAACCTTAAACCCTAAGTGTGAAACCATAAACCCAAAATCCTAAGCCAAACACCAACCACCAAACCCTAAAACCTAAACTCTTGATCCCTTCAGCCATAAACCATAAATCCCAAACCTTTAAGCATATAATATAAATAATAATGTCTATAACATAATCCCTAATCCATAACAATAAAACTTGAACCCTGAATGCTAGTCCCTATACACTAAACCCTAAGTTGTGAATCTTGAACCATCAACCATAAACCTTAAACCCAAAATATATGAATCCTAAACCTCTAGCCATAAACCATAATGTTGAGTTATCACCTATATAGAGAAAGGAGAGGGGGAATTGGCTAAGCCATATATTGAAAGGATAGGGGTCATTATAACTTATATAGAGAAATGAGTGACTAGAGACATTAATGTAAAAGGCTTGAAGATGGATTCAAGATGATTTCCTAAATAATTTGTGGGTTTTTTAATCAATGGGTCTATCAATATGCATAAATTTCTAGCCTATAGCATTCAACCTATATCATAAATATAATAATGATACAATCATTCATACATTACATCTACCCCATACCTAGTACCACATGTAGGTATGATGTCACTCATACATGATATATTCCTATATTTTCAATATAGTCACTAATACTAGACACAAATTTAGCTAATCACCCTAGTACAATCCATTTACAACTAAACCATTAACCCCAAACCCTAAACACCATAAACCTTGAACACTTAACCCTAATACATTATCACTAAACCCTAAAATATAGACCTTAAACATAGAACATTAAAACTTTAAACCCTAGACTTTACACCCTAGACTCTAAGCCCTAAAACCTAAAATTTAAGACCTTAACCCTAAAGCACAAACTATAAGCCTAAAATAATATATCCTAAACACTAAACCATAAAACCTAGTACTCAATGGCCCAATCCCCTATTAGGAACACCTATAGGTGTGTATGCAAGATGTATGTATGTCAATGTATGATATTTGATTATGTACATGGTAGACTAGTTCCATTATCAATACTATACATCCACCATTGATGCTATGAATCTCTTCCATGTCTCTAAACTTGAATAAACTCTCAAACAAGTCCAAACACTTATATTACAACCCTACAAGACACAATACAACACCACACACTTGTGCTCTATGATCACTGATGGAACACACACATAAATGAAACCAACTAACTCAAATATTAGATCATTATACTATGAAGTGGGGGTTGGAGATAGGCTCCAAAATGCATTGGATGTGTTCCTAATCATCAATCTTCCTTTAGAGAAGTGTTCTCATTTCATGCAGTCATAATCACTCTTCTTTAGACTTATTTTCACATTTGGCACTAAGATGATCATCATTTTCTTAATCTAATCCATACATGGAATGGTATGCCACTTTTCAATGGTCCTCAAGTCTCTAGATCCATGAGGTAGAGCTTAAAAGGCCTCCAAATTAGAGTTATCACCTTCTCACTTGGTGATAACTCTCTATTCACTGTTCCAATTTAGACTGGCTAAAGTGAAAGTAATTGTATAAGTACTTGTGTGCTTTGCTAAGGTAAGAAATGGATATGAGGAGGCTAGCTCTCATTCTATCTCCCAAAGTGATCCTCATCCTTTGGGAATATTCTATACCTATATGACATCAAAAATTATCAAAAAAATCCCTTATGCACCATGTTTGTACAAATAGGTTAATATTCAACTTGATAGTGGTCCTCCAATGCTCTCCAAGGTTCACTTGGTGTTAAAAGTGAGGTTACATCAACTTAGGGCTTTTAGGCCTAGTTATGGCTTAGTAGGCCTAGTCTGCACATAGCTACTCATCAACACCTATGAGTATTTTTTATGATTATGATGACTCCCATGTGTATTCTCATGTTTAACATATCTTATTACATCTATTTTCAAGGTTCTAATAGTCTCTAACACATTTCCTTACCCTTTTCATACTGAGCCTACAAATTTTTTCCTCTTAGGAATACCCTCCATCTGAGACAAAATAGAGTTTACTTCCCATATTTTCCTAGGTAAAATTATGATACAAGGGGTTTAATCAATTTATGGGGACCCTTTGTATAAATTTATTAGGGTTGGTTCACACTCCTAGCACCTCCAAACCTCATAAAATCCAAGGTAGACTTCTTGAGTACTCATTGTGTGTAGGGTTTATGTGTCAACTATAGGTTAAGGCTTAAGCTCAATTTACACCCCTATTTTCTTGGCATTAGTATCTCATTAGGTTGGTATAACCATAGTTAAGGTGTTATAATCAATTCTAGTACCCATTCTTTCTTTCTAACTCTTTGACATGTACTCTCTACATTTTGATTGCAGTCAACTATGACTGGGTGCCTACTCAAAAAAGGTATGCCTATAGGTGGAATTTCTATCTTAGACCCTTATATACCATGTTTCACATCTTCTACAAATAATAACCTTAGTGAACTCCACTTCTACCTAAACCATTAACCCCTAACCTCTAACCCTAAACACTAAACCTTAAACCCTAAAAATTGAAACCTAAACCCTAAACCCTAAGCCATAAACCGTCAACCATAAACACTAAATAATATACCTAAATCCTAGACCCTAAGCCATATCTTAAATGGATAAGGATTATTTTAACCTATATATAAAAAGGGATGACTAGGAACATTCATGTAAAAGGCTTGAAGGTGGATTCAAAATGAATTGCTAATAATTTGGGGTTTTTTAATCAATGGGTCTAACAATATGCATAAAATGCTAGCTTGTAGAATTCAACCTATAACATACATATAATAATGATACAGTCATTAAAACATTACATCTACCCCATACCTAGTATGACATGTAGGTATGTTGTCACTCATACATGACATATTCCTATATTTGTGTATAGTCATTCATACCAGACACAAATGTCGATAATCACCTTATTACACTCTATTTACACCTAAACCATTAACCCTAAAACCCAATCCTCAAACCCTAAATACCACAAACCTTGAATTTTGAACCCTAAACCTAAACCCTAAATGCTATAACCCTTGAATACTTAACCCTAATACATTATCCCTAAACCAAAACCAATAATATTAAACCCCAAAACCTAGACCCTAAACATAGAACCTTAAACTTTAAACCCTAGACTTCATATCCTAGACCCTAATCCCTAAAACATAAACTTTAAACCCTTAACCCTAAATCTGAAACCATAAGCTTTAAATCCTAAACACTAAACCATAAAACCTTAACCATATATGTCCCTAATATTAAACATAAAATTAAAAATCATAAACCTTAAACCCTAAACTTTTAACACTAAACCCTAATCCTAAAACCATCAGCACTAAACCCTAAACTTTGAAAATTGAACACTAAACCACAAACCCATAACCATAAAATCTCAAACCCAAAACCATAGACCCTAAATCCTAATATTGGATAAACCTTAAACCTTTAAACCTAAATTCCAAAACCCAAACAATCAACATAAAACATTGAAATATAAAATTTGAACCCTAAACCCTCAACTTGAAACCCTAAAAATGAAACTTAAATGACAAAAATGAAATATACATTATGGACACCACACTACAGAGGAATGATGTAAGCATTGGTTGTTCAGCTCAACCTCCTCCACTTTCCTATCATAATTCTTATACAAGTGTAAAGATTTCATTTCAAGGAGAAAACATGCCATAACAAAGTCAGTAGCACAAATGATAATAATTTATACTCATGACCCACATCATTCTTTGAGAGTAACTCAAAAACATGAGAAGATCCAAAATGATCTGGCCCTTTTGCTTAATGATTTGGAAATAACTATGTCTAAAAGAAGGATTTCACCCCATATGAAGCAAGCACAAGGAAGTAATTTTTTTATCTATCATCATTTTTCATCATCCCTCATCATTCAAAATGATTTTTTTCCATGTAAGTGCAAAGAGGATATTATCTTATTTTCAACATGTAAATCATTCAACAATCTCCCTAGAGTAATCCATTATGAACCTATCTAATCTACTAGGCATGAATGAGAATAATCACCCTAGTACACTCTAATTAGAAAAAAAGGAATTGAAACACCATTTAGATTCATATAGAAAAGATATTATTCATTATAAAATAAATTTATATTAATTACTGGATTGGTTCACACTATACTAGATGAGGGAGTGACTAGGGATGATGATAGAGTGATTAGGTATGATGAGTGATAATGAGGGAATTTTCAAGGACATTAACAAATGAGGATAGATGAGGAGGGGTGATTAGGGATGATTAAGGATGATGAAGGTTGATGATGGAGTGATTAGGGATGATGAGGGGTTCGATGAAAGATGATGAAGGATTGACTAAAGATAATAAGAAATGGTGATGGTTAATGAAAGAGTTATTAGGGATGATTAGGGATGATGAGAGTGTGACTAGGGATGATGATCAAGATGATGAAAGAGTGATTAGTTATGATTAGTTTTGATGAGGTTTGATGACCTAAAGTATTTAGGGATGATGAGGAATGCTGACGGAGTGACTAGGGATGATAAGGGTTGATGAGCGAGTGATTAACAATAATAAAGGATGATGATATCTAATGAGGGAGTGATTAGGGATAATGATAATTGGTGAGGTAATGAATAGGGATGATAGGTGAATATGAGGGTTGATGAGGGA